>VXAL01006615.1:46061-90904 GCA_013399475.1 Chauna torquata | reverse complement strand
CATTAAATCCTTTTGCAAAGTTTTCTGCATTTCATTAAAATCACATAATTTGAGGGAGGTGGCTTTGTAAAACTCTCTCTCATTGTTAAACATAGTTCCTTTTAAAAATCATATTGTACTTAAGCTTTTAAAATTCATTGTTTTGCTACATAGGAGCAAGCAAAGTTTATCATCAACAGTGTTCAGCCACACCTTGAACAATGCATCCATCAAATATGAAGTCAGGCTGCCTTTTTCTCTGTGGTGAATTCCTGTCTGTCATTTCTCCATGTTAAAACAAAACAAAGCATTGACTGAAATATGAATGGATCATGTCCTGTGGCCCTTGTTCAAGCAGGATTTTTTTTAAAACTGTTAGGGATGACTGAAGATTGCAGAATTAATCCCTGTGTTTTAAAATCAGTATTATGTTTTCTAGATGTTCTAGGTGATGCTGTTGTGTCAGGAGAAATTTGAAATTATGTGGGTAACAGTTCCACTGACAGTCAGTCTGTTACTCTTATGAAAGCATGTTTGTGTTAAATAGATTAGTTCATTCCTCGTTGTGTTGTTTTGACTTTGAAGATGATTAATATAGTAACAATAATTTCAGAAAAAAAAAATTTTCTGAAAAAAAAAATTGCAATATTGATAGATCTTATCAGTTTCCTAATAATAACTATTAGCAATATTTCTCATGCATTGGGGTATTTTGTCCTCCATGGTTTTCCTTACTATGGGCCTTTACTTCCCTCACTTGAGTATAAAATGAAATATCAAGGTGAAACAGCAATAGTGTTTGTTGGGAATGTAGATTGTAGTTTGGCCTGATGACTGGCAGTCCCGTACTTCTGGTGTCATTACTTAGGCTGAATAACCTTGAACTTATATGTGTTTCACATTTTTTCTGTCAATAATATCTATGTCAGAAGGAGGTGTTAGCGTTTAATTAATTATCTGTGAAGGGTCTTTAAGTCTGCAAGTGGCACATTGAAAAATCATATGACACTTATATTCCTCCATAAATTTATAGTAGAGACTGCTTCTTTATCCCAGTTTCTATCTAGATGTTTTGTGGATCTCCAGAGAGTAACTTCTCATATTCTTTTGTTACAGCGCAAGTGGGACTATGTTGGCCATTGAGGGCTTAAGTCAGACCTTCAGCACTAATTAATTCAGTTAATATTCCATGGAATTTATTATTTCATTTTTTTAGCTGTACTCTGTGCCCGATTTCTATATGGGTTAATTTTGCCATAAAATGTGGTCAAGAAATCTAAACTGTTTGTGTAAGCCATCACGAAAATAGTTGCATTTAGCGGTTTTGATTCATTTAAATAATGTAGATTTGAGCATGGCTGGCTGTGGAGCACGGATGTGATAATAGCTTATTTAGAAATATTGTTTCAGCCTTTAATATGATCCAACTAACAGCTTTGAACACTGGTGAGTGAACTGCTACTACTGACAGAGCTGAAAACAGTTGAATTGATTTTACACACAGAATATATTTCACTATTAATTTTAGCTCCAGTCTTTCAAATGGGGGAAGACGTATATGCAGGTTGTGAGGATGGCTGTGAAAACTGGTGCTGTGTTTTATTCAAGATTAAGAATTTTGCTTGCATATGTAAAACAAATGTCCTAAAAAAGTAAATTCACTGCCACCAAAACTGAAAACAAGGCACTTTGGAAAATATATGCTGATATATAACTGGGTAGAATTTCCTTCATTTTGCAAAGCCACGAGCCACATGCATCAGCTCACCGCAAAGTCATTAGGTCTTTTTAAACTCAGATGAAAAACATTAACAAATACCACAAAAGGCTTTAGTATGGCCCCTTTGTTCATTCACATATGGCAGTTTATAACTCCTGCACCACTTGGGTCGTGTGTTTGTTTAAGCTGCCTCCATCAGGCCAGCCCTGAAAGAACAAAAGACATCTTGAGCGGTCCTAAGCAGGAAATGGGCTAATCTAAACATGGCTTGTGACACTATAAGTAGAATAGAAAGGGGAGGGATTGATTAGTCATTAATGTCCAATTGACTCCATATGGATGTTGCAATAATAAGGCCTTTTTCAGTGCAGTAGCGGAGTTATTGAATTAGAGGTTTATGTTTCCTCAGAGCTGACCTTAGGGAATTCCCTCTTGGTTCTTCTTGTTGATGTTTTAAAGAGAATGGAGTCTCTTAACAGGAAAAATAGAAGCCTTATCATAACTGAGTGTTGCATGAATATAGCTAACCTCTGCTACAGTATATTCCCAACTCTTAGTATTCACTTAGCACATTTTAGAACCTTTACAGGTGAAATATTTTAGAGCCCATTTAAATATTACACTATTTCATGAATCACTTGTGTATTTCTCAGTTTTCATCCCCTTTTCATTCACCAACATGCAGCTTATAAGACATGTTGGGCCCTCAAATCCCAGCTGAATAATATTTGTTTAGCATTTGGAATGAAAGCAACTTGATGAGCAGACACTTCCCTGCAGAATATTTGTGTCTGTGCGACTACAGGCATCCCTGTCAGGTAGCTAGTCATGTTTCCAAGTGGGTGTTAGTTTTGCATAGTGATGACAAGACATGCCAGTAATGACAGTAGTTCATGAGATGCCCATTTATTTTGCCTTTCTCGCTGGNAAGGGACAAAACAAAGATAAATGTTACACTAACCCTGCTAAAAGTCACTTAAATTACACTGAAGTAGTAATTTGTCTAACCTTCTCCAAAATTGAACATCATACTTAATAGCTCAAAAAATAGCTAAATGATTATTCTTGTATTCTAAATTTTCCAAAGCTTTTTTTTTGTTATTCTATTCTTTCCAGATTTGCATTTTTCTATTTGATTTGAAATATTGCTGTAGCTTTTGTAAGGGCTGCATTTGTCTGTCCGCATCTTAAGAGCAGGAAGAGGGACTGCTAAGCTAGGTTTTCATGCTTCCTGCTCTTATTGCATTTCCATGTTTATGAGTAACCCATCTCTAGTAGCAAAAGTGACTCGAATTGCATGTTCATTAGGTTTTGGTCTCTGCAATGCAAGCTGCTAGCAGTGCTAGTTTCATTACCATAGACAGGGCCAGATATTTTGGAGATCATGATCAGTTCTTTCCAAAGTAAACAAAAATATTGTCTCAACTAAATGATATGAGCTCTACTGCTAACCAGTCACTTTCACACTAGGAACCTAGAAAGACTGTCTTTATTTCTATATATCCTATCTTGGTATGTATCTATGGAAGATGGTATGCAGTATATTCTCTAGAGTAGCCAGAGATTCTTTACGTGAGGGGATTCAAAGGAAATGTGTTACTTCAAACATGAATCAATGGCCAGAGCGTGAAGAGTAATTAAGGAATAACAGAGGGACTGATAAAAATCTCTTTCTTTTTGCTGTCACTTCTTTTCTCATTCTTTCTTCATCTTTGTCTCAATCATTTTTCCTCCCCTCTGTCATGGTTGTTATTATCTGCATTCTGTTAACATGTAAAGGCTGAGTCTGATGTTTTGTTGTGGTAGATGATACATAAAGTGCAGAGTAAAATCCCATTCTGTTAGACAGTAGGATAAACCTTCATGCAGCCAAGATTTCAATGAACATGGTAGGAGATTGTGCCTGTCCTAAAATTCTTGTATTGTAAAAGGTGAGAAACTAAGATAAATGTGGGAATAAATAAATAAACAATGTAACAATTGTTACTGTACATTTCTTAACATTTCACTCCTGAAAATGTTTATCTTTTTCTTGTGGATGATCAGATTCTTTTCTCTTTCTATAGCCTAGGGGTTCTTCTTGCCTATGCAATAGAGAACAGTCAGTCTCTTTTGGAAGAAAAGTATTGTTTGAAATTATTTTAATTAAGCTGTAACATTTTTAGATTCATTCTGTGCTGTTCTTTGACCCAGTGTTGTCCCTAGACTCTAGTCTGGAATCTAGCTTCTACACAGGAGTTGATTCCCATATATCCACAAAAAGTGATCATTCTCCTCTAATCTGTTTTTAGCTTTAAATCATCAAAATCGTGACAAGTTTGAGTAAATGCAAAGGAGCTAGGAAGTGAGGCAGTCCACACCCTCGGAAGCTAAAAGTGTCACTTTGAGGATAGCCCAAGCCTTTAGGCCAAAGTGTAGATTTCTTTGCCAACTAAGCCATTAGGGCAGCCAAACTGTACTGCTTTTGTAATAAGTTTGAATCCTGACCAAGCTCTTGATTCTGAAAACCAAACTCTCCTTCCACAACTGCAGTATGAACAGAGCATTAGTCGCAATAGAGAGATGATGACCAATGTTCTCCTCTCTTCTCACCCTTCAACCATAGTATGTTTTTTATTTTATCTGTTATTTTGGGATAATTATTTATTAGACTTTTCTGAAAACGTTTTCAGAAAGAGCAGATGTGAAAGACCTACTTCTTTTCAGTTGTATATATCTTTTCTTCAAAAATTTCAGGCATCTATGTCTCTGTCAGTACTATAACTATCACAATAAGAAAACATTTGTACTTTGTAAAACTTGTTGAAATTGTTTATATAGGACATGGTACTGTTTAAATATCTGAATGACAGGAGGAAGTACCTAGGAACAACCATGCAGTTTGAAAGCTTGCTCTTACGTGTTTCAACTTGCAAGAGCTCACTGAGCATATGTGCTTTTTATATCATTACTGCCTCATTTCTAAGCTTAGAAACTGGCTCCCCATGTAGAATCACATGCTAACAAAAGTATTTTCTTATAATACTTTTTATGCTGAATATAATTCTGTAGCTTTGAGATAGTTAGAAGAACGCAGAAATTATATTACTTTAGTTATTTGCAGAAATTCATTTTGCAGATGCTTTTGTGATGGCCTATGAGTTGACTTGCAAATATTCCCCTAGAGATCAAGCACAAAGAACATCAACTCTTTGGCTGCTTTTTCAAATCCTTCAAGTATGGACTTGCTTAAAGCAGATGCAGCCAGAGCTTCTTGGGATGTTTGTAATTTATTGCTTTAAGTAAGAATTGTTTTCAAACATAACCTTTCTTTGAAAATAGATTGCTTATATTTTCTTCTTCTTTTTTTTTTCTTTCTACCTGAATTATATCCTATAACCTTGATACTAGCAAAAGTACTCTTTGCCTGCATTAGGTCATGCCAAAACTGTGTTAGAAAGGACTAAAGACAAACTCCTTAGCCATAGTGAGTAAGTACCTTTCAGAAAGTAAAAGATGGAAAATCATCATACAGTTTCAAATATGTCTTCTTTTCTTGGCTGTGAGTAGAATAGCTGAATAATAAATGACTTTTTCATCAAAAATAATTTTCATTTTTTAATTTGTTACCAACTTCTTAATTGTCCACATGCTAGTTAGAAATTTTACAGTATTTTTTTTAAAGACGGAATGACCATTATGTGGCACATTTAATCTTTCTGAAATTATGTAGCCATATGTCTCAATAAATGTTTCAGTGTTGACTTACACATTTGTAATTTATTATAGTTTCACAATAAGTATAGTCTCTCTCATCTCAAAGATGGTATCTTTGATGTGTGTGTTGCAAGCCTTCTGACAACAATGAACAAAACCTCATTAACCATACACATCCCTGAACTGGTCCTACATGCAGATCTGAATCTTATGTCACTCAGCAAAACTACTATTCCTTTCTGCAGTAAAAACCTGACTGCAGTTGTAGCCCCCTGTAAGCACTGAACACCTGTCGCATGGTACTTATCTTAGAATAGTATTAAAATAGTTTTGCATCTTCCATTCGCCACAAGCCTGCCTTCTTTTATATGCACGCATGTTAGTATACAAATTGCCAAATTGGTGTCAGTTGTAAAGAAATGGCATTGGAGGCATCATAAATTACCATGGTGATCCTCAGGAGAAGACACTGCTGTATACGAATGAGTGTTTTGCTCTCAGGGTAATGTATGTCTTCATCTGGCCCAGCAGTCAGCATATTGCCCTGCGTTGATGGATATAGTCAGCTTGAAACTACACTACATTTCACTGCACAATAAACATGGCTGTCAACACCATATGAAGCAAAATGAATTTATTCTGTATGGTCAGTGCATTTTAAATGAAATTAATGTACTGTGGACCTGGTGGCAAAAAGGTAGTGTATTAGTTATGCATCCTTTATTTTAGGACTTTTTTTCATGTGAATGTATTTCCTATACAGAATGTTTAAAATGGTATATCTAAGGTATAGTGTTTTCATAGTAAATTAGGAAGCTTAGGTTTTGTACAATTAAAAACTTCTGAGTCAGTCACTGAAATTAGTAGATCTCTGGTGTTTTCCTTAGTGTAAAGAACTAACCTTACTTTTTTTGGTGAATATGAAGTAAATATCTGGAGTTGTAATAGTTTACAAAAAAAAGGAGGCCTATTGTGGTGCTAATTTGTTGTCAAGTACCTTGCTTTTTCAAGGTATTGAATTATATGACTGGTTTGATGAGGCCTAAGACTATGTATGTCACTTTCCCACTATAAAGCCTTTTTGCCTTTCTTTTATGCTAAGGTCTAGCCCTAAAAACATGTTATCATGATGATTGCAAAAGTTTTTCTGGGAAAACCATGCATTATCCAGGCTTAGTTAAGTTAGCTCTTCGTTCTGTATTAACTAGTTCTACACCTCATACTCAGCTCTGCGAACTCTAAACTCTCCATGAAGCTTTGCTATTTGTGGCCAAGCAGCGAGGCTGGATGCATACAAAAATCCAACTACGGTTAGCGTGCACAAGCTGAACTGAGGGTGGGTAATGACAGGACACTGGGGTACATTAAAGCACAGCAGCATGGAGGAGCTAGGGTGCTTGTCACCCATTGCTGAAGCTTCAGCATGCTGTGCATGATGTACCTCCTGCAGGCAGGCAGTTTTGTTACATATATGTGATTCAATGCTCCAAGACACACCTCAAATTCAACTGAAGCAGATGTGACTTTAAGATGTTCAGCTCCAAACGTAATCAGACCCATACAGCTAGCAGCATGTACCTCAGTGTACTATATAATTCATTTTATGAAATATTTGGCGTGTGCTTCACGGCTCAAGCAGCAGTCATTGTAAATGGCTTGTGTGAACAGGTCTACATCAATTTGGATTCTCAGGTGTAACTTTTATGTGAGTTTTGTTGAGCGTTCAGAACATGTATGCTATGTTAAGATTCCAAACTGAAACTTTTTCAAATCTCCATAACTGGAGAAATACCAGCGCAATTTGTTTTCTCATTCAGATTTTGACAGGTGAGTCTGACCAATTACAACTGAAATCACTGGACATCCTTTCTCTGTCTCTCTTTCTCTCTCATAGATCTGGCAGCAGAGAGAGAAAGAGAATGATGCTAAAATAAACACAGCACTGAAAGCACTTGTGTAATCCACATAATAATGTTTTGCATCCATCTTGTTTCTTCCTGCCCTGACATTACAGGAAGTAAAGCAATGAATGGCTCTGCAGCTAAACTACAGCAGTATTATTGTTGGCCAACAGGAGGTGCCACTGTGGCTGAAGCTCGAGTCTACCGGGATTCGAGGGGTCGAGCCAGTAGCGAACCGCACATCAAACGACCAATGAATGCTTTCATGGTTTGGGCAAAGGATGAACGTCGAAAAATTCTCCAAGCTTTCCCTGACATGCACAACTCCAATATTAGCAAAATCCTAGGTAAGTGCAAGACAATGAACGAATCATGACTGTAACTGAAACAAAATTGAGAGAAGCTTAGAAAGGTATGCTATTGCAGTGGCAATTGGCAGAGGTTAGTTGTTTTTGGAGATGTGAAAAGATGAAGTTATTTATATTGGTGACACAGGCTAGTAACTTCCTTCTTGGATATGCCAATTCTCTAATTTTAGGACATGCTATGTCAAGATGTTCGCTGAAATTGGAATTACTGGAACTTATACAAATGAAAACTCATGAGTTTTTTTCATTCCCTTCCTTTTCCCTTTCAGCCCCTTCCATAACTCTGTTTATTTTCAACAGCAGACTCACAATATGGTTTTAAGACTTAGCAACGTTCACAAAGAATGTTTTGTGAAATCTGTTGCAAGAGTGTATCCTGATAAAATTTCTAATTGCATGATCCCATTAGAAATCACCTGAACTGCAAATCACCTGAATGTAAAATGGTACTTTCTGGAGAAATTACTGGGGAAAAATAAAGTACAAAATCATAATCAAAGGTTGATGTCAGTGCAATAACAAGAAACCTGGCACAGTTCAAAAGACACCTTCTCGAATGCAAAATGATGTTTGATTCAAGATGTTACCATGTTCAAAAAGCTAAGGAAGCACTTGCATCATACAAGTAAAATATTGCTTAATTAAAATACACCATAGTTATTATTTAATTTGTATAGATTGGGACAATCAGGGAATACCATGGACTATGTTTTGCCACTGTGCAAAATAAATTGGGTCATTTTTGAGAAATTCTGATTTGCTTTTTGAGACCCCTCCAGAGAATTAGAAACATACATGAGAATGAGTGGTGAAATGTTAAAACCTATATTTGCCTTCTGAGTCTTTGAAGTGGAAGACAGATGCTAAATGTAACTCATAATAAATAAAAGTAAAAATAAAGTTTCATCTGTAATCATTTTATTGTAAACTTTGAGTTCAAATACATTCTTACTAAAGTTTGTTGCATTTGTTCATTTAATCACAGGCAAGAATACACAGAAATAAATGTTACTTTGTCCTAAAACTTCCAAAATCTTACTTCGTAGTTCTCATATTTTTGTCTACCATATTAGTAAGTTACATGAATAGCCTTTCAGTTTTGTATAAAACCTGCACTGTTTCAGTGTTGGCAGCTGTAGGGAATCTATATTATTTGTGTGCATTCTGTGAAAAAAACTATTAGGAATATAGTAACTGTATTCATTAAAATGTAAACTTTCAGCATAAATATTTCAGAAGTGCCAGCAATTGACTGTTTGTTAACTATGGAATTAACCTGTCAGTATCTGCTCTGCCACAAATAAGTCTATGTCCACATAATATCTGTGCAACTTTTTCAGGACAATGAGAAAAGAGCCTGAAATATTAGAACTGACACAGAGTATTGCTGGCTACGGATAATATTTATACAACTTTTCCATTTGTTGATGTATGAAAAATCTTGGTAAAAGAATAGTTTCCACCCACGTTTACCACAGCTGTAATCATTTTATCCATCTAAAAGACACCAAAAAGCTACTTTTTGCATTTCTTTTCCCCTGAAAAAGACCCTTCTCTATTCAAGTGTTTAGATATCTCCTTGTAAACAATATGAGAGATCTGAGTACTTTTTCCTCTTCCTGTGTACACTGTATTAATTTTTTTACTTTTTTATTGGTGCAGCTTTCAATGAAAGTTTACAGTACCCAAAGTGGGATAGAGATTTACAAATGTGCTTTCTGTTTTTCTTTTTTTCTTTTTTTTTTCTTTTTAAATATAAGTTTGTTAAGAAAGTTAAATGTAACTTTCTCAGTGCATTTCTGTGCATTACTACATGTGGTCAGAAGATAATATACACAATAGAATTTAAAATATGTTAAGGTGCCAACATTATGCCAAGCTTATTAGTAGATTTAGTAAAGATTAGTAAATTTAAGATACCCAGACAAAAAAGGATTTTTCATAATTTTGTTGAATCTATGAGGTTTTGATATTTTATCCTGCTAAATAGCAAGGTATTAATATCTATTAGTAGGAGGGTATAACCCACATCCTCATAAAACTATCAAAGAAGCATGTATCCCTAGGCAATGTGTTAAGCGTTTAACGTTAGAAGTATGGTTGTAGACCTTACTTAACCATAATACTGTGTGCGCTAATACAAAGTTATAGAGTTATTCATAGACTAATGCTCATATTATTAAATAAATAAATAAAACAGAAAGTCTGTTTTGTAGCACAAGGCTGAGATTTTGAGATGTAACTATTGCTTTTAAGTGCATCTATTTAATAGAGAGAGATTTACATACGTTAGGTTTGCAGCAATATCTGAAAGTCAAGGCTCTTTTAAGATGTCTCAAGTTGTACATCCAAATACAAGTGCTGGCTAATGTAAATTCAAATCAGCTTATTTAATTAACTTATTTAAAATTTATTATGGGAGGAAGGTGTGTTGAAATGCATATGTGTAAAACTAAACCTGATTTACTTGAGCACTCACTGATGTTTTGTGTTAATAGGATCTCGCTGGAAGTCCATGTCGAATCAAGAGAAACAACCTTATTATGAAGAGCAGGCACGGCTAAGTAAAATCCACCTAGAAAAGTATCCTAATTACAAATACAAACCTCGACCAAAACGTACCTGCATTGTTGACGGAAAGAAATTGCGTATTGGTGAATACAAACAACTGATGAGGTCTCGAAGACAGGAGATGAGGCAGTTTTTTACTGTAGGGTGAGTACTATTGTTGTAATTGTTTTCAGTGCACAACAAAGACAGAGCATGCTCTTTGAAAACAAGTTGACTTATCTGTTTAAGTCACTTACTAGTGGCATTTAGAAGGTAAGGATCTGAATCTGTAAAATCTTATTAAAAACAAAAGGTATATCACTGTGTATGGAACTATCAGCTTGCCACTGAACGCTGATTATGAGAATGTGGAATTCTTCAAAGTCAAAAGAAGCTGTTTCCCGTTAGCCTGAAAGGCTTGAATCATGTCTTTTGTGAGTTAGTCATATGCTAATCCATTCTGGGTTAGTAACGACTCAAGGATCATTTCCTAAATTAAGACAAGAACAAAAAGGAAAACACAAAAAATTATTCCAGTGTAGAATAAGGAGTCAGGAGAGGTGGAAAACAGTAAAAGCTACAAGGGTAATAACAGTTAGATTAGGAACACACATGAATGAATGGTATCATTACATGAGGTTATGAGGATTTTTGTTATACTGGGGCAAACAATCTTTTTTAAAAACACATGGTTTTGGATGGGTCTTTCAAGTCGTGCATAGATTGACTGGATAGATTTACAACTCGGAATATATGGCTCAGAAAGATCCTGGCATAGTTTTAAGAACATTGTGTGTTTTTCGACAGTGTTACCTCTATTCTTCAGGAGAGAAGGTAGAACTATGGAAGACTGACAGACTAAAGATAGCAAAAGTCCAGTGAAACAACAGCACCGTAACCAATTTCTCTCTCCTGTTTTTTTTTTTTTTTAATGAATTCATCTGTGATGCTCAATGCTCTAACATTTCTGGTGGTTTACAGAGAGTCTAAAAGCTGTCTCCACTGCCAGCCTGTCCAAATTCACAATGTTCTGCTCATTTCTCTAATCACAATAGTCTCCTTTTGTTGGGTACTTTACTACCAGATAATTGACCTTGACGTCGATTATGAGCCCTCAGTTTTGGCTTGGGATGCAGAACTCCTGTTGCAGTCAATTATTTTGTGGTACAGCCTGCAACAATGTGGGCTCTTTCTTCAGTCAGTAAATAGAAGTGTTTTTGATATATTGAAATAACCTTCCAGTCTACAATTTTGACACTGTTTTTTATTCTTCACTCTAAGGCAAATTGTTTACTAATAGGCTTCCATCAGAATTGTACTTAGAAGCCTAAATAGAAATCTGAATTTACACAGCACATCACAAATTGTATTCAGATTGAGGGAATGAAACTCTAGCTTGTCTTACAAAGCAGATTGACAGACCAAATCATACCTATACAATAAATGTAAAAGAAATACCAGAACAGCAGTCTGAAAAAATTGAGAATTGTTTGCTAATTCAAAACAGTATTAAGTAGTAGGATTTCACACATCAGAAGTGATGGTTAAATATGGAGGTGAATATGGAGAACGTATTTAAGAAAGTTCTAAAAGTACCTGCTTAAAAAGTGATAGTGTGACTTTTCAAAAAATAAAATAAAATAAATAAAATGAAGTCTATTAAAAATGAAACTGCTGGTGCAACCAAAATTTAACATCTTTCTCATATATCAAACAGTGTGATCACAAAGACCATGGGAATGGCATCATTTTCTTGAAGGGATTGATTCTAATTCATATTTATTCTAAGTCCAATTTGCACTGCTCTATCCAGGTTAAAGGAGTTTTAAAGTAAGAGTAAATTACATTTTTGCAGTTACATGGTGATGCAAGGGATTCTACTGGAAACTGAAAAATTGAAAAAATTATTTTTAGTTAAGAAAGTAATGAAAAAAGGTGTTTGAAGTCTACTGGATGCATTCGATAAAGGTGAAATGAGATCCATATCGCAGTTCAGTATAGATATAAATTTTGATACTGAGGAAACACAGACTGTGATTTCTAGAAATTTTTTCATGCTTTTGTGTGTCTTCTCACTGTCACCCAAAGTTCCGTTTTACTCTAAAGAAAAGAATTAAGACCAAATTCTTGGAAGAGACCAAGCAGCTTTTTAACTGAAACATAAAACTTATATAGCATCATTTATTTCAGAAGAATAGTTTACTGAAAAGTAGCATTTCATCTGAAGCAAATTATAACTAAGTGAAACACAGTAATTGGGCCGATCAACTTCTTAAACTTTCTCTTCCTTGTGTTTACCTTTAAATATCACATAAAGCATCTGTTGGAACAGTTTTCCTAACTGACCTTGTACACCCATCATTTTTCCACTGTTTTGATGGAACAAACAGCACAAACCTTCCTTCAAAACTGTAGACGTGGGAGTTGAGATGCAGTTTCCTTTTCAGAATGAAACAGAAGACAAATGTGTTTTTTAGAATTGAATATACTCTATGTTTACAGTAAATATTTCAGCATACAATAGAGAACAAAAGTACAAAATAGACTATAATGAAATGTGCCAAGTGCTTCATCCTACTTGAAGACCTGCTAATTTTTCTTTTTTTCCTTTTTTTTTTTTTGTTTGTTTTTTAAAAAGAATGCACTGATTAAGTTGGGAATGGGTATGCTAAAATGGCAAAAACTTATCACAGAATAAAAAGATAAATAGGACAGATGTGAAGAGAACGATAGAAAGACTGTCAAACAGGTAGCTACAGGAATCTATAAATAGCAACAAAAAATATATTTTCGTATTTGTGTTTGGTGTTCTCTTGCACGAAATGTACATATATTGCTATAGTAATCCAGTAAGGGCTAATTTCTATCAGATCCCCCTAGGTGAACCATTGGCTAGCATAGAATAATCCTCCCATGTGTATAATTAAAACACCCACACACACAAACATGGAAAGAGTTTTATGCTGCTTAAACTTTTAAGATGCAAAAATCTCATGCTGCTGACTTCAATGAGCTGCATTCTTTGATAAATATTTGTAAGATGCAGAAAAATTGTTTAGTGATTCTGAATATACAAAGTAGCCAGGCTTTAAAATAAAGTAGAGAAATAAGCTAATGAATGGCCAGGTTCTGTTCAGATTTTTTGAAGAAAAACTTCCAGAGAATTGAGTGAGAGTGGTAATTTCTTGGAATAAACTGGGCAGGAAATCCATGCTTTGGAGATGGACCAGCACAAAAATCTAGGTACTGTCAAATATTTTAAGTAACAGAGTGGAACTGAACGTGTGAATAGGCCTTCTATTGCTTCCCTACATGAATGAATTTTGTTCCAAATGAGGCAGACAATAACCTTAAATAATTCCTATTTAACACAGACTATATATTAAAAACTTGCTGTTTTTAATCTAGTGGAAGTTCAGTCTGAAGCCAGCTATGTATTCAAAATAATTGAGTTATTTTTAATAATAAAACTATTAATGGGAAGTTGTGAATGATAACTTCAATAGAAGTTAATCCTTAAACAGACTTCACATGATTTACAATTTATCTTCAGTAGTAATTTTTGTAATGCATAAATAAATGTAAATTAACAAATGGATCATATATAAGCCATAAATTCAGACATTTTAAGTTAAGAGTATGTCTTTTGTTGCTTTGTCTTACAAAAATAATTCTCATTTTTAGTCTAGTGCACTCTAAATACGAGTACATGATATATACATTTCTCTGCAAAATGATGTAAGCAGTAAGTTTTTTGTGTGTTTTACCAGTGTAAGATGTTTAGAATAAAGCCTTTATAGTGTTTATAACTACTGTACACACACATAGTCTGAATGTTGCTAGACTACGGTTTTGAATAAAGCTGTAATATTATATTCCTGTAGCTTGAACTTAAAGTAAGTACACAATGGGTGCTTTTGTGAGATTTACTGTTATTTTATTCCTTACGGGAATGTAAGTTTCAGGGGTGTGTAGCATAGTAGCATTTTCCTTAATGCAATTGATTTTGCTTCAGTCATTTAAACAGCTGTCAGAGAACAGTTGGGAAGGGATCAGAAAACAATGGTAATTTGCCAATTTAAATGTTTAGCTAATTTTGCAGAAGTCAAAAGTGGAATGTTCTCTTAATGCCACAAACTTGTGAGCAGGTCAAGCGATCTAAGAATTTTTACGTTACCTCCTCTTTTATATTTAACTAACTATTTTGGGCCAAGTCTTTGGCCCCAGACCGGATGGACGTGTTAGCAATGCTGGCAGAGCAGAGAGCCAGGAGACCTGTGGTAATTGGCCATCTGAGGATTTCCTTGGCAAAGAGGAGATGGTGGAGACAGGAGTGGTTTGCAGCCAGGGTATATAGCCATGCATCACCTCTCCTCACAGATCTGAAGAGATAGGAAGATTACTTTTGCGTTCTGGAAATCTCAACCAGGCAGAAAACATCCTTGAGTGGACACTGTAATGATGGGCAGCTGAGCTGAATTGTAACCTGTAGCTCTCAGGAAAGGTTGTTTTTATCTCCTTACTCCAAGATCCTCTGATAGGCAAAACTCCACCTAGATCCAAGGACTAAACATGTGGAATTTAATGTTATAAAAAATACTACTAACATGAATGTCTTTAAGAACAACAAATAAAAGAAAACGTAATGGTCAGAGCAATAGGTTAGAAACTCCAACTCTCCCTTTCAGGGAGAATGGTTAGACTAAATATATGCTTTGTAATTTCTTTGCCCAGCCCAACCCGGCAGAACCCTGAAAATGACAACACTCATCTCCAGTAACATATATAATCCATATAGTTTCTGATACCTTAAAACAAGGCTTTCAGGGATGTAATGCAGCAATTAGAGCAGAATTTACAGTGACAACTTCATCATCCCTAAATAATAACAGGGCTCAAGTGAGAGCTAGGTGTCCAGTTGCTGGGCATGTGTGGGTGCCCATGTTTAAGTGCTAACAAATTTTCATAAGCAAGTGGATTGCAGTTTGAGACACTTCCCATTTAGGTGGTACAGTGAACACATGTTTATAGTTCCATGGTGAGATATTGGTAATTTAAAGCCCGTGGTTATTACCCACCCCACAGCAGGCATGCATACTGCATTTGATTTTTGTTTAACATGCTAAAAAGAGCTGTATAGATGAATGACAAATTCAGTAAGCCTTCAACTTGCTTGTTATACCAATAAAGTTCTTTACCAGTTAGAGTCACTCTATCATTTGTCATACATTTTGTGCAGTCTCAAAAGGCAGCTCTGTAAATTCTACTTCATTATGCTAAGATGACCTGCTGCTTTTATACTTTGAAATAGGTCATACTTGGAAAAATGTACCCTGTCCCATTGAAATGTGGAGATGTAAAAGAGTTTTGCTCACTTGATAAATATTTGAAAGAATATCTAAATTTCTTACCTTAGTCTATCCTTTAGGGCTTAACTCAGACAAACATCACTGTATCAAGACACCTCACAGCAGTGTCGTAAACAATTCTTTTACTTCTTGCTGCTTATAAAAAGACAATTTGTTATAAAAAGAAAAGAAAAGAAAATTTTTATGGGGGGGTGTTGTGGTTTAACCTGGCAGGCAGCTAAGCACCATAAGCACCACACAGCTGTTTGCTCACCTCCTCCCCCCATTCCCATCCAGTGGGATGGGGGGAGAGAATTGGAAGAAAAAAAAAGTAAAAGTTTGTGGGCTGAGATAAAGACAGTTTAAAAGGACAGAAAAGAAAGGGAAAATAATGATAATAATAATAATGATAATAATAAAAAAAATGCAAAGCAAGTGATGCACAATACAATTGCTCACCACCCACTGACCGATGCCCAGCCTGTTCCCGAGCAGCGGCCCCCCCTTTACCCCGGCCAGCCCCCCCAGTTTTATTGTTCAGTGTGATGCCATATGGTATGGAATATCCCTTTGGTCAATTTGGGTCAGCTGTCCTGGTCCTGTCCCCTCCTAGCTGCTTGTGCACCCCCAGCCTCCTCACTGGCAGGGAAGTATGAGCAGCTGAAAAGTCCTTGGCTCTGTGTAAACACTGCCCTGCATCAACTGAAAGCATCACCATTATCTTCATCAAAAATCCAAAACACAGCATTGTGTGAATCTCTATGAAGAAAATTTAACTCAGTCCCAGCCAAAACCATGACAGGAGGAAGGGAAACTAGGGTTCTGATCCTTAGTGTCATCTGTAACACAAGAGCAGCTTGCACTCAATCATTTTTTGAGTATATTCTACATCTCTTATTAGAAGTGTTGTAAAAACTTCTCAGAACAGCTTTTGGCATTTATATTGTGGCATTCTTTGATGAACACCTTGGGATTTTTTGTTTTGCAAATGTATTTATCCTAAGAAATATCAGAAAAAGGTTAGTACCAGCAGTTGTTGGATGGACAGACTGAAGAGAATTAAGTGTGTGTGGCTTGGTGACAATTATGTAGAATTTTTCTGTGATTATGTGTGGGGTTTTTTTCCTTTGCTTTGTGGAAACAGTCACTAATGCAAACAATTTCTGTGTCTAAAAGTTTGTGGATGAGGTACCTGTAGGTTTTTAACAGTAATAGTTTATATGCCTGACAACATGCAATCTTAAAACAGAAATGTTCCCATGTGATGTAGGTGTTCAATTTTATGGATAAAGTATTGAAAGATGTTTGCAGCAAATCACTTGCAAGCAAACACATTGGCTGAAAATTGTTTTCACAGAACATTTATCAGACCATTTAAAAAGTGAAAATTTAGTGAAAAATCCCTAGCTGTTTGTAAATCATCTGCAAATCATCATTTGCAAACAGGAGTATAATGACTGTGTCAAATGAATTACCACGATGTTTTTGCTCACTGCTAGCCAGGTGTACCGTACTTATACAACAGATGTTTGAATTTCTCAAGCTGTGCAGAGGCTTTAAGAGTCAGGCTAGTAGTACCGGCAATGAGGTAGTACATAATGCTATTTGAATATGCTGTTACAGAGCGTTCATGACTTGACTTCAACTTCCTGAAGGGAGGTTGTGATGAGGAGGGGGTCGGCCTCTTCTTCAGGTAACTAATGATAGGACTCGAGGTAACGGCCGCAAGTTGCGCCTGGGGAAATTTAGATTAGATATCAGGAAAAACTTTTTGTCTCAGAGAGTGGTCAGGCCCTGGAACGGCCTGACCAGGGAGGTGGTGGAGTCACCGACCCTTGCAGTTTATAAGAAGCACCTGGACAAGGTACTACAAGATATGGTTTAGTAGCTTAGTGGGGAGTATTGGCGATAGGATGACAGTTGGACTAGATGATCTTGAAGGACCTTTCCAACCTTGTGATTCTGTGATTCTGTGACTATC
Organism: Chauna torquata; assembly: GCA_013399475.1. Taxonomy (NCBI): domain Eukaryota; kingdom Metazoa; phylum Chordata; class Aves; order Anseriformes; family Anhimidae; genus Chauna; species Chauna torquata. The sequence goes on along the minus strand of VXAL01006615.1, from coordinate 73,361 downwards.
TCTATTTGTTCCTAAACTTGAAGCACTTTGGTTTCCCAGTGACTCTGTAGAGTGATATTCATCAAAACTAGAGTTTGGTCAAAGAATGATAAAGACCCAACATTTAGGGTCTTGTAAATAAGCTGTACATTATTTGTGTATCGGTTTAGCCAATGATTAAGGATTTGTGAGAGACTGGTTTATGCAAAGCATATTTTTATCTCCTTTTGAATTTTAGCATAGAATAACACAGTGATCAAGAAGTTACAGATTTGTTAGACTATTCTAACACATCTGACACCGTTTCTCCTGCTAAAATTATAAAATACAGAGATCTGTAATACTTGGTCAATATTGCGCTAAAGAAGGTTGGGAATACATTGAAATACGATATGAAAATAGGCACGTATGTCCAATAACCAGTCAATAGTAAAACAGGAACTTCCAGGGCACTTAGGTATTTCTGGTAATGGAATTTGTCACATCTAAAGTATGATGGAGATTCTCTTCCTCCGGACAAGTTACATCCCTTCTTTTTTTCTCAGCTTAACTAAAGGTAATGGTCCAAAAATAACATGAGAATATTTGGAGGCATCTTTTAATATAAGAAGTATGCTATTAATTAATCCAAATGTAAGAAGTAGATTTAATTAATTCAAAGCCAATAAAGGCTTAACCATGGAAGGGGTTCAGCAACCTGACCTTTACTCAGCAAAGCAGTTGAATATATGTATATCATTGTAAGAAGAGACATGGCATCATTTGCAACAGTCGAACTATGTGCATGTTATAGTCAAGCTTTTCTTCAATTGCTTGACTGTCAGAGATATCAGCCTATTCTAGCTGAAGTGTGGCATTGCTTCAGCATGCTTAACATCATCACAAACAACAACAAAAAAAGATATTACATGGTACAAAGTTCTACATCAGAAGGTAAGATGTACCAAAAGTAGAGGCAGTGCTCCCTTAATTGAGTCTTTCCATGCATTTGCATTGTGAAAGCAAGTCAGACCTGACATGGGGTCCTCAGGAGTAGGTTTTAGTTTCTGTAGACCGACCATTACCATACAAAAAAGAACACTCGATCTTTTTTTTCAAGTACTTTGCTTCAAAAACTCAGTCTTACACATCAAATCCCAAAGAACAAATGGCATTCTGATCATGGATTTAAATAAAAATCAAAAGCTGGAAATAAAATGTCAAAAGTGTTTCTAAGTGATGTAGGAGTCTACCTAGCACTTTAGTAAATTACATCCTTACAGATAGACAATGTTACTTAGTCACCTGTATGCCATTTTAGGTACTTACAGGTAATCTTGAGGTACCATTATTAACAGACATGAAAGAGAAGTTCTTGTCAGGAGTTTGGAGGATGTAGATTTTGGACACCAGCTATCTACTGTAGCAGTTAGGCATCACACAGGGGTCTGAAGTCTTTTGAAGATCTCTGTCCAAGTGCTAGTTTGCAGTATGGTTTAAATAAACATGAAAAAAAAATAAATGAAAGAATCAAATTCCAGTAGTTACTGAACAGTTTGCCCTCCAGTTGCAGCTGGGGGGAGCTAAGGTGAACCAGTACCATACCGGACCAGACTGTGAACCCCAGAGGAATGCATGCAGCCCTTATAGGAAATCCCCTGCTTTGATTTGGACTTACAGAAGGGCTTCCCTCCTCCGAACAGAGGTAATCACGTACCCATCTTGCTTTTCCTTCCAGACAACAGCCTCAAATTCCAATCACCACGGGAACGGGGGTTGTCTATCCTGGTGCTATTACCATGGCAACTACCACACCATCACCTCAGATGACATCAGATTGCTCGAGCACCTCTGCCAGCCCTGAGCCCAGCATCCCCGTCATTCAGAGCACTTATGGTATGAAGACAGACAGCGGAAGCCTTGCTGGAAATGAAATGATAAATGGAGAGGATGAAATAGAAATGTACGAGGACTATGAGGATGATCCCAAATCAGACTATAGTAGTGAAAATGAAGCCCATGAGGCAGTCAGTGCCAACTGAGGAGTGTTCACAGAATTAAAGTACTCAGACTCATTTGTTTCTCTTTGGATTTTTTTTGAACAAAAAGTTCTTAAAGAGCCTGCATGCATGTGTGGCTCCTACAGTTACATCAGGAGAATGGTCTTAAATGTTTCTTAATGTGTGAGACAGATTGTTTCCCTAATTTTTCATGAACTTGGTTTTTTTTTTGTTTTTGTTTTATTTTTTTAAATTTAGATGAAGACATATATTAAATATCAGACATCAGGACTTGAAAACTTATATGAATCAATAGCTGTCTTACAAGTCTTACCTTTTGTCTTTTTCCTTTTGGATGCTGATAAAGGTTTAAGTTACTGTTTTAGATGGGGGTTATACATTCTCACTCAGGTATGCTGTGCCAGCCTACAGGTTGTGAATGTGTTTTTATTCTGGATTATTTTAGAAAACAAAAACTGCAGATTTCATATTGTGAAACAGAACAAGTCCGCAAGTGTGCACATCTGTGCATCATAGCTCATCTTTAAAAAATTGTCTCTGAATTCCATTTTTTTCCATATGTATAGCTGAACTTCTGATGTGCCAAACTTTTCATAACTTTTGAATCTTAACATTTAAAAAAAAGTCTTAAAGGAGACACTGTAAAGTCTTAGACAATCCTTTGGCATCTTAAAAAAGAAAAAAATTATATATAAGACCTAATTTTTTTTTCCAGAAAATGGTAAAGTACTCAGGAATCTGGAGACAGGATATTCTTAACTAGTGAACATGGTTGCCATAGTGCATGTGCCCAATTGCTTTTGCTTCTTGATGCCGTTAGTGTGAAATTTTAAGTAAGCACAAAAGAGCGATCACCAGCTATGGACGGGCCTGTCTTAGCAGTGTGAAGCCACCTCTGACTACATTCTCTACCCCTTTGCTTTTAACCCTTGCATTCAGTCTTAACACATTTTCTCTTAAATAATTTATTCATTCCAGAATGTCAAGGGTCCAAATACTTAATATTTATTTTTAAAAGTACTGTTGGTGGCATTACACTTACAATTTCTTATTGCTATTTTAAAGAGCCTTTCTCTTCCCCCAAATTACACAGGTATATGAAAATAAGTGCACCTGCTACTAAAATGAACATGACATTTATGAATGAGAAATTCATTTGTTTCCATAACACTATATGTTCAAGGAGCACTTGGAAACACTCTGCTAGATGTAATGCAAAATAAAGTGAGTACTTATATATGTACATACAGTACAAATACTCTTAAAAATTGTTTTTAGTTATACACCTCTATACATAGATGGACAGCAAAGGCAGATGTAAAATCCAAACTGCATGTAGAGTCAACTGTGATGAATTTTTAGGGCCTGTAGAATCCTGCAGTGAATCATGGCTCTGCACCTCATGTTCCTGTTGTCACCTGAAGGAACTGTCTGCTACCTTGCGTATTTATGCAGTGATTTATATGTGAGATTCCTAGTGGGGGAGGGAAGGCCACAAAAATATCTGGCTTGCAAAGCTGGGAATATGGTGCATCAGAAATGTTTACTGAATATTAGTCATGTGGGAATGCAAGCCAGATCTTGATGCATGTTTGTCAAGTGCTTTGGGATCCTTGGATGTGAGGTGCTACATAAACTAAAATTTTTATTTGTATTACTACTGGAAACAATGCAATTGCTAGAGAAAATTCTGGGAAATATACGAGAGAGAGATTCAAAGACTGAAAGTTTGTTAACATTCAGAGATGGAGAAGAAATTGCCTTTATTTTTTTTCCCTTCATTCCACTCTTGTTCATAAATACATCACTGTATATAATATGCAGATCCAGTGGGCCTGGTGAATACATGTGCTGAAGCTCCGCAACTCCCTCAGCTTTATTTTGAATTGGATATGTTCAGCACATTGGTGATAAATTCAGACTCAGGCTGAGAGGTATGAGTGGGCTTAGAGCAGCTCTTCTTGAAATCTGTGGGAATCTTCCCACAGAGCCAAGCGGGCTTTGTTTAAGCCCCAGACAATGAAAGAAGTATAGTACTAATGCTGGTCATTCTCGTGCTGTTGTACTATCTCGCAGACGTTCATGTGATGTGCAATGACAAGATGCTGTATCAGGAGCTGTCATTTTCTTCGTAGCCCCAATAATACCTCTGAGAGCAGAGTGAGCCATTGTTGCCCCTATAGAGATCACATTTAAATGTGTGAGAACAACCCCAAAACAAAGAAGATTGTTCAATTTACAGAACAATTTATAAAGATAATGACATAGAAACACAATGGTCAGACTTCTCTGACCATTTTGTAATTTGGAACAAAATGCTATATTTTTAATATTTATTTAAATGTGTTCTGAGTCCATGTCTAATAAGCAATAATCTGGTCTAGCCAAGACTTTAAAGGCATACGCTGTGTCGTTAGCTGGTGAGCGCCCTCTTTAAGCTGACTAAGGTACTGATAGAAAGTGGTTTTTGTTCTTAAAATTGCTTGGGAATTTGAACTGTTTTTAATACATTCAGCTCAGAGTGGGGGGAGGGTACCATTATTTCCTAAAAAAAATGACTATTTATTAATGTCTTACATAATTCTTCTGTTAGAAGTATCTCTCTCTCCCCCCGTGTCACTTTTTCTCTCTTGCTGTCTTTTTTTTTCTGGTTTTGTTGCATCGGTAGAATGCTGTATTGCTAGTATTGTATTTTATGTAATTATTTTTTTGCACAAAGGCAAACATTTAGATTAGTTGGTTAATTTTTTAAAATTTTATGACCATGCCAAAATAATATTCTGCAGGCTTGTGGAGAACAAAGGACTGTTCTTTAGGACTGAAACTTGATTTTGCTTGTAGTACAAAAAAACACACACTCACAGATGTTGTTTCGTAAGTGTTATAAGCACTGGATATAAATGGTATTTTTTATCACTTCTGACTAATGTGAAACTGTTGTATGAAAACTACATGAACAAAAGTCATCTGTTTCGACTCGTGTGGGCCTGCCTCACAGTTGCCGGATTTGAGTCATTTTTATGTCTTGTTATTTCATTTATTTATGCAAAATACATGTATGTATGAACACTTTGTTTTAGCTCCAGCCCTGCCTCAGTGCTGATGCTCTCTGTGTTAAAGCCACATTCTTGAAAATGACTGGCTGTTCAGGAATCGCCAGCTGGTAAAAATTGCATTTATTGGCTGGGGAAGTGGGCGGAACATATTTGAATCTGAATTGTGCATATGAGCATTTTATTCTATTTATTAGCCGACATTGGCTCTAAAATGTCAGTAGAAATCAAGGAAGGACAATCATAAGAATAAAAAACCAACATTTTTACTTTATTAATCGGAGCTCAAAACAAAGTTTTTGATGAATTTACCATCTCATTTTAGATTTTTTTTTAAATTGTGTAAATATAACATAGGAAATAGAATTTTATTTTTTGTTCATGGATACTTAGTGAAGTATAAGTTATGTATTTACTTTTGTTCTATATCAGTGTATGTTGGTCCATATTAAATGCTGACAAGTCACTGTACCTCATGTAGATGCTGAATTTACACCCGCAGTGTGAGCGCAGTATTGTGGACCTGTAGCTGGGACAGCAAGATGCCTCACTTGTGCTCTCACTGATTTTTGATAGCATATCCCACAAACACAGAATACTTTTTTCTTTTTTAGAAAGTTGATACATTAAACTTACCAAATTTCTGATACAGCTTATAGGAAACACAGTTTGTTTTCTGAATCCAAGTAAAACTGATTTAATATTTCAGTTCTTATCAAGAATGGCATTTGGAAGTCAAAAGCATATCCCTGGAAAGATTGTTGTGACTAAGATGGCCCTTGCAATGCAATCGAGATGTAGTAATATCAAACCTTTATTTTCTACATTAATTAAATTGTGCTATTGTCATATTAGGCTATAATACCAGGCAAAAAAGTTCACATAAAACACAAAGAGGACTTGTGGAATTGCTCTTTAAACATTGCATTTGAGTCCCCCTTAATAACGCTGACTGAAAAAATAACAACTCCATTCAGGTAATGCACAAATATAGTAATACTATTTTCTCTGTGAACAAACAGTTTATTTAATTAACAGATGCGATATATTTTCCTTTGGAAAATTATAAAATACTTATTTTCAACAGAAGAACACTCCTGAAACAGTCTGATACGAGCCAGAATAGTTCACTTCATGTTTCATAAAAACAGGGTTCAGGTTTACATGGAGAAATGACTCTGATGAAATGGCCTAGTTCTGGTCGGCACGGGTGTTTGGGCGTCACCATTTAGTTTGTGAAACTGCCTGCTGGGAATACGTGGGATCACAATGTGCTCCTAAACCAGTGTACTCAGGTGCAGCATGAGGCAGGGGGAGGGCAAAAGATGGGATTGCTCCAGGTTGGGAACGCAAAACAAACAGCAGCGTTGCAAAGCATACAGCAGTCAGCTGAGGACAGTTACTGCTCTGAGCATAAACACAACCACCTCCCAGTGCAATCTGAACCATGGTCCTTTCTCTGGGCTGGCTTTCTGGATTCATTTTTTGGTCATATCAATGGTGTGGCATTTCAAAAATCATTTCCTAGCAAAATGTACTGCAAGATTAACACTCCCACCCTCCCCAAGCAAAACACTTCTCTACCTGCTTGCTTTTAAGCACGTTAGTCCTTCTGTGGTGGTCATGAGGCCAGCAAAGCGTTGGCGTTAAGCAGGGCAATCTTTGCTGAACAGGGCCGCAGTGCGAACAACTGCATTGGAGATGCAGCCAGCAGAATGTATAATAGAGTTCTTCATGTTTTTATGAGACGTTGATGAATGGGCTTGGACCCTAGGTGTTTTGCATGCTTTTCTAAGATTCAAGTTGGCACTTAAGCATGTTCTTTTAAAAGAATATTATATGACCTCATCTGATCTTTTAAAAAACACTTACTCTTTTGCTTTAAAAAACAACTTCCCCCAAACCATTTTTTTATATAACCCATTAATATCTGTGATTTTTCTCAGATCGAAGTACATTTTTGATATACTGTAATGTCCTACTACAGAAGGAAAAAAAAATAAGATATATGTATATGCAAATATATTTCATTTTTATCCATCACCGTTTTTAATCTACCAGATTTGTTGGAAATGGTGACAAAGAAGTATTCTGAGATTTCACACACTGGGTAAAAAGGGGGTGGGGGTGGGGTGAACTGGGCTAAAGGAAAACTTATCAAATTGGTATTTATGGCAATATGAAAGCTATAAAGCAACTTAGTGACATGGCTTGCTTTGTAATTTCCGCTTTCTAAAAACCACAAGTGAGGTCCTTGGTGCTCTTGGAGTATGGGGAATGTGCAAATATTTAACTGTTTGTATGCTGCACATTGCAGACCTGCTAGTGTGCATTCTCCGTTTGTCTTCCTTTGTCATTTGTGTTTTGCTTTCTAGAAAGCAACGTTTTTTTTTTCTTGTACCCTTCTTCAGCTTGTAGCAAACTAGAATGCTTAGCATTTATGTTCATTCATTATTGTATTTCCCATGTACAAATTTTTTTATTACATTAAGACAAGCTTATAAGCTGTTACTACATAACTTATCTTACTGTAACTCTTATTTCCTGACATTGTAATTTGTTTGTGATGTATATTGTGAGATTGTACTCTATGTTAATTTAATCAGCACAATTCACTGACATGCTGGACTGACATGCTAGCTGCTGTTTCAAATTGTAAAGTTTGTGTAGAGCTGTTGGGACAACTGAGACTCTCTTGTCAAGGTACTATGCTTTGATTCCTATAGCAACACTGTGGGTGCAGCTCTTAATGGCGAGGGCTGCTCATTGGACACCCACTGGCTAATTTAACAGGCAGGTTTTCTTTGTAGAAATTCTATATACAATGCAGGTACCTACCTGGGCCCATGGCCGGTAATTATTTGGGCGTGTAGAGGAAAAACTAGTGTCTATTGCTGCTTTGAATATGTTTTAAAGTCTGAAAATGTAAATAGTTTATCAAAAAAAAAAAAATCTTGTACAGTCCAGTGTAAAGTTTTTAAATGAACTTAAAGGTTGCCATCACATCTCACACTCTCCTCTTGATACAGTAAAAAAAAAAAAAAAAAAAAGAGAGAAAGAAAAAAGTTTGCTAAGGATACTGAGTAAAAAAATCTGTTCTCAATTTAAAAAAAGAGAATAGTTATTCTTAGCTCTGCTTCATTGCATAAACAGACTTCTTGGATTTTGTTGTGCAGTATTGACGTGAGGTAAACTAAATATTAAATAATCTTTCAGTGGTACTTTTAAGAGTCTTCTCCTCCTCTGCCTCAGTTATTAATGGAAAAGACGAAATTGAAAGACACTGTCCATATACAGTATGTTCTGGTGTACATTGGCACCTTACCTACATGTTTCGGGTGGGGGGGGATTTCTTTTTTTCTTTTCTTTTCTTTTTTTTTTTTTTTTTTTGCACAAGGTGCTTTCCTGATATGTTAAACATGTCATCTTTGGGTGATACAGTATATGCCATGACAGGGGTTTAGACCCCTCAGGGGAGTGTCTATAAGACTGCCTATTTATGCTCATTTACCTCAAGACTGTCCTCTCTACCCTTAATCTATTCACCATCACTCCATCTTTTGTACTGCTGTTGACACTTACAAATTAAAGATAAATTTTGTTTTATGAGATGTGCGTCTGACTTCTTGTATGCATCCTTTATTATTCCTTTGAAGTTAGCATTAAAGATTGACCAGGAGGAGCTGATGGACAGGAAAATGCAACTAGGCCCATTCAGCTGGCCTCCTTTAAATTTAGCAACTGAATCTTCCAGCTCTTAGGTTTTCCCCTTGCCTTTCCATTCTACAAAGGCATTTATCAGCCTCTGAAATCCATTAACACCATATGCTGTAGAAGACATGCATGATAACCAACCTAATTTGATAATATTCACTGGGCAGCGTTGGTTTTGTAAGCAGGAAGTGCTGTTGGTAGCAACATAATCTCAGCAGGATTTTTATTGAGTAGAAATGAGACAAAACCATTCTCATGTTCCTTCTTTCTTTGCCTTCCCTTTTTCCCTGCATATAACATTAAACAAACTAACCAAAATTGACAACAAAAAACCCTGTAGTTGCCATATTGCTATGTCTGTAAACTGCTACCATTTGTGTATTATGATTGGCTTTTGACATTGTAATTAGTCATGGTTTTCATAGAAAAGGAATAAATTACATTGAAGTGTACTGTACTATAATGTAACAGAACATTTTGATTGTGCGTTACATCAGATTTCAGTCTAGTTTCAGCTATTGCACAAACTACCCTGAAACATCTAAGTGGGAAAGAATCCTTACCTCCCTGGAGAAAGCATCATATATGAAGTTATTAAAAATGACATACTGCATTATGAATCTCTGTGATGAAATACTTCAGGGTCAAAAGTGGATGGAATGAAGTTGCTGACCAACATGTTATAATGAATAAATACATAAATATTGACTTGTGCATTTTAAGCTTTGGTTTCTGGTAAGCAATCAACTAGTTACTCAGTTGAACTGCAACACTAAAGTGGTCTTGAGGAGAAGGCAGGAAAAAAACTGTTTCTGCTACTTTATGTACAGCAGTTTGACACAAGGTGGCAATGGCCATTCTGTATATTTGAAAAAAGAATTACAGCACTGGACAGCTGTCAGTCCAGCTGAAGCTACTAGAGTCAAAGGCACCTGGAGATGAAGCACTGTGTCATCGTGCCTGAATTTTACTTTTATAGGATTGGCCTGATATGGAGTCCAATCCTCTGCTATGTATTTTCATACTGCTCCACTTAGTCAACTTATGCCATCCCCAATTTTAGCTTTTTCTCTGCTTTTTCTCCCTCTGCCTTACTACATGATTTGTCTCCTTTCGTTGCTGGAATCTACAGCTGTGAATAACGATCAGTAGTCTGGGAAACCGACAATGTTCTCGTCAGTTGGGTTGTTACATAGCTACAATAAACAGTGAGTTGAGCAATGGAATACAGAGTCACTGCTTCCTACAGCAGTAAGAGACAAAACATTTATTTGACAGCTATAGATGTCAGTCTAAAAAAAATACACGCAAATCTACCATGCAGGTCAGCGTGCTGTGTCCAGTGTGCAACCATCTTCTAGAGAAGGTAGTGTTGTATGCTGCAGGTCAGCACACGTTGCTCCGGGCGCTGGGAGGAGTAGCCTGCCCAGGAGATGGGTGGCCATGCACAGGCACCAGGTGGTTTCCTTCCCTCTGAGTGACTTTGCCATGCTGGGTTCCATGTGCTAGCCTTGTTATCACTCTAAATGGCCAGCTTAGGCTTCAGAAATTTTGCTAATAATACAGCACACACATCAGGTCACCACAAGAGAAAGCTACCACAGTGCTGGACAAATAATAAAGAGGCACCTCGGACCCCAGAGTTACCACTGTTATTCCAGTCATCACAGTATCGCACTGAAAGCCAAGCAATTTCTCTGGCACCGAGCACGTGACAGCGCACAACCAAGATGAGAACTGAGGTGCTCCTGCTGCCTGTGTCCACTCTCCTTCCTTCAGACGTGGTTCTCCCTCCAGCCGAGCGCTGAGACGCAGCCTCAGAGCACAGCCTCCACTCTCCAGCTGCAGCAGCAGCTTCCTCGGGAGCCCTTAGGACTCACTGTGGTTAGGGGGTTTCAGGACTGCAAGGTTGGGCACGACAGTCCGTCTCCCCACTGGTTACTCGCACTGGGGTTTTCCTGTGGCAATTAATTGCTACCACAGTAGCCTAACAGCAGCAGCCTGCACAGGATGGGGGCGGGGGGAATAGTAATTGATTTATTTCTTTAATATATGGTTTACAATAGAAAATATGAGCTCCAGGTTGTGTCTCTGAGCAGTTAATGACCAGCTGGGTTAAGGGCCTTCAAATACTGCCATTGGTCATTAATTGCCAGGAAGTATCCTTCCTGTCATCTATTATTGCTTAATTGTATCAAGACCCACTACAGTGAAGGACTGTTAAATCTGCAGATTAATTGGAATCTGACCCTTAGTCATTTTAATAATACCAAGGCCGCTGCAGGTTAGCATTTGGGTTCTTGACATGACAGTCCATAACAAATTTCTTCAGAGCTGTTCTGCTTTATATTAATGCCTCATGGATGATTGACACAGTAAAACATAATTACCCTGTAGAAATCACCGTGGTCAGTTGTATTATGAACTACTTAGGGCCACTTTAATTTACTTTGACACCACAAGCTTTAAAAGCTTCTGTGCTTCTATTAAAACCTACTTACAGGTCTGGTTGCTGTTGTAGCTCATCAGGAAAGGATCACTTGGTAACAGCAAAACATAATTATTAGATCTTTAAATAATTCTCCTCAAATACTCAATCAAATTACAAAAGAAATGCATATTGATTATTGGGGTATTTTTTGCCACACTTCTGACTAATTAGATACTAGCAAGGCGTGTAAAGAAACCAATCATTTTAAATTAATTTCAAAAATAGGGTGTACACTCAGAACCTGTAAACACGACATGCAAAATGCCCTGACTTTTGCATTACTTCCACAACATCCAGCTTTAATTTTATGAATGAGGTACCTCACACAAGACACATGACTAGGCTCCTCTTTAAGGCAGGCCACACAGGTTTATATTTGGAAATCAGGAAATATAAATATTGTGCTATGATCCACAGTCATGTAGCAGGACCCTAGCCTGCAAGGCACTGCGCAAACAGCAAATGGAAAGGTATCTCTGCCACCAAGGAACCACGGATGTATTTATAGCTGCTGTATGCTCACAGCTAAATAACCTACACTGAAAACACAGTAACTGTCCTACCAGGTGAGGTCAGTAGTCCACCTAGCCTGGTAGTTCTGTGTTCCACAGTAGCAGTAGGGGATTGTAGCCAACAAAAGCATCCCTGCCTGGCCATAGTCTCTGGCTCATCCTCTTATTTCTGTCAGCATCTACAGTCATGTTGGGCTGCTAATGGGTGCACCCCCTTCCTAGTCAGGAACACAGTGTGGTATTTTGGTAGATCAAGTGACTGTGGGCAAACTAGCAATTAAGTTTGCAGTCTGATCTTTCAGTGATGGGCCTTGATGGGGAGTTTTGCAACAGTCCTATTTATTTTTTGTAATGGAAAAAAATCAGAGAACCAAGGCAGCCAGTCTATGTACAACTGAAATGCCAAGTCCATCAGATTAGCTAAAATATTTAGGATGCTAAATTTCTCCCAGTTTTGGGAAGATCTGGTTAAACCAACATGATTAATTCAGAAAATCTGGAGACCAAGGATCTTATTGATCAAATTACTCAATCACAATGAAATATCTTTTATTCAAACATCGGGAAATCCATCCTTGATGCAAGACTTCAGTCAATTCTCCCAGAGCAGCTGCTGGAAAACCAAAGGGTAAGTGCTGGGGAGGCAAAAAAGAAATCCCCCAAACCCACCCACTCACAGAAAAAGAAATGCACATCTGCCACGTGTTGAGAGATCATGCAGGAAAAAAGGCTTTTGGAAAAACGTCTAGGTACAAACTACCCATTTCCAGCAGTGTGACTGCAGAGACTAGCAAGCTTTTAGTTTTAACAACTACAATGTGGGTTGAAAGAAAAAGTGGAGGATAGTCTCTGTATATGAGCTTATCTGTATAGCTTCTCCTATGGACAGAGCGTGCAAAGGCCCCCTAACAGTACTTTGGTTTTATGTACGTGATTTTTTTTTTTCCCTATAGGTCATTTAAAAAAAAAAAAAGGTTTATCTCAAGGAAAAGGAGTAGTTATGAATATTCACATTACTCTATTTGACCAGACTACAGCAACGTGTGCTGAGAACGGCACCGCTTCATTTCTCCCAAGCATGCAAGTAAGTATGCGTGCGCTATAGTTCACGAAAGGCAAAAGGCTGGTGTATCATATGGTACGCTGTCTGGCGATCGTTTTCTGTGTTTGCAGCTTGCCAGTCACTGAGAGCGGACCCCAGGACAACAAAACCACGGGCACGGTAACGCAACTCTCGGGAACCGCGCGGCGCTCCCGCGCGCAGTTCGGGGACTGCCGCCCAGCCGCGAGGAGCAGCGCGCTCGCGCGCGCGCCGCCGGTAACGGCTGACCAACGGCTCCGCGCGCGCCCCTGGGCGGCCTCGGCGGAGAACCGTTATTAACGGCCGGCTGGCCGCCCCGACGGGCTGCCGCCAGGTAAGGGCCGCCCCGCCTGCGCAGCTCCAGCTCCTCTCCCTGCGGCCCTCGTGGTGTCCCTGCCCTGTGGGGCTGCCGCTGAGGGGCAGGGAGGCAGCGGCGGCGGCGTACGGGGCGAATTCACCCCTCCGTTCCCTCCTCTTCCAGCACCTTCCCAGCATCGCCGGTCTCCCTCGAGTGGTGTAAGCGTTGGGCTTACTTTGACCTGAGGGGAAGCAGGCAGCGGGTGACTGCTGCCTGGGAGAGGCTGGGGAGGGTTTGTGTGTGAGGGTTCCGTGGACCAAGTTTTGCAACTCCCATGCTGCAGCTGGCATCAGGAGCACCTTCTGAAAGACGTGAGAATGGCCACGGGAAAGCTTTTTTCCCTCCTTGTGTAATTCAGTTGCCACAAAGCATAAACAATCAAAGTTTGGTATATATCTCAGCTTAAGACTTCAAATTTTGACCCAGCCTACATTTTTTCCCTCATGCTTTGTTGCTGAGAAATCTGCCTTAAATGTATCTGCCCACCTTCAGTGGGACCCCAGGCTGTTGATGATGCAGGACACCTGTGAGCCTGCCCTTATGGGTGCTGCCACACAGGTGATTCTTGCTGACTGTGAGCTGATGCAAAGGCCCACATGGGCTAAGTGCCCCCAGCTGGCATGAATTTCTGATTTCACAGAACAAACCTGGCTGAAGAGAGGTCAGAGATAGGTGAGAATGTGGAGGGCTGGCAGTTTGTTTTGCTCTTTCTGTCTTTCTTGCAGTCAGGGAAGAAACAAAGGCAGAGGTTGGGGCATGTTCTTTTCTTTACAGTATTCTCTGGAATTTAATGGCAAAAACAAAAGGAAAGGAGAATTCTAGTGTAACTGAGGAACCTTGGTAGGCACCCGTAGCAGGGTGTTTAGAAAATACTAAGGCTGTGATGAAGAATGCATAAGGGCTCACTAGTGCTGTCTTTTGATAATTTGTGTGATGACAGCAAGCATGGGGTTGTAAAAATACATTGTCTGGTCACCACCTCATGGTATGAAAGACAGTGAATGATTTTAATTATCTCATTACTTTTTTTTTTTTTCTTCAGACAACAAGTTGCTTCTCTGAAGTTCTGAGTACATCCTTCTCCCATTGGTGTCCTGGGAAGTGGGCATTTGGTTTGGTGCTTGGCAGTAAGTGCGCAGTATTTTTCAGGATGCAATTTTAGGATTCATATTAGATGTTACATGCCTCAGACAATGATTCATAAAGCCACCTTCCTTGATTTAATCCCTACCTAAAAATCTTTAGGCTGATCATGCTTAAAGTTAGTACACCTTTATTTTACTATGTTTTGATTTTTATACTGCATGATGTTTGTGAATTGCAAACTAAACAGATCAGACAATACGCAGTCTTAAGATGCGCATAAGAATCCAAGGTTGTGAGGGACTTCAAATTGATTCAGTTATTTATTCAATTTTTATGGGGATGAAATAGTAGATTTCCACAACAATAAGACCATGCATGGAAGCAGTCTACCACTCCCTTACTCCCCAAACTTCAGAGACAATGATGTTCTGAAATGAACTTAAAGAGCTCTGAAATAATGAGAAGAAAAATCTTGTTCTTTTTCTCTTTTGAAAATGTTATTCCCGTATGAAGGATAAAAGTAAACATTAAATAGCTCTTATAGAGAAATACAAAATGTTCTACATTTTCTCAAAGCTTTGTGCAAAGTGTGCATCTCAGCTGTATTTGGAATTTTATAATATCTAAGGCATTTAAAAATTTTGAAACTTTGTCTTGATATATGCTTATCTTCTGTCATACACTTGCTTTTACTGTCTGAACACTTAAAAATTCAGGCATCACTGATCATGCTGTCTATCTCTCCTCATTTAACTCCAACAGCTTAACCTGCAATTTACTGCAAGGATTACACCTTTAAGTGAAACAGGATCAGACCTTAATTTGATCTGCTATTTATTCGTTGTGTTAATTGTAGCCACAGGGTTGTATTAAGAAAGTCAAAAAGTACCACTTGTAACTACAGAGTGGCTCTCACCTTTTAAATGGAAAAACACTCATTTTCTAGAAAAAATAGGAAAAAAAGTGGTTACGAGCTAAATGAAGAAGGCAGAAGGGTTTCTGCTTTTACATTTTTAATGTAATTAATATAATATTGGCATCCAAAATGTAGCTGTCTGGGTGCAAGCCTGTTCATAGCTTTTACTGCTGTTAGGGGGAGCAGATGCCTGATTTCTCACACTTTTGTTTGTTTGTTTGTTTTAAACTGCACATGGGGTCCTTGTTAGGTTAATGGATGTTGGGATTTTTACCTCATGTTAATCAGGAATTTCATCTGCCTGTACTTCTGAATAATGTATTTTTCTTATGCTTGCTTTTTTCTTCCTAATACAAGAAAGAAGGCAGTAAGTTACAGTACAAATGACTGAAAAACTCATAAGAGAAATGCTAGTCCTACAACAACCACCACACTGGTAAATTTCTGGTGCTCCTGGACAGCACTGACTGAGAGGTCTCTGTTGTGTCTTGCAGTACCTGCTGCAAAAGAAGGCACAAAGCTTGAGAGTGGTAAATTAAAATGAAAAATCCCACCTTAACTGTCTTGCAAGGCAGACTTAGAAACAGAGGTATTCAAATGCCACTGAAATGCAAAAGGTTTAGAAGTACCTAACTCTCTTAGGTCCCTTTGAAAATCCTAGCCTTAGGATGTTTGATGTTTTTGGGAAATGAACAACATGTTCACTTCTCAACTTCTGGGAGTGGCTTTCCTTTACTTGCAGTGTTTCTACCTCCAGTCACAGAGCACAAAACTGTACTGAATACTGAGGTCTGGGGCTGCTTTATGACTTCGGAGTGTCACCTTAAGCCTGATACTGCCTACATTGCAAAAACTTCTGGTAAATAATTAGTATATCAATAATGAGTTGATGCTGCACGCTACAGTGAAATGTGACAATACCAGAAAAGGGAACTCTTTCTCTCTTTCTTCTTTTTCATAAAATGCCACTTTCATCTGTGATTCCTTTTATAGATTCTTTAAAGATAAACATGCCAGCTAATCAGTAGATAATGTGACTGCTAGAGATGTATNGAATTTTTAGGGGGTTTTATTGTTCTTGCCTCTTTCCCAGTCCTAGAGTTTCATTACAGAAAAAATTGACTGGAAAGTTCTAAAGGATGAGTGAAAAAGTGACCTGCTGCAGCAGCTGGTTGGGAGCATCTAGCACCTTGACTTTCACCAAAGCCAGTTGCCATAGTAAATTCAAGGCAGGACCCAAGCACCTGCATAGCTTTCAAGCTGTGAAGATTGGCAAGGGTTGTGTCAGCATTGATGGCAATTAGCATAGCCTTGACTTTATCTTGCTATTTCTGGGGTTTGCTTCTTAGTGTTGGGCTGGCACTACAGACCTAGTATGTTAAAATACAGGTAAGCTCAAGCTGTCCTTGGCCTGTTATGTTGACAAAGAGCTTTACAGGAATGAGAAACCCCCTCAATCTGTGTGTGTGCTGCCAGGTGGATGTGAGTGAGGAAGAAGGCACCTGGGGAGCTGAAAGGTTGCTACATGTGTCTCAAATCTTTGTTTCACGAAGAATCTCCCTTGTTGGAAGACTCCACTTATCCACATCAGAGGCTTACACATGCAAATGTTAAGAAGTATTACACCTCTTTTATAGAAAAAGAGGCAGGTTGAGACCTGTGGTTTTTGCTTATGTGGAAGGAGGGATTATATCTGCAAAGCTAGAAGGCCTTAATACAAGCACTGCAGAACCTTGCACTGCTGTTTCTGAATCCTGTGGCGTCCCAGGTGAGTTCTCTGTCCTGAGTTTGTTCAGTTCATTAGGTATGCTTTGTGTAAAGAAAGAGGTATTGTAATCTCTTAATATTCTGTCAACTTGCTTATTAGAGTTCTTTTCCTCAGTAAACTGGTTTATTTGGTTGTTTTGTTCTGCTTTTTTCACAATAGAGGATAATGACATCTATTTCTTTTATTAGTCTTTACTTACTAGAAATAAACGTGAAAGAAGGGTTTCTTCAAAGTCTTGAAGCATTTCAAACTAATTTGGAACTGAACTTACCCAGCTAAATGCTCCTGTGATTTTTAAATGTGAAGGTGATAGTACTTCTACCATGAGTTGTGGTGGTGAAGATCAATAAAACTCATAATCAAACGGAGGGGAAATCTGCCTTTGATGTTAGTGGAGATTTTCCAGCACAAATGTCAGTGTTGGATGGAGTTTGGTGACTGATGGAGTTTGGTGACTAATGGCCTTTGAAAATTTATGAGCTTAAAAATTATGCATGTAACATAACTTGGAAAAAGAATTTGGTTTGCTATGTGAGTTGTGAATACTTTCAAAGAAACTTGTGGTTTGCACTCTTCTTTACGTCCAGCTGCCAACAGGTACTGGTGGCTCTCTTGTGGCCAGAAAACAAAGCCCGGGCTGCTAATTGCAGCCATGCCAAAATCACTGCAAGACCTGAAGCAGAATTCGGTAGAACTCCTGAACAGGAACTAGACCCTAAAATGCTGATTCTGACCTGCTGGATGTGTTGCGCAGTTAGCTTGCTACTGCACTGTGTCCCCCACCAATTTCTTCTCCAGCCCTTCTGGTCTGGGTGGGGTTATGACAAGACTCTCTATGGCAACATATGTAAAGTCTAGAGAGACATAGGTGCAGCCAGATTTCCGTGTGCCATTGTCATGGGAGGGCAGGCTTCTGGGCTTCCTTCCATTGAAGTGTCCATAAAAATAGGACAGAAAGATGCAAGGATGTGAGTGACAGTCTGTAGAAAGCAATCCTGGAAACCTCTGAGGTTACCTCAGCTTGCTGGTTTTGCTTGTGTGCTGTAAATCTAGGATGTTTGAGATAATCATGTCCTCATCATCATGTTTTGTGCCAAATCAGTATCTCCTGAAGATCTATGACTTCTCAAAGGAATTTTTTTGAGCTTGCAACTTCTTTCCATATAGAAGGCACCAGAGAGCTTGCTCAGTTAGCTGGAAAGAGAGATTATTGGTGTAATTTTATGCTCGTGGCAACTACAGCAGTACATTAGTCCCTTTCTCAAGTATATGTAAAGGCTTCCTAGGCTGAGCAGTAAGTGGAGAACTGCAGTTACCATTAGCTCTTATACAAGTCTGGATAAAGGTATAAATAAAGAATACACAGTTCCAGACCCCTGCTGTCAATGGACAGATGTTAATAACTATTTTCTACGGCACTGAATTCTGTACCCCTTCCTGTTGGCCAAAGAAGGCACTGGCATCAAGGACGTGCTATGTCTAGTACTTGGTTTTTGAAACTAAGTGCTGAGAAGCCTGTCTGGCACGGTTTTATATAATATGCTGTTCCAGGCTACGGTCCACACAATGTCTATGTTGTACTTCAGATTCTTGAAAGCATATGTGTGGGTTTTCTTTTTTAAATAGCACCTACAGGTATATGCTTTGCTATTTCTGGAGCCACATTTCTATGTCGGGACATAGAACAGTGCTGCACTATACAATACTATGTTGTTTTCTGCATGACAGTGTGGGGTAATTCTTGCGTCCCTGCATATGGTTGAGCTGATTGCTTGATTAGAGATCAGAAAGGTATTTTTGGCAAGGCTGTAATAGAAGCCTGAAGAAAGCTTGCCTTTTGGAGACTGGGATTTAGCTGAACTCTTAACTATACTTTATCTGGATTTTTGGATCTTGTTATGTCAATGTATTTATTTAAAAAAAAAACAAAACAAAACAAAAAACCAACAAAACAAAAAAACCCTTTTGCGATGTCCTCTGTTCTGGGTCGCTGTAGTACAAAGGAAGGAGTCTCCACCCACTGTTGCCCATATATAGAATTTATGGTCTCATTGACATGAAATTATAGTGTTAATGAACTGAGTGATGATTAAGAGATGAGGATGCAGGCAAAAATTAATGGTTATTTCTTAACTCTGCCTACCCTCTCTAGTCCCCAGTCTGGTTTGCTGAATGGTTCCATTTGGACTGATGGTTTTTAATGCTTATAGCCCAAAGGTGTGTTTTTGTTTTTTTATTTTTTTCTCCTTAAAGAAGAAAATTGGTTCCTTATGTTCTGTACATTAAATCTCCTTAACTTTTTTTTTCAACATGCATAAAATTACAGATCTCTAGAGGGAATGAAATACCACATTGCACATTGTAATACCGCACCCAATTGCTGGCTGCTCCTCTCTGCTGCCAAACCTTCCAAAAATCATAACATAGCGCTGATGCACTTACAGGCACTAGTTTTCCATGCTTGATACAAAGTAAAAATATAACGGAATAACCAGGCATAAAAATAAGTGATGTCAGTTTGTGGTGGATAAATACAATTCCAGGAAGTACAGCTTGTACCTTTGCCTTAAGTCTGCTGCCTAGAGAGGCAGCGTGGAGGACAGACTTGATGTGTGAGGACTAATTTTAACAGTGCCATCCCGTGTGTGGATGTGGAACTACACTGTAGGTTGTAGACAGTGAACTAGCATCCGAGAAAATTGAAAACATGACATCAAATTTGGTAGTTGAAGCAGATTTTATGAGGATATTAAATGGCACCTAATATCAACCAAAAGACAGAAAAGATGATATTCCTAGGTCATCACTCTGTACTGCAAACTTGAAGCATGATGTTATGTTTGGGTGTATGCATGTTTGCAAACCAATGAGAAGAACATCGGAAAGGTTTATGGACTTTTTCCATAAACATATTTTTCACTTTTTACTTGATTTGCATTTTTAAAATGAAATGTCTTTTCTGAGTGCCAGTTGTGGGGCAGACTACACAAATCTTCCCCCCCCCNNNCCCCCCCCCCCCCCCATTGCTCAGGCATAGCAGAAGCATGGTGTATTGTACGCTTTGCTCTCTTCCCGACAAGCTGTTCTCAAGGAGGGAGGGATGTTGTGGAGCTTGTCTCCAGCTACATCTCTGAGATGAAGTGCTCAGTGTACCGAAATGATGTCGTGCTTTGTGGCTCGGCAAGACGGATCCAAGCTCTGCTCTGAATAAGTCATTTACTCTGTTACTGCACCCTCCCACTATATTATTCATACTGTTTTTCCACTCCCATTTCTTTGTTTTTCTTCCTAACCTTTTCCTGTCCTCAAGCTCTCTCCCCTGCCAACCACTCATATTCTGCATTTGTCTCTTGCTGGCAATCCTGAGCTCCGCAGGCTTACCTCTTCTCTCTTATCCCTCCAGGCCTTTGGTTTTTCTTATTGTGTCTGTTCTTCTTTTCCCCATTCCTCATCCCTTCTGTTATTTCCTCTCTCCACCTTGACTTGGCATGGAATGTCAAGTCTGTTAAGCTGGGAGTGTGCATGGGACATCTGAGAAAAACAGAGGAAGGTGAGGGAAAGAAGTCTGTAAATAGTTGTTTAAAAAGTTACCTATATTTCCAGTACATATAAATAAATAAGGCAGGGGGTATGGAAGTAAAGTATTGAGAACTCTGTTCCGGTGAGCTCCTGTTCATTTTGAATCCTGTCAGCAGAGAAGCTTGCTACAATAACGAGAAATCATTAGCTGCCTTGTTTTATATCCATTGAATATGACCCAATTTTTACAGGAAAGTCTGTTGGGACTTCTCCCTTCTCCACCCTCCCCCTTGCCACAAAAACAATTTGGAGAAGGGATGGAATACCAAATATTTAAGAAGCCATCTAAAAAGTCCTTCTTTGTTCTTTTCATCAACTCTCTCCCTGTCCTTTGGCCAGCATGCGCAATAAGTTCCTGTCCCTGAGAGTTTGCACCAAAACCACAGTTTGAAGCAGGCTGTGCATAATGGGCGTCTGTTAGTTCCCGCCAACTGAAGCTCCCAGCAGTAGATGGAAAATTAGACATACACCACTGCACAATAAATCTTATTGTAATCCACCCAGCTAGCATCACCACGAACAGGCCTTGAAAAATGTGTCGTGTGTGCTTGAAATCATACTTGTGCTCCTGCCATTAAAGAACGAAAAAAAAAAAAAAAACTCGTAAAAAAGTTTCATTTACTTTTTTGTTATAAAATACTTTTTACTGGTGCCAGCTGGAAGGAAAATGACCCAGTTAGATCTCAAAATTATGATGTAGCTTTAAGTGCTATGTTTAGATTAACTGCCAAAATGTTAGTATAAAGTGGTAGGTGTTTGTGCTGCAGATAATAACTAATGTACTGTTGGTCAAGATAGGCCACTGTTCTGTTATTATTGTATGGATCTTATGACTAAACATTGGAGCAAGCCTAGTGGAACAACAATATTTTACTGTGCCTGGAATACTAGCTTGTCAGAGCTTAATTGGGGTGCCAAAAATCTAATGAATCAGATAGGGAAGATGTCTTTTGCGTGTGTGCTGATACTTCTGATTTGTATTCCTTACTGTGAAGTGGACTGTATTTGTCTTGGATATTTCATGGTATGTATTGTCTTAAATACAATCAGACCCCTCTGGCTGTCAAATGGTTATGGTCTTCCAAAGACACTGAAAATGTTTTTTTCCCCTGGTGCTTGGGAGACTGAGTTAAATGTGTTGTGTATTTTAAAGGACCTGGCTTACAAGGAAAAATCAAGGTTAAAAGCACTTCAAAACTCAAGTTGTGCTGATGTGTATGACCTTTGGGCCCAGAATTAGCTATTTTTACTCTGTTGATATAAAACATTAACCTCAGTCAAATGTTTCTTGCAAGAAATGAAAACAAAACTGTGATGTTTAAATACACAATCTAGATGTACCTACACCAGTCACCATGAAAAAGTCAACATCTGCTAACAGACACCACATGGTGGATTCTGTGGTACTGCAGTTATTTCTTTGAATAGGAGGGGAAGTACCTGTGGGAGAAGAAACATCTGAAATATCTTGGGTCTACATGAACTCCTAACCAATCTTCTGTTGTCATCAGTCTATGTTTCCAATTTCCCCAACCCCCTGCACTCCCCCATTTTGCTGTACCCCAGGCAATAGCCATTAGATATAGTTCAGTAATGCTAGGTACCCATCGTGTTGCTCCTGCTCATGGCTCCTGTGTTACTGCTGTGTAGAAAAATTTGATAAATTATACCAGTCATAATAACGACCATTATATTTGGATTTTTATGTGAGGGAGAGATGAGGTTGAATTGAAACAGGAAATACCTCTGCATGTTTCTCAGCCTAGTTCTGTCATTCCTGATCTTGGCCTAGGACAGTTGAAGGGTCAAGACTGGGACGTCAGTTCTGCTGGATTTTCACTTGGGCCTGGGTCCATCTCCCACACTCCATCCTATTAGGAAAAGTTACAATAGAACTGATTCAACTCCCTTAGAAATCCTTGGTGAATTAGATCGTGGGAACGGACTCAAGCCAGTGTTGTGAAACAATGAACAGGATGGGTGTCTAAGTGTGCTCTCAAAGAGGGTAGACAAGGGAACAAGTAGAGGAAAAATAAATTTGTGATGAAGATCTTAAGCTTGGACTTAGGAGACCTGGCTTCAATTTCTTCCTCAGGCATAGAGAACTGGCTTACCTGAGTAAGGTTACCTTCTGAATGTGAGATTAACAGAATGAATTTATAACTTCCCATTTCATGGGTTCTTAGAGAGTCAAGTTCTTTAATGACTTTGCTGGGATGTGACAACATAAATACTATTTAAATAACAATACAGATACTTTTGAAAAGATTTTTATCAAATACTATTCACACTTCATTTGAGGTTTGGTGTTGCCTTTTTCTAGCCATGCCAGTGTATAAAGAAACTTATGCTGAGCTCAGTGTAGCATTTGGGCTTGGTTTTGATAGCTGATAGGACTTCTACATAAAACTGAGGACTGTTTTCAGAACAAGGGAGTTCAGAATAACTTGTAGCTCTTGACTAGTCCTAGGCTAAGGGATGGAACTTCTATGTCCACCTTGCCTAGAGAAACAGCAGGTTTTGCAGGGGATGTGCAAATAGCAATGCTGACTAGCAACTTGCTGAGAATTGCTATGTTTTCGAAAGGTCTGTCTTGGAAACCGTTTTAAGGGAGAAGAATATTACCAGCAATATAAGCAGGATAAACTGTGTCTTCAGAATGTACATTAAGCTTACATTGTTCTTCCAGAATTAACTTTCAAATGATTGTTGTCTATGTAAAATCCAGTATGGAAGTTCTGCAGCTATGGTACACAATAGAGAGAGGTGATTGACAGGTTAATATTTATGCTATACTTCAACTGAAGTCAATAAGATACTTGCTATTTTAATGTCTGTGGTTTCAGGAACAGATAGGGAATAACTGACAATGTTTCAAACAGGTGAAGTAGTGTACTTTGAATAATTGTATTACACTGATCTTCTTATGGTAATGTTTTCCTTAACATTCAGATTGACCAAAAATTTATGCAAAATCCTCTGTCTGCCAAATTAAAAGAACAGTGGGACTCTTCCCAAAGTCATATTACTGCATATTTGGAAGCAGGATATATGACTACAACATGGCGTAAAATTGACATAACTAAAAAATATAGGTTAAAACTCCTTCATATCTTTATTCATAGCTACTGAGATGTCTGTCTTGTGGAGTACTTATGGATATATTTTGTTTTGCTGGATTACTAACACTTTGAGAGTTAACATGTCTTCCGAATTGGGAATGCTGTGGCCAGTGGTGTTCTGAATTCACCAAGACACTTAATGTTTGTCTAATATGTTTTCCTAATTGCCTCAATGTAATATTAAATAAACTTTAAGTCTTATCGCAAGTTCTCCTGCTTAAATTCATAAAATGAAAACTTAGAATCTTAGCCTTTACCGTACCAGGAAGTGATCAGTGGAATGTTTTAGAAAGTGAACACTGTTTAAAATAATTTGCTACTCTAATTAGTGTTTAAAAAGAAAATACTTTTAATTAAAATATAGATGCTAAAAATATGACATTGCTCTTTTTCAAACCAAGATGTTTAAAATAGTACTTTGGGAATATGACAGTTCTTGTTACTTCGAGAGATGTGGCAGAAATATTTGCATAGATACACAGCAATGACTGACAGGGACAGTACCACCTAACTGGCACAGGGGACTGAATGGTTAGAGTAAAATGGTGTAAGGATATTGAAGCCTTTTTTCTACAGGGGCTTTTAGCAGAAGAGGATCTAAAGTAGTTATTAATGGACCAACATGGGACTTCTAAATACACCTTTGAACTATTTCCAGAAACACGACAGAATGCGCTTGGTTCAGAATCCCAGTCTGGCAAGCTGTAATAGAAAGTATTCAGCCTGAAAATTAACCTTTGGATTTCCAGGTTTGGTGCTGAAGTCCTGACTCCTGAACTGTGAAGCACTGTATCTTCCCTGTTTCCACTGACATTGCCTGCCAGAAACAGGTCTGAACTGATGCTAGAATACTTCCATCACTCTGCTGGGTTTTTAGGTATATGGCGTAAGATGGGTGGACAATTAAATTTTTGTTCAGTCTTAACTGAGGAGTGACTTCTTAACAGTTGAGATTTAAAAAAAAAGAATTGTATTTGTTGTGTAGAAGCTACTAGATGAAACATCAACAATCAAAATTCAATGCTGTTTAGTATTTACTTGTTTTTCTTTGTAATGAGAGTCTTTCTGAGGAATTATAAAGATCAGGTTTTTCTCTGTTGTTGTCACATGGTATGTAAGTGATAATCTCTGTACTTTATTTGTCCCTCAATTTTGGTAGTTTGATACTGTAGTTTTTCTCAGTGTTGCAGAAGTTGCCAGGCCAAAACCTTGACTATTAATAGCCCTAGGTTTGTTGAGATGGGAATGGCATCCAGTCCTGCCAAGAAACAGCTGAGCATCTGGGAGTTTGAGATGTATACCTCTTTTTCTTTTTCTTACTGACTGTAGTATCCAAAAGGAAGTGCATGGGATAAGAATGATATGAGTACAGGTGCCTATGTTGGTAAGATTTATGCTATGATAAATGCTACATATTCTGCAAAAGTCCCTTGTAGACAACACATAACGTTTCCATTGACTGCAGCAGTCTTAGAATGTGAACCATAAATAACGCTGAATTCATCTCATGCATTCATGGCATATAGGATGACCATGGGAGGGTGGGGGGGAGAGATCTCTAAGGAAATACTATATACAGTGATAGCTACAGAAAGCTACAACTATACCTACGTTTCTTTATAGTCTAAGAAGAATGCATGTGGTTGTGTTCTGCTAAAGGTGAATTTACTTCCTAATTACGTCTGAGTTTCTGGGCAGCAAAGCAGTCCAAAGTGAAACACTGTCTGAACAATCTTCAGCTTTAGGATTATTTAAAAGCGAAACTTGGTTCTATCTGAAATTGCCTCCAGATCCTAACTGTGTAGAGCTGAACTAATTTTCTAATTCTTGTGTTTAGCTTGCTAGTATGTAAACTGTAAAGATAATTTACGTCAGTTGCTGACATGCTTGTTATCTTCATATATCCCCCCGAATTTCTTTGGAATAATGAAATCATGTTTTGGATAGCCAATGATGCTGTCTTGAGTGTCCTTAAAATTAATTAGTGAAAACTGGATTTGGCTATGCATTGCCTGCGGATGAGTAAGGGGATACTGTGGTGCGTGACGAGCATGCCTGCTGAGGGCGCTGCTTGGCTCTGTGCTGAAAGAAGCTGTCTGACCAGCTACTCCAGCTACTGGAAGTGTGAAACCTTACAGCCTGAATCGTGCACCTTACAAAGCTACAAGGGTGCTGCCCGAAATGAACGTTTTAATTTGTTCTTTTACAGACCTAACAGCCTGCTTTGAATCTCCTGCACTGTCTTTTACTTAGACGTATACTGGGGATTCTGTTGGGTCCTACCATTAGTTTTAGTTCTAGGTGATGCATGTTGTCACGAGTTGCACGCTGTGCTGATTAAGCTGCATACTTCACTAATCAAGCTGCAAAGTTAAGTAGGTGAAATTTAATACACTCTACTAATCAAGGTGCATTCTTTGTTGAGCAAGCTGAATATTTTAAATGTAGAGTTTTTATGTACTCTGGTAACTGGCTTGGAGGCCTCTTTTGCCTACATGTATGGCTAGCAAAAAGCCACCACCAGCTATTCCATTACTGGCAATGGAAAGAATGTGAGCTTTCACTTTGATACTTGCTCCAGTGGAGCTTAAGGAAGAAGTAATCAAAATTAGCTCCAGTAAGCAAATGATGCTATTTCACTTTGATAAGTCTCATTGGATTACACTGGAACACATTCCTACCATAGCACTTCCTACCAATAGCAAGTGTGCATGTATTCTATATGACTTCTGCACCTCAATTTGCAGATTTCTTGTAGAAGTAACTGATCTTTTAATGACCTCTGATTATGATTATTGTCCTCTTTCAAATAATCTTAATTCACTTTTAATTCTCTCAAGTGCTTCTCAGTCACATCTCTTTAAACTAGTTGACAAAGGTAGAAGAATGCTAGTTTTGTCTCTTTCTCCGTGCCAATAACAAACAAAACATATTGGGAAATGCACAAAGCCATGGAGGAAAAAAACCAGGTGCTGCAGAGAGATTGGAAGCAGCATTATTCAGCACTAGGACTGAACATGTTGCATGGGGCCAACATAACAAAGAACACCACATTCTAACTGTTTGATGGAGTAATGGTAAAGTGCAATTAAGAAGACTAAGATTTTTTTTTTTGAAGAGGGCAAGGTGAAGCATACAGGTAGGAATTGAAGCTGAAGGTGGAAGAGAGGAAAGAGAATAAATACAAAAAGCTTCAGTAGCTACACAAACTTCTGCGCTGTATCAGTATGTGATAATAAGGGCCAGTAGATCCTGTCTGTGTTGCAAGTTCACATTGTCTGGCCTTGATGGTCTTCTGGCTCTAAACTATAGGTAAATTCTTGCTGTTTGCAAAATGGTGATGAACTCATTTGCTTGATGACTGGGAGAATTGATTCCTTGGATCTGAGTCCAGCCTCCTTCCCCTGCCACGTTGTTTGCTTCAGTCTGGCTTTTAACACAGGGACACCTGTGGTCAACAGCATGCAGTGGGATTGTTCACCGAGGAAAGATTTCAGTCTGTGCATTTCAGTAGCTTAAAAAATAGCACAAAGAAGAATATTGGCTGTTTGAAAAAATGCCTGCGATTGCTGCTGTCCATATGGAAACATGGTGGGTAAAGTAAAATGTCAAGTCAAGAAAGGCTTTCTGAACTTAAAAAA
>VXAL01006615.1:16756-46035 GCA_013399475.1 Chauna torquata | reverse complement strand
AAAAAAAAAAAAAAAGCACTAAGGTTGGTGTGAAAACAGGCCTTCTTGCAGGTAACTTCAATGCAGAGTGCTATTAGAAAATGACCAGTTTTATAGAAAGGTTGGGGACTTAATTTTACATTCTTTGGAAATGTCTTTTGCTTTGTGCAGTCTGCATGGAGTGTAACCCACTCAGCTTCAGTTCAGCAGGTGGTTTTATATCGTTGTATTTGTGACTGCTGTTTTTTGACATGTATCCTTTGAATCTGACCACTGGCATAGTTTAATCTTAAAGCCATCAGTAATTGAGCAAGTTGGTGATTTTTTTTTTTTTTTCTGGTTGCTCATTGTGGAGCAATAAGGACTGTCCCAAGGGGTATAGTACTGTCATACTCTTTGGCTTAAAGTGATTACTGTACATTATCTTCTTGTCACCTTTTATCTAATCTTTATCCTTTTGTTGGGGTGCATGGAGAGAGAGAGATGAAGGATATGTGATTGTAAGGAGGGTATAGCTGCAGCTTCTAAATAGTTGGTTAATGTCTTCTGTCAGACTGCTGACTTTCCAAGCTATCAACATAGTACTTGCCACACAGAGAAAATACTGTCTCATTTGTTAACTTGAATTATCAAGATGTCCTCTAACTTTATAGTGATTCTTTTAAATTCTTTATTACACTTAGTAAGAACAACCAAGTACCATAAATTATTAAAACTAAACTGGAATTCTCAACAGTATAAGCAATGTAGTGCAGTGCAGTGACTGTGGTGTATTTTTTTTTTTTGGCTTCAGCAACTGATTTTTCCATATTAGGATTCCACATTAGTGAGAAATAATTAGTTCTACTGCAATCTTAAAATTTTGAGTGGCGAGCAATGCCAAATGCAATGTGCTACTAGCTCTGTAGATCAGGGACTTTTTGTTGGTATGTACAGCATAGGTGTATGCAATGGGCAATCTGATCCAAAACTGAATTCTTGAATGTTTAACAACTATTGCTACAAGTGACCAATTCCATAAGAAAACTAGACACGTATTGAACTTGCTGGGTATTGCTGTTTCTCTTTTAATGTAGGAATTCATTGTGTGGAGTTTTTTGTTTATAAGGACCAAAATGCGTATGGGAATTTTGCTTGAAAGTTGTTGAAAGTAAACTTAGATTCTTAGGATGCTTCACACATTTAAACTGCAAGGGATGAAAATGTCCATTATGTACCACACAGTGTCAGTGTAAAGCCTCAGAGTAAGTAAACTTTGCAAGATGTAAATTCCACTCAGTAGTGTGCAAGCTGATTACGGCTCAACATTTACATAGGCTCTTTAATTAAGAGTAAAGGTCAATAGGTTAAATAAGTAACTTAATCAGAAAATTATGCAGAAGTGCCACAAATCAAACACATTATACAGCTCTTGAGATCGATATGGTATGCAAATCGATCAGTAAAGTATATACTGTATGACTTCAAGTACTGAAACATGCAGCGTGATATTGCAAACACAGTAGTTGATGGAGTTTGTCTCAGTTGACAGCCCAGCAAATTTTTGTAATTTTTTTAATCGGTTTTCCTTTGTCATTCATAGTGTTTGATTCCCAGGTAGCTGTTCTAATTCATCTTGAGTGCTGTACAAAGCTATGAGCAAAGCTGGTGTTTGAGTGAGTAAAGGAGAGGGTTCAAGGCGTGCATGACATTGTATAATCACCAAAGATGTGTAAGGGGCAAGGAAAGGCAACAAGGCTTCTTTAACTAATTAGGGTGTAGGCCCTCTAGAATATAAAAGGAGCAGGGTACAGATTCTCTTCTCTGCTGTAGTTTGCTTGGTAGTGGGGAAGAGAAGAGGACTGATTTATCGCTCTTTGATTCTCCTAGTCCATCTGTGCCAACCCTGGCCACGCTACAGGACAGAGAACTGATTTCTCTTGTGAGAGTTGAGGTGAGCCAAGGTGTAGTATGTTGCAATCACAAGCCTTCCCTGTTGCCATTTGTTTGACAGGGTATGAGGAGTCAGGACCAAATCTTCAGCCTGTGGAGGTGGGTATAATTTATGGCACCTCAGTGGACCTATACCCAAATCCAGGCACCTTCCTTTTCTTTTGGGTTTGCGTTGCTTTACTACTTGTTGGAGTACTATTGGTCTGCAACTGTTCCCTGACTACTGTATGTGAGAGCTCAGACTGCTGTTATTGATGCCATGCTGTAGGAGGAGGGTGGTGCTACAGTTTGGAGGACTGTCTGGGTTCAGAAAAAACTATGCTGTTCTGAAAGCCTCTTCAAGATTGGAGTGCATTCCAGCTATTTGCAAGTGCTAGCTTTTTCAGCTGGTGGGAATAATTTTTGTCATCTAATAGGATGTAGTAGGTTATTAGTGCATACCAATACATTATCAAGTCAGAAACTCACTGAGGTCAGATGTTCTGCCTCTCTTCAGATCAACAGGAGATGCAGGGATTCAACACTTACGGAAGAAAAATAGGCATGGGAATAATTTGACTGTCCTCACAGCAAATATGAAAATGCAGATTGCGTTTGGTTGGAACCATGTTCGCCCAGCGTAGCTTTTTTGAACTTTTCTGCTTAGTTTCTGAAAGTAGCCAGAGTTTTTTATGGGAGTAAGGCAGATGGAAATCACTTCCTTCCATACTCACACTATGATGGGCTCCTTGGCAAAGGAGGCAGGATTTCCAGCCCATGAGCACAACTACAAAAGTTACTGGTGTTTAGCAGTGGAAGTGATAGACTCTGTAGTGCCAAGTGGCATTCTATTGTGCCTCTCTTTTCTTTTTCCCCTTCCACTACTACTTTTGTTTGTCTGAAAAAGGCATGGCTGAATGTATTCAAAGTGGCTGCATTCTTGCTAGGGCCCATCATAGGAGTAGCCAACTCAGTAATGCAATATTAGTGAGAAAGAGTATTGGAGCTATTTTTTATTTTCCCCAATTTATGGAAATGATATGTCTATGTTTGTCTTTGTCTTTTTGTCTGTTTCTGTTCTTCACTGCTATTTTTGTTTTCAGATTGTGATTTGTTTTGTAGCCACCATTTCTTCTCTATTTTGTTAAAATTTGAATACTTTAACCAGACAGAATAATTTCTCTGACTACTTTGGCGAGTTCTCACTTAAGTTTGTTTCTAGAAATTTGAGTTTAAACTTATTTTTAGGTGTAGGATACTGTGTATGGTTTTACAGTAAGGTTTCTGCTTAGTAATTAACCATGCTATCCCACTTTACCAATACTTTTGTTATTTTTGCTGTGGGGCAAGGCTGTATCAGTACTGAACTTTTAGGATGTTTTGATAACATGTCCCAGTCTCTGCATTTTGAACAAAACCTTTTCATTTTTTATGCAAAGGGTCAAAGTTCTAACACACATCTCTGCTTGCAAGCATCTTCCACAACAGTGGGCGGCTTCAGTATGTAGGAGAGTTTGCAAATACTTGTTAGACTTCAACATCTATCTTGTACAATTATACTATGGTTTGTTAGAGAGAAGTGCCTGCAAACACTACTCATGATCTAACCTTGTTACCTTGGATGTTTTCTATATACCTGATTTAAAAAAAAAAAAAAAAAGGACATTGTCCTGACAAGTTTCCTGTGATCTGACAGATGAAAAAGTTGAGGGAAAAAAGGGACTATTCCAAATTACAGAAGGACCTGCAGTCTTAAGAAATTAATGGGATATGCTATACTCAATAGATATCACATCTCCTAGCTGAAGTGGATTTTAACTAAAAAACTCAATTTAAAAAAAAAAAAACACAACTATAGCTGTGAAACCAGTGCAGCACTGAATTTGGTTTGCTAAACCATTGCTGGAATAATGGCGGAATGCTTTCAGCCTGGCCTATTGTATGTACTCTTGATGCATTTTTGCCAGCATTCAAACCATTTTCTGTGTGTGTGAGAACTGCAATTGCACCTTTGCAGGCACTGTAAGCATAGTGTTGGTTCACTGGGTAGTGTGAATGACTTTGGTGGGGAGAACAGGCTTTCCCATCAGCTGCTACTGCTCCACTTACTGCTTTTCTGAAGTTCTATTCTTAGTTCTGGAGGTCAGAAGTAAAGCCTTCTTTTCTTCCATTCTATTTCTCTCCTTTTTTTTTTTTGTTTTTGTCTATGAGTATCTGAAAATGAGATCTGAATGTGAATCTTAAAAATAATTAGTTGGCAGGAAAAATGCATACTGAATATATTTCAAAGCTCATGATTTCTAATTCATTCTCTCAAGCTGATAATGGCCTCCCTTAAGATTTCTAAATGTTTCTGTTTGGCAATGCTAGATTCTATTGATAATGTGTTAAAAACTTATGGCAGAATTTCCCAGCACCTGGGAAGACAGCACTTCCTCCAACATCTGGCTAACTTCATATTAAGACACTGGCAAAATGTCTGAGATCACTTCTAGTAGCACCTGCTTGCAGCTCACTATGCAGTCTTGCTTCACTTAAAACTGGGTGTGTATTTTTCACAAGTCTTTTAGCGGATCTCTTCATGAAGACACAATGATTTTCAAACTTAAAACAGAACTCAGAAGTAGGCAGTTTTTCATATTTTCCATGGTTTTGTTGCATATGTTTGGTAGAGCTCAAGTAGTGTTAGGAATTGAGTAGAATGACTTACAATTTGAAAGCGGATTATATATGTAGTAATGGACTTAATCCAAACCTACTCATAGCAGTCACATTCAGAAACCTTCTCCTTGCTCCTCTTCCTCATATAAAAGGTAAATTCTTGGTAAATTCTTGTTTACTGTATATTTTTTTGTCACATACGTTTTGCCTGACTATTGCATTTGCTAGTTAAGAGGTATGAAGGAGGAGGAGAGCTCCACTTTGACACCTAAGCACATTTGCTGCTCTGAGGACCCCGTGAATGACTAATGGGGGACCAGTCTTCCAAGGTTCCTCCTCTTTGCACGTGCACACACTTGTACAGCTTGTGAGTTTGCATCTATGTGGTGTTCTATTTGCATAAAATGCTTTCATTCTTTGATCCCATTTGTCCGCTTCAGTTTCTCTAGTTGGTTCTTAACATACAAATATTTTTGTTTATTGCATAGCCACATTTTAAAGTGATAATATTCTGGCTTTGCTGGAGGTTCCATAGAATAAATTACTTTGGTTTTCATTATCAATAGAAGGTAGAATCAATAAGCCTGTCAATGTCATTCAGTCTACATATAATTTTATTAGAAAGGGCTGTCTGGAAGGAACTGCCTCTCTGGGCTGAAGATGTTCTGTTTAAAAGGTTGTACTGGAACAATGAGTAAAACTAATATTTTAATGTGACATCTATATTGTTTAACCAGTGTAACTCATGTTTCTGTTACTAATCTAAATTTTGAGACCAGCAGAACACAAGTGTGTTGCATTATGTAAATGATGTATAGCATTCATATTGTCAAGAAGAAAAACCTGAAATAGATATTGAGTTACTAGCTCCAAGGCAAGGATTACCAGCTGTCCTTCAGTTCCATAAAGTAGTCGCTAACAGGAGCAGTTTCTGTGATTCTCAGCACTACTATCACTTCTTAACTCTTCCAATGCATGAATTCTTTAGTGAACAGAAATGAAAATATTTAAGTCAGTGTTTCAAAGCCTTTTTTCTTTCTAAAAAAGAAAGAAAATGAGAATATTTGTTTAAATCTGTTTGTTTTGTTTTATAGTTATTAAACTAATACACTTTAGGCTATTTAGTTATATTTAGTAAGTGAAAAATGCAATAGGAACATGAATGTGTTATCGCAGCTGATCTGTAATACTTCAGGTATGTAAGATACTGTATATCTCATTATTGTTTAGCCCCCTGAGGTATACTGGGGTCTTCACAGAAGACACAATCCTTGATAAATAGCAAGTGATTATCATCTCAAGCTCTGGTCCAGCAATTTGCTATAGGAGCAGTACTTCCATCTGTGCTGAGCCTTATCTGCTTCAAGGTTTCAGTCATATAAAGGACTTTCTGCAGGAGGATGCCTGGCTTCAATAGTTCCTTGTTCTTGGATAGATCCCTATCTTGGCAGAGCTGCTTCTGTGCTCAGGGCCTGTGAATGAGCCACAACACACTTAGCGAACATTGTTCTGTAAAGGGATGTGGGAATTTCTGCAGGGAGGTGGGCACATGCACTGTCTAGTAGTTTTGTCTGTGCATCCTCCCTTTCTGCAAAAAGCAACAGAGGAGTTTTTTGTCATAATAAGCTCGAGTTCCATTTTTTGAAGAAATACTATGTACTGTATTTAATGAGGACCCATGTAATCAGGACACCTGCGTTCCCAGTATGTTGCCCAGGGAACCAATTTAGCCTAATGACAGTGAATGACATTTGCTGCTGCTTAAACTACTGGTTAATTTAAACAATAATGCATTAGCAATATTTAAGTTAATGGGCATGTATTGGGCTTATGCCAGTGGGTTAAGTAATGTTTAACTAGGTGTTAAATAGGTAATAATAGAATAATACTTCGACTTACAACGTAGTGCCAATACATTCTACCTGAATCTGTAAGTGGTAAGGTATTGTACCTTACGCTATCCCTTTTGAAAGGGGAAGTAGTTTTCTGCATTTTCCACAGGCACAGAGAAGCTAAATCTGTTCAGTTTGTCCTCAGTTTAGCATCTAAACAGTAATATATTGATACTACCTGTGGATGGACTAGTGAGTACAGTACACCTGTTCCTCCAGAGCCCGTGACTGTGGTAGATTTTTGGCCTCTTACTCAAATTTCCTCTCTCTCTTCACTGTATTAGTTTGACAATTCTACCTTTTTCAGTTTTTAAAACAAAACAAAACAAAAAAGTGTGAAAGTCCTGAGGATTGTATAAATCTACAACAGGGCTCTATTCTCCACAAACAGTGAGATCCAGCTGAACATTTTCAAATGTTTGTGTAACATGCTATCATAAAATGAGTTACTGGGCTTTGTTTACTTTCCAACATTGTAAAGGAGAATTCAGAGTCCAATGGCAACAGACCCCAGTTTGATAAAGGAAGCTGGTTTAGAAGTTGGAGACATGGTTTATCATTGTTTCTTCATTGTGATCCCTAGATATAAGTACCTCATACACCATCATGAAAGTTACCTTGTATAACAAGAAGCTAAAGTCACAATATTCACATCTAGATTTCTGCAAAATTCTAGACCGTTTTATACTGAACACTTGGATTTGTCAGAGATGTATAGCTGTCTTGTTTGTACGCTGCTGCTGTAATGCATGTGTGGCTTAATTACCTGCATACCAAGGATTCAAGGCTGAGCTCTGACATGGCATAGCTATTTAATCTGGACTGTGGCTGCTGAAGATGACCCGTGATAAAATCTATGCAGACATAAAGTTAAAAATTAGAGACAGACACAGGACTGTTACAAGAAGGTTGTAAGTAGTTCAAGTGTTCTAGAGGTGAAAAAGCAAACAATGAAAGGTGTAGGATCCTAACAGGAAAAGAAGGGGAGGCTGGCCAGGGGCTGGTCAGGAACTGCTGGGCAGTCTGTGTTGATGGAGCTGGCAGAAGGTGGTAACTCAGCCGTGCAGAGAGGACCTTGCAGGGAGCTGGGGAGGTGGATCCTTGCCTGCCTCTCCAGTAAAGATTCTGCAGCTGTCTTATTGGGATGGTGAGCAGTAATGCTTACTTTCCTAGCGTGTTAAATTCTAGCGATATTTGGTGCATGTTAATCAATAAATAATTGCATTATACTTCTCAGTTACGTATACTCAGCTTGCAGAGTCTCTTTGTGCCTGGCTAATGGTGCTCAAACGAGTTATATTGGCTTCAAAACGTCATCATCTATGAGATGCATTCAGTTTGTACCTATTTTATCCAGACAGGGTTATCCTAGCTCTGTAAAACCTTTTGCATTGACTTGAGCTTTTGTGTGAAGTTGACTTTGAGTTCCAATCTTATTTCAGGCAGATTGACTCTTTGGTGCCTCTCTAAATGTTATGGTTATTAGATTACTATGTCAGTACTATAATTCACTGGAATTAGGGATCTCTCCATAATGGTCTTCATTTTCTTCTTTCTACTGATATTAATCCATTGGTCTTTAAAGCTAATATCCTGCCAAAATGATGATCAGAAGCGATTTGGATGCTGTGTCTTCTGTATAACTGTGATAGGCATTTTGCCAAGCTTAGTTGTTCTCTTCTACTAAAAAAGAGCCTTGGGGTGGTGGAAGGAAATGTTTAGTCTCAGAGTGAAAGGACTGAACTTTTCCTGGGCAAGAATCCCATTGACTTCAGTGAGAGGAAGCTAAATCTCCAGACTTCGAAAATTTATTTACATTACACCAAGTTCTGTCTCTGCCTAGGTGAACAGGGTCTGTATAGGGAAACCTGTAGGAATTCAGCAGAAAAAGAATTCATCCTTTTGAAAGCTTAAAGCCCATCAGAGGATTAGCTGCTTAAACAACTTATGATCTGGGGTAGCATGTTCTTTAAATGCGAGGATAACGGTCAGAACGGTACTTTTTGCAGTGATGGATCCAAGCCCATTTTCTCAGTGGTTTCTGTCACATCAATTATATAATTTTAATGTATTAAAAATGTGTGTGCATATATAAATATGAGCAATTGACAAGTCAACTTTTTTTTGTACTTGTTCTTGGAAATCTTTTACAATGAAAGTTTTTGTTTAAAAACAGAATAGGACATTTTTGAGGATTACTTTCTACCTAGGTAACTCAAAGCAGCTTTGTTGAAAGCAATAATTTTAACCATACTAGCAAACTTATTTGCAGTCTGTATGAGTGCATGTAATAGCACTGAATGGGGTTATTCCCTTACCCCTTAAAAGTATTTCTTGGTTTGACCAGAAGTAGCACATCTTACCATCCTCCAAAAGTTGTGTTAATTTTAGATTTTAAGGCTGACATGTAAGGAGTTTATTGGGCAGGCAAGTTTGCTATGTCAAATTATACATCAGAGCTCAATGAGGTTAAAAGAGTGTGGAGTCGCTCACAACACTACTGACTGATAGGACAGGTCCATATGATTTCATAAAACCTTTCTTTTGCTTTTGGATGAAAAGGCTGAATAGAGTGCTGTGGCTGACCTTGTTGACTGATAGTATTTTTTTCCCGACAAATCTCAGTGGTTACTGTTGTAGAGGATTTAAAGTCTTTTGTATTTTCTTTTCATAGTATTTAATCTGAAAACTGTATTTGCACGTGGTGAAAGAAGGAAAGCTCTTTTGTATTACAGCATGTTATTTAATAAGCCATAGCTTGTTTTTGACTTAGGAAAAAATGGACTCTACTAAAATCAACAGCAAGACTTCCATTGCTAGTACAGGATTTCACGTTGAGGCCTTTGTGCTATTTTATAATAGGAAGAGGAGTTGGCAAGTATTAGCCTGTAGCTGTAGTGAATTTATATAGGCCCGCATAGGAGAATACGAAGACAGGGTCGGGATTTGTGCTAATAACGGAAGCCAGCAGAAAGAGGAGCTGAGTGGGGAAGAAAACAGATGTAGCTAAGCAATGGGATCCTGTTCTTTCATCCTTCTTGAAGAAAAGACAAAAATCAATGAGAGGCTGCTGTTTGCTCTGTTTATAAGTGTATTTGTAAACATGCATGAAAATATCCTGAATCTTAACAGGGAGAAGAAAGGCTGTTGTCCTTCTGTCTCAGCTTAATGAGGTATTAGGAAATGCCTTCTTCCTGGCATAACTTTTTTCGTGGTGGCTTATACTAGCACACATTTTTTTTTCCAACAATTTATAGGCAATTTAAGACAGAAGGTGAAACACTCTTCTTGCTCACAATGACAGTGCATGGAGATTTCTTCTGCTGTGGTGTGCCACAGATATCTCCTGGTCTTCTGCTTATATTTCTGGAGTTCATTCAGCCCTGAATCTGCAGACATAGTTAGAGGTGGCAACAAGCAGTGTCTCTCTGCAGTAACTTCTGCAGCATCACAGCTTCCTTTGAGATATAAAATAAAGAAATTCCCTGAAGAGGTTAAGAAAGGAAAGAAATGCCAGCGTTTACCATAAATATTGAAATCAGAAGCCCATCCCTCTAAGGAAAAATGAGGAAATAATTTTTAATTTGCAATTAAAAGTACAGGTAGTTATTGTCAGTTTGAGGCATGCCTAATTGAAGACAATTTTAAGGAACCCAATTGAATGAACATTTAAATCGGTCTAAAACTGTGGGCAGAAAATCCTTCCTTCCCCACTCCTGTGAAATGCCTGAAAAAGAGTAGTCATGTTCTGAGTCTTCATGCCAGAATTTTATTCAGTTTCCAGGGTCAGTTTGGTCTGGGATAGGATGGCCCTGTTTGTAGCATCCAGTCTGCTTGGGGGCCCTACAGAGCTTTCATTTTTGTTGCTCCTTTTTGCGCTCTTTCTCGCCATCATGTTCTTGGCCATGCACCCTCTTTCTCTCCCTTTTGCTTTTCTGTACTAGCTCTCTCTTTGTCTTGCTTTTAAATTTCTTAATTGTATAGGTATTTTATATTTTGATACTGAGATCCTCTTTGCTTTAACTCAGTAATAGTTGGACATTTACTGTTGGCCCACGTGGGGAAGATTCTGATGAAAACTTTAAATGAAAAAAATACAGTAAAACAAAACCCACATTTTTGAAATAAAACACTGGAATACTGTACAAAAGAGCCAGAAGAGTCTCAGTTGTCCCAGTGAAGTGACTGTTATAACAGTGACACCTGGGATGTGGTTTCAGGTGCTTACAAGTATCATCATTACGTGGTGTTTGTGGTTTTGTGAACACCTACCCATTTTTGAGGCTTGTCTTGAGAGAAGCTTGCTCTTGGCTTCAGTAGGTTCCTTTTGCTAAACTTTGAACCAGATTTAGCATGTGTACTTAAGGTTGTATGATTGTAGCCACATACCAGTACCGCTTATGGCTGTATGCTGCTTACCTGGGAAGATACTCAGCTCCTCTTCCTGTTCTAGCATAAGCAGAGAAGGAACCTTATCACACAGCAGGGCCGAGTCCCTTCTGTTTGGTCTACGGCTGTTGTGAGCAGATCAACCCGAATGTGCCCCTAAAACAGTTAACAATCAGACTCAACAGCAGTTTCTCTGTTTTCAGAGAGGGAATGAGAATATTCAGCAAAATACATCCCCATATTGCTGTTGTGAGGACTTGAAAAAATTTGAGGAAAGTTCCCTCAGCCCTCCCCCTCCATAAGCTGTTGGGCGCAGAGGCAGTCAGGGAGGATATGACTTTGAAAAGCCTTTGGTAGCATAGAGCTTGAGTGAAAACCTGTCAGGCCAAAGGAGAAATAAGTGTCATTTTTTAGGGTTTACTTAAATTGTTCTCCTTCCCTGCCCCATTTGGCTCCAGTTCCTGAGAAGAATAAATACAGATGTCTCCACCTGTACCGTGTCCATTTTTTTTCTTTGGCAGACTTTTTTTTTTAATGTTGGACTGTTCTGCTAAATATTTTTGCAAAAATAACTGCTTTGAGAGTGGTAAGGACATACTCTTGCCAGGTTCATTTTTGTCCACCCCTTTTCTCACACTTTTTTTTTTTTTTTGAAACTCTTGGAAGGGAAGCACCCATGACAATGGAGTTAGATAAATAAACAAACATTTCAAATCCGGGGCTGATCCAAATTTTTCTGAAGTCAGTGGAATTCTTTCCATCCACTGCAGTGGGTGTTGGACTGAACTGAAGAGGAAGAATGAAAATTCATAAAACTAAGATAGATATATATATATATTTTAAACACCAAGTGTAGCTGTTTTAATGTAAATCAGAGATCTTCATGGTAAGGCCTGGGGGGGTGGAGCGGGGCACAGGGGAATAATGAAACTGACATACGAAGACTGCCTGTTCTACAAATAAACCCTGACAGAAGAGAAGAAAAAATAATGGATAGTAGGAAGAGGGGTAAAGTTGAATATATGGTATAAGGAAAAATCATTTTCTTCATGAAAAGATGAACTTAAGGGAACTTACAGCTGATATTCATAGTGGAGAATTTTTTGGTTAAAAAGATTGACATTTTAATAAACTGATCTTAATTAACAGTACTTTGAAATTCAGAGTTGTACGCTCCCTATCTCAAAACACTAGAACCAGTGGCTTTTTAAATAATTTGCTGCTTGTGGGTGATCTCTTTTTGAAACAAACCCAGACCCTCCAGTCACAATTTATTTTTTATTTCAAAAATGATTTTTACTAGCAAATTTTGCTTTGGTTCAAGAGAATTATAAATCATTATTACACAGCCAGACACTTCAAACATTTTGTAAGAGCTTTGTGCCCAATGAAGCATCAAAGGCAATGCTGAAATTCATGATTACAGCATGGGTGCACGTCCATTCATTAATACATTAAAGTTCAGGACTCTAATGTTATTAATAGGATTTCTAGATTGTCATGCATTTCTCCCGTGGAAAAGGTGGCTCTTCCTGCCAGACAAAGCAAGAGGATGGTTCTTATTGAAGCTAATTTATGGAAACTTTTTTTGTAGGCATTTTAGGGCTATAGAACTTAGACTGAGATTTCTTTTTTTTTTTTTTTTACTATTATTTATTCACCAAAGACAGGTTTATTTTTTTTCTTCTCCCTCTCCTACACACTGTATTTGTTGTCTTCCCTCCTTCCCTGTGCAGATTACAGGCAGTTACCAATAGCGACTTTTCTTGACCTCTGCATTTCTGACACTAAATTGTTCTCAGGGATCATGAATCTTTATTTAGCTGTTGCTGTAATAAGCTCTGAAGGATGGGGAGACATAACATGGAACAATATACTTTTCAATGTACTTCAAACATAAGATAGCTCTTAAAGGTTCTGCTGTATTCAAATCTCTATTGTATTAAACACCACACAAATCCATATTAAGAGATGGCCTCTGCCCTTCAGCATTTACAACCTATGTAAATGAGACAAAGAACAGAATAAATGAACTGCTGCCCAGTTTTTACAGCTAGAGACCTAAGACTCAGAAAGATTAAGTGATTTGTTTAAATTGTGCATCTAGTCTGTGCCAGAACTGGGAAATGACTCTCTCCTGAGATCCCACCCAGTTATTTCTTTTCAAAATAAATGTCCATAAGTGTGAAAAGAAAGAAATGATATGCCCCCAAATAAGCACACTATTACTGTCTTGAGTTTTGTGAAACTGGCTAGCTTATTGCTGGAGTTTTCGGTGGTTTGAGGGATTTGAATAGATATAATAATAGATGCATTAGTTTTATGCCAACACAAAACCGTTGTTATCAGTAGCTTTCCCAGGGATCTGGGCAGGATTTTGAAAGTCAGGAGGTGCTATCTCATCAGAACTCAATGTTCTGTTTTCCTTTTGCAGTACTGCTTAATAGGCGTAGGTATTTTTCAAAACTAACTTCTCCCTACTAGCAGGAGCTCCCCTGTGCTTAAACAGAGGAAGTTTCTTAATTAAGTCTCAGTTAATTACCTTCTTTCATCTTCTTTTCCTTCTTGCTTCTGACAAACTTCCAAAAATGTATTTCCAGGTCTGTTTTTGTGTTCCTTTCCTGGTCATTCTGTTGTGTTAACTACTTCTGTCTCTCTGGAAAGAGAACTTCACCCAAAAGTTCAGTCCTCAGTAGCCACTACACCTCTGTCCTGTGTAAGGAATAAACATTGTACACACAACTTCCTTTTTTCCCAAACTGCGTAACAGCTATGCAAATAGGAGGGAGAAAGGATGGTGCAGAAAGTCACCTAAGTTTTTGAATTAGGTGGGTCTGTCATGATCTTCTGCCTGCCCTCCTTACTGTAGGGGTGTTATCCACCGCTGGTCCGGAAGCTATTTCTCTGTGTTAGTGTGGCCCTCTTCCTGTGCCTTGCTGAGGAGCTCCTCCTTGGGAGAGTGGACATTGTAGCTAAGGCTACCCTGTGCTAACATGGCTGCTTGACTTCTGGACAACTCAGAGTTTACGAAAGAATCTTAGGTGAAGTGTATTTGTGCTGACAGGTCCTTTTTACACCAGTAGATCTGGAACTTCTGAATTGTGGTCAGTCCCTGAGCAACAGAGCAACCATTCTCCAGGAGTAAGGGCAGTGGCTGGGATGAGTTGTGACCTGAAACTAGTGTGTCAGAGCAGATGTTCAGTATGATCAATAACTTTGAGGTGGAAAGCTTTGGCAGATACCAGGTTGGCTGAAGTTTGTTTTAGCAAGGAGAGAACTCAGGAGGTTGTGTTTCACTGGGGGTCACTGCTCTCTTTAAGCATATTTTTCACATGTGTAAGATAGCTACAGCTGGTCGTTAAGGTAATGAGAGAGAGATGGCTTGAAATGTTTGCTGTATTCCTGATATATTCCTCTGTTGTGGAGGCAGAAGAAGGACACTATTTTGACCTCTTTGCTGTTTCTGAGGCAGTTCCCTGCAAATTAGGGAAAAGCTTGTTGCAAAACCATTGCTTAGTAATTCCTGAACATGTGCCTTATGCTAACTGAAATATGAAATGAGTTCTAATACCCTTCCTTTGAGTCCTACAGGAGGCTTGAAATTTACTTGCAGGGGAAGAGGCTTTGATCCACACATTTTCATAAGTATTCATAAAGAGACAGAATTAGAAGCGCCCCTTTATTCTGTTTTTCATGTATGCTGGCTTTAAAATACATTTGAAGCTGTGAAATTGATTGAACTTTCAGTAAAGCTTCTTTCCAGAGATGGGCTAGTCTAAAATGCAGGGTATCACAGGAAGCAAAAATATCCACCAGAATGCTATACCTCTCCACACTCAGCTGGAGCAGCAGACCTACTGGGAGATGTTGAGATTTACAGACTCCGGTTGCTTTCTTAAACTGCCTACATAAGCACTGGAGCTTTCATGTAAGCATTTCAGTGGCCTTGAAATAGCCTCTTCCAGCTAATCCGCATGTGGACAAGGGCCTGACTCTTCAACAGGTTACCACCTCACAGGGTGGTATTTATACTTTTGCAAAGAGGTAATATGGTAAGACCTCACTCATTGATTGTGTTTTATGATTATTTAACATTAGCTTTTCGTACATGCGAAGAGGATGGAAAGCCAGGGCTTTAACTCTGTTACAAGTTCTCCCTACAGATAGAATAACAAAGCCTGTACCTGTGGAACAGATGTTCTTAATTTTATGTGAGATATCTGATTCTTCACTTTTTTTTCTTCCCTATTCAGTTTACAGAACTCATCAAAACCATTTGAAAAAGAAACCTAAAATACATCATACCTTTTCAGCTAGCTCTATTTCAAATCTGTATAACTTAATTAGAACACGAATCATTATTGGAAATAGTTCAAATCTTGGAATAGGCAGTTTTAAGTCTAGTACCTAGATTCAAGGAGATTTTGCATCTCAAGCAGACAAATACACAGAAGGAAGGAAGGAATGTCATGATGACAAAGGAAGTCTGACCACATCAATGTAGAATGTGAATGTTATCTGACTGTGCTGACTTGGTTTCTTAAAATAGAATGAATGGGGTATTGTGTCTCTAAATTTCTCCCTCAGTTATTCTGTGTTTACTGTGCTGGACATCTGGTATTTTTTCTTCTTTTTGATATTATTTTTGGGATTAATATCAGTTGTATTGACCTAATGCAAGAAAATACGTTGTACTTCAGAATGTTAGTATCTTCTATTTGAGATTCTTAGTGCTTTGCCAGAAATTCTGGTGTCACCCTCTGTAGGTCATTTAGCTTCCTAATGCATCAGTTCTTTTCTGTTAGGTGGGAGGAGTGTACTCTAAATCTCAAAGTTTGTTGCGGAGATGAGTATGATAGAAAGTAAATACCAAGGTGCTGAGGACCATACAGGTACTTCTAACAGGACTTTCCTGAGGAATTATTTCAGTTTTCCTGTCTCTCTCTTTCTATGTAGGCAACTAGAGGGAAAATAAGACACTGTTTAATGTCTTGTATAGCTAATCTGTAGCACAGTCAGTGACCCATCTGACTTCAGCCTGGTTTCTTTATCCTGTTAGGGTCTCTTACGTATC
This sequence comes from Chauna torquata, assembly GCA_013399475.1. NCBI lineage: Eukaryota > Metazoa > Chordata > Aves > Anseriformes > Anhimidae > Chauna > Chauna torquata. The sequence goes on along the minus strand of VXAL01006615.1, from coordinate 30,129 downwards.
TTTCCATTTGCAGAAGCACAGCAGACTCTCTTGTTTACTTGTTTGTTTTCTTTTGTTTTGTTTTTGTCTGAACCAATAAAATATTTAAACACACACACACACACACACAAATGTTTATTAGAGGCAAGCAGCACAGTAACTGTGTTTTTTTAAAAAATTACACAAAACCACAGTGAACAAATCTTACTCCCAGGTGTTTCCATGATGCCAGCCATAAAAGCTGGAAGAGTGTTCATTATAAGCTATCAGTTCTGTCAAGATCAAGGATAGATTCCTGGAGAGCAGTACAAAAAGCAAAATAAAAGGATCTCCTCCTCTGTTACAGATAGTTCTACATATACATATGTATATGCTGTGCATGTATGTTTGTCCATATGCATGTGTAGGTTTATATGCAATCTATATAAATCAGTAGTGCTCTCATCTTCTGTTGAAAATATTCACAAAAGTGTGCTCTTTGAAATGTTAATATCAAAAGAATTCTTCTCTCCATTTTGTGATTCCCAGAATAAAACAACTTTAGGGAGAATTTGACCAGCCCACCCAAGTTCGTGCCTATTTGAACATGCAGCCTTTAATCTCCACCAAATATACCAAGCCTTTGCTTACTGTTCACGTTCTATTTCTGAAATAGGTGATGGAGGGCAGTGTGTGTTAGTGTGTTGTGGAGGGGCTGGAAAATACTTTCCCTCCTCTGCTCCCCAGAAATTCAGTGTGTCATCACTAAGGTGTGCTTGGAACAGCTGCTGGAGTCAAGGGGCACTAAGTAATAAGTACTTGGTATGAGAGCATTTCATTTTATACCCTTCAGCTCTGACCAGTCTTTAATCTTCATCCATTCCAAGACCTAACAAAGCAGGAATTCATACGAGACAAGGCAGTAGTTTCTAGTTTCCTTAACAGGCAGGCTTTGTCTTTGACATTAGCAGTCAAAGTGACTGTCTGGAATCTTGGAAAACTAGCTTGTTCAGTTCTTCCCATATCAGGCTACCTCATGCTACCTATCCTGAAAAAAATAAGCTACCTTGTATTTATCACTAGATAATACCTTGTACCTTACCTGTTGTAACGTGAAGACTCCAGAGGGTTGGGAGGTAAAGGACAATATGCTGAGGAGGTGAGGTAGTCAGAGTTAGGAAAGGAAGGGATAAAGGGTCCTGCTTTGGAGATGTGGCAGGTCTGGAGCAGGAGAGGTAAAGGGCTAAAGGAGGAAATGTCAGTTTGGGTATTTAGTGCTAAGGGGCTTGGAGTTGTGGCCCAGGGAGGCAGTCAAGGGACACAATGAATAGATCCTCAAGACATGAGGCTGGTAAATTCACTTTCTTAAAGAGTAATTTAGGGCTTCAGCTTTTTTACTTACTAGGAAACTAAGATTGCCTGTAAGAATGGCTTTTTAACTTGTTATGTTTGTGTTTTCAAGAAACTTCATTCCTTCCTCTGTGCTCTGTTTCCTGATCTATGCTTTGGAGGGCGTATTCATTGAGTGGATTAAGGTATTGCTATGAGTTACACTGTTAAGTCAGTGGAGTCTGGTCTATTTTGATGTAGTGTGTAAAGGGTTGTAAGTGCTAAGATTGTATGAAAATACAACATTCTCTTTTTCTTGGAATCCACACTGCTCCTACACCCTCTTAGCTTCTTTTTGAGGTATGTGGAAAGTGTAGTNTGTGTCTGTGCATGTGTGTGTGTGACCATCCTGTAGTCTGGATTGGTGAACTGTCCTCAGTTAAAGAAACAAAACAAGTGTCCCACGTGCCCCCTAGCCCAGCTTCTTTAAACCAGATCTTTTCAGTGAACTCATTTACTAAGCAGTTGTAGTGGTATCACTGGTAAGGTGGTGGCCTGTAACTGAGGGTAAGGGAAGAAGGCTTTATTTTTTTGTTTTTTTTTGCCAGCTCTGAAGCAAATGTGATAACAGAACTATTTTCTTAGTGCCACATAGAGGTATCGTGTTTGGTGATCTCTCTGTGAGTGTATTTTAGTACCAGACTTGCTCCAGATACTTTTGCTAATGAGAATGGTGTTTAAAAGCAGGAAGCCTGATTTCTCTGTGCCTCGCTTAGATGTTTTTACATGGGCCACAAAGTGGTTGCGCAGCAGTGCCATTCTTATCTAAGCTAAAAAAAGAATAGGCTTCCCATTAAGTGTCACAGAGCGTCATGTTCTAAAACCTTCATAAGATTAAAAAGACAGCAAAAATTCTAATTTTAAAAATAGGAGAATATTTGTGAGAAGCTAGCTACATTCTTCACCTTGTATTGTTTGCCTTACAATACATTATATAGTACGTTTCGTTGTTTGCTTACTTTCTAGGCTCTTTGTTACTCAGTGCAATAATTCACAGATATTTGTTCACATTCAAAATTCAGTAGTTTCAGTCAAGTAATTGGGCTTTCACAGTCTAAGAAGTTTCTCCAAACTGCTTGTGTGCATGTTTGTAACCTACTGTAATTCCAAGGTAAAAGGTATTTGCTTAGAACATCACAATTCAAGCTAACAACAGTTTTAAAGTAATCTACTTTCCTTCACAATTGCAGTGAATCAGAAGTATGCTGTGGTCAGTTAATGCAGTTCAGCTCCTAAGTGGGAATTTAAGTTATGGTAGCTCTGTAGCTTGCAATCATCTGTCCATACTCTAGTTTGCCACTTTGGGCACTCTTTTTTTCCGTTGTGTTTCCTGTCATCAGGTCTTGGAAACAATCACTCCCGGCAAGGCAGCACTCAGTTAAGAAATGCTTAAAGAAGGCAGTTTCTAGGCTTGATTTCAGGCAGTTGCACTATTCATCAGCATTGGACATTTAAGTAGAGAAGAGCTGGCTGGCAGCATAGTATAGTAACAGCACAATTCAAACAGATGATTATTACAGTTAAAGTGTTATGATAGCATCTGCGAAAATGTAACCAACCCATCAAGGAACATGCAGAATTGAACAGTTGCTCTGGCAGTAGAGACTACTGATCATAAATCATCTAACAGCCTAAGTATAGGCAAAGCTGAGGATCTGAAAAGCATCCCAAGTCAATGTGGGAGTCTTCGTTTTCCCTTTCTGCCCTTCTGTCACCTTCTCCATTATTGGCTGCTGAGGAGGTAGAATTCTTCCTCTGGGTTTGTTGTGACAACATCTCGGAGAGTTTACAAGATGATTTTTGGTGTGAATCTTGTCACCTTGCTTGACAATTTTCTTGCCTCTTTATAATGTTCTGTAGTAAAGTAAACTATATTCGAGTGGCTCTCACTTGGGAGAACATGTGCCTCAAGGGGTATGTGAAGGCAAGAGGTGAAAAAAAAAACTAAATGAAAGGCATAGCAGCCTGACCAGTAGCGTCAGATGGGGGAGTCTGCATTACTTTCTTAAACTGTTTTTGGACGTGTGTCCTGGGAGATGCTGAACACTGGCAAATGCATCATTAATAGTGGCATGCAATAGCAAACAGTTCTTCCACAAACCAGTTTATGGCAGTCATTCCATCTAATTTTATTACACTACATTGACTGAAGGATGAAATAGAAGGAAATTTTGGGACAATGAAAGTTTTCTCAGTCATCATAGTACTATGGGGAATGATGGCAATATAATTCACATGAGTTGTTCATGTTTAAATCCATAGCTTGAGTCTTTCTCTGTACTGCAGTTCTCATTAAGAGAGTTTTCTTGCAATTTCCCTTTATTCCTGAGCCATCAAACATCGTTTGAGGCTCCTTACTGTGGAGGCAAACTGTTGTAGATACCTAAGCTCATATTCTCTCTCTGTGCTGTCCTAGGTGCAAGTTACTTTGAAGAAGAGTTTTCCTCCATAACAATAAGTGGGTCTAAGGAGGAATTTGCATATCCTTATTTCAGTTAGGAGAGCTGGGAGCGTTTGAGAGATTGAGACTGTAGAAAGCAGTTACTTTGTGAAGGGGCGCTGATAGTTCTGCAAGAAGGGCCCAGTGAATATAACTCTTTTTGTTTGAGCAAATGGGAATTATGGATATAGTGTAAGTGGACAAATTTAAAAAAAAAATCTTGTTCTTGTTGTCAGTTGTTTTTTTCTCAAGAAATTGGCCAAAATAACTTGAAAATATCTGCTTGGCAAGGGAAAGAGTAATATAATGCTAAAGATAGAGGAAATGGAAACTGTGGAAGGACTTAAAATAGTTTGTTAAAAATTTGATGATGGTTTAAAAATTATGAAAACCTAAATTCTGAAAGTTTCAGTAGCACAGAATATCTTATTGTCTGACCTGCATGAGAGTGGGTTGACTTGTACAATAGTACTTAACAAGAATAAAGTAGATGAAAGTTATTCTGTAAAATAGGCCCCTTGGATGAAACCAGAATTCATAGCAGTAAAATAGATGGTGAGGTTTTCATCTGCTCACTACAGTGTATGTAAAGGCAACACCTACCTGTGAAGTTCTATTTGCAGGTGTATCTTTGAAGGAATTTGGACAAGTACCTAAAATGTTATTTGTTTTGAACTGAAGAATGCTGTATTTGGCTACACCCACAATTCTGGAGGAAGAACTGTGGACATAGCCTTTCTCCTGCAGCAGATAGACAATGGATACCTTTGTTCTAAGAGATGTAAGTTATAGGCTGACTCCGAAGGCTGAAACTCCTACAACTGTCATGCATATTTACAAACAAAGTAAATATGAGCTCAATTAAATTGTTAGTAATACTTCTGCACCTTCGCCAAATTCTTGCTCTTGTCTAGCATATCAAAAAGGTCATCTCAGCCATTGTTTTATGTCTGTTTGAAGTTTCCGTTGCCTTTCCCTGTTCATTTATTTTGCTTCATTCTATCTAAAGCCACATAGCCAAGGTTTTCTTAGCATTCAGGCACATGAATGGAAACATGCATGCAGTGGAAAGACTTGGTTGGTACCTGTGGATGGAATAACTGTATAGACAGTAAGATGTACGTCCTGGAGCAGAAGAACTTTTTACCTGGAACATTTTTCATCCTGATCCCTTTCTCTCCCATGTAAGTTCCACTTATAAGTACAAATTGAATACCCTGTATTAAGATGTCAATAACTGGGCCACCTTTAAGACAAGAACTATACTAGTTGTGTTGTTATTTGTTCAGTGTATTTCTAGCCCCATATCCTTTAAGAGAAGGACAGAGGCAAATGAAAAATGAGCATCTCTAGAGGAACACATTCTGAGCACTGGCATTGCCTTTGCAAATCCTGGCAAAACCCAGTTTTGGGGAAGCTGGCAGGTAGCTCAGTGGTGCCCTTCCCCTCCTGTAAGTTCACTGATAATGCTGTGCTAGATTTTATAGTTGTCTAGTGGAGGAGATGTACCAGAACGAAGAGGAGGGAAATAAATAACATATGGTGGTGTACTCCTCCGCACCAGAAGAAGTTTTCTTGCAGTAACAATTTTGTGATCGTACCATCCAAAAATCTCACTGCAAAACAGTGTTTCTGCCTTTCATGTGTATATGAATTTTTCAGAAGATATCTAAAGTAGTGTAGAGATGCTATATTTTTGTGTTGCTGTCCTGCGCCCTCCTCTTTTTTCCCCCCTGATCTTGTAGAGTTTCTCAGTGGATCCCAGGATACGCATCAAGTTTTTAGACCATGAGATTTATCTTAAATATTAGGAAAAGTAAGATATAGGGTTATTCTAAAGGAACAGAAGGATGGAATTTGTAATTTTTTTTTCTGTATATGGAAATATGTGGGACTGCTCATCTGCACTATACCTTTTTTTCAGAGAGGAGCACATTTCTGGATTCCCTTTTTGCTTTTAAGCAGCTGCTTTCATGACCAAGTATATGGACCTAGCTGTATTATCTTTCATATAGGCAAGCACAATGCTTTTCTTTTTAGTAAGAAGAAGAGAGCTGAAGATACACAAGTGACTGGGTAAAAATGAAATAACTCCTGGGAATCAAAATGCATAGTTAAAAATAAATTCATTGTGAAAAGTTCTCCGAAAGGATCCTTTCAAGTTTATGGCAGAGAATGAATCTGTATCCTAAAATAGAATAAAGTCAGCAATTGTATGCACTTTTCATGACTCTCATGTAAAACCTGGCAAACAGATTATTTGTTGGCTTAGTAGATTAGACATGAGGGCTTCTGTAAATTAAAAACAAAAGCAGCTTTGGAATGTATTTCACTGTCTCAGTTGGAAAACAAAGATCTCTTTTCCCCCCACCCCTTCTTTCCGTAGGATAATTAAAAATAAAAAAGTGTGTAGAGTCATATAAATAAAACAAGGGCTGGGTCCAAAAAAAAAAAAAAAAATCTTCATTCAAAGAGATGTCAGCAGTCACAGTTTTCATTTGTCTGTGCCAAGAAATGTGCTTATATGTAGGTCTGAATGTAGTTTATTCTTGACTATTTATGGAAGTTATGCTCTTAGAGACCTTAATATGTAATAAAAAAAAAAGGGGGGGGGATCCTTAATTACAATCTGTTTTAAATGATACTTAACTTAAAAGCTTTAAAATACACCCTAAGCATTACACAGTGTTCTAGTGACTTCCTTTTTTATCATTCCTTACCGGTACAAATACATTAAAGTTTATGCTCTAATTATATAGGATTTTGTTGTAATTTACTTCAGGAAAGTGTGAATACATTCTTCATGGGCAAAATGTTACTTTGAATTTNATAGAATAAAGTCAGCAATTGTATGCACTTTTCATGACTCTCATGTAAAACCTGGCAAACAGATTATTTGTTGGCTTAGTAGATTAGACATGAGGGCTTCTGTAAATTAAAAACAAAAGCAGCTTTGGAATGTATTTCACTGTCTCAGTTGGAAAACAAAGATCTCTTTTCCCCCCACCCCTTCTTTCCGTAGGATAATTAAAAATAAAAAAGTGTGTAGAGTCATATAAATAAAACAAGGGCTGGGTCCAAAAAAAAAAAAAAAAATCTTCATTCAAAGAGATGTCAGCAGTCACAGTTTTCATTTGTCTGTGCCAAGAAATGTGCTTATATGTAGGTCTGAATGNAAAAGGGGGGGGGATCCTTAATTACAATCTGTTTTAAATGATACTTAACTTAAAAGCTTTAAAATACACCCTAAGCATTACACAGTGTTCTAGTGACTTCCTTTTTTATCATTCCTTACCGGTACAAATACATTAAAGTTTATGCTCTAATTATATAGGATTTTGTTGTAATTTACTTCAGGAAAGTGTGAATACATTCTTCATGGGCAAAATGTTACTTTGAATTTCTGAAAAAACCCTTTGGCAACACAACTGCTCCTTAAGTTTGGAACCTAAAAGGGAGCACAATCTGTAATAAAGAACATAGAATACATTTAAAATATAGTTCACCTAAAAATCATTCAAGAAAGAGGAAAAGGACAAGTCCAGTAGTGTGAATGCCTGAGGACTGCCTAGAATTGTGTGTTGACATATTATACAATTATTTACTTTTCTACTAAGTGAAAAATTTATAAATTGCTCTAAGTCTCAATATACATATTCTGATGAAGAGCTACAGCATCACTTCTTAAAGAGTTGCTTGCCTAAGTTGCACACAAGTTTCTGATTGTATGGAATGCTTTTGTCAATGTTTATTCTGTCCCTTTTATTTTGCAGTAGCTTCTTTCTATGATTCTCCATCTCTTTATCTCTGTGCTTATATTTAGTTTTGGGCTGAGTCTTGTCAGACTTGGCTGGTTGAGGGATGACAAGTCAAAGGAAATGTAAGGTACCCTGGGAGCAGTATGCTCAATCAGCAAAACAGCTCAAAACTACACTTCTTTTCCTGAAATTGCAGAATTTCATCTGGTGCCCCATTCTACTGGGCTACATTTAGCTTGTGGAGAAGATGTGGAGGAAAGAATAGATGAAGAATGCTGCTGTTCCCCAGAAGCCATTATCTGGTGTAGGTAATCCTAGCCCACGTTTCCATGTTGTTAGAAGTGATGACAGAGCATGTGTGTTTTTCTTAATTGTCTTTGAGAAGATGCTTCTGCAGGACATCAAACACAGTGCATTACTATACTGCTTTCTTTACCTATCTGGTGGTTTGGAGAATTTCCTTATAGTTCTCAAGATAATCCAAATGAGTTTGAGACTCGTTTACTGCTTGTGGAAAAGTGGGACGCAAGAGGAGAAAATGCTGTCCTCAAAGGCGTGTGGAAACCTTATGAACACAAATGAACAGTTTGCTGACATCTGTACAGATTTCATGTGTGGCACCATTCATTCCTATCACTCTTTTAGGACTTTATAGAGTGCAACAAAAAACCCGAGATTTTAGACTGTACGAGGAATGCAGAATCGGTTTTTGAATCTGCCGTTGGGAAATATCGTAGGCAATTTTGGCTAATAATTATCTGGCCAGCTATCAGGCATGTTCTGTTCAAGACAGTGATTCTCAAGGATTTTCTTGATTTTGATTGAATGGTTTTTATCTGTGAACACTACAGTCTTTATGTAGAAACTAGTACTCATTTCCAGTTCTGGGCCAATTGGCAGATCCAAATATAAATATTACTAATTGGCCACTCATAAGCCTTTCTAGCAATTAATTCAGTTATAAATGATTCAGACCTTTCTGTAACCAAAATAAGATCCATGCTTGGTTTATTTTTCACAGAACTCTGTTTCATGCTAGACAAAGATGTGTAATAAACCATTACTGAGGGGAGAAAAATCAGATGGTTTATTTGACAGCCCTCACTACCTCTGCTGCAGTTTGGCAGACAGATAAAGTGTAACCTTTATTGTAAAACTGTTTATAGAGTTTTATAAAAACACAAGAAATGTAGTTCTCGCTCCATTTCAAACTTTTGCATGGGAATATTCTTGTGATTTAACCCCAGTAGGCAGCTAAGCACCACACAGCCACACATGTTTATTGCTGAACATGGTGTCCATATGGTATGGAACATCCCTTTGGTCAGCTGGGGTCAGCTGTCCTGGTGGTGTCCCCTCCCAAATTCTTATGCACCCCATCCTCCTGACTGGTAGGGCACTGTGAGAAATAGAAAATATCTTGACTCTGTGTAAGCACTGCACAGCAGCAACTAAAATGTTGGTGTGTTATCAACACCATTTTCATCACAAATCCAAAGGATAGCACCGTATGAACTCCTATTAAGAAAATTAACTCTATCCCAGTGCAAACCAGCACAAATATTCTGTCAGCAACTTTGAAACTCAAAGAAAGTATGAGAGAAGGCTGCCTGGGGAAGGTGTAAGTTTCTAACCCTCTCCATTGGTAAAATGATGAACGAAATCTTTGATAAAAACCAGTTGTTTTGCATAAAATTACATATCTGTATGTTTTTGCATTATTAGTAGTTTTGCAGACAAATTTTTGTGATCTAAATCACTGAAATGAGTGGTTGGAAGTAATTATGCATGCATTTCTTCGCTGCATTTCTATATGGTGATCTATGAAACAGGGCCTCTAATGGAACTCTGTCAATGTGGATCCCATGGCATTCTTTCTAAATGTCCAGGTATTTCATCCTGGTATTCCAGCTGGATTTGCAAGTGATTATATTTGCTTGTCTAAACTGCCCTGCAGTCGCTGTTGGCACACTGTTCCTTCTCTTTACCACTTTTAAACTGTTCTCTGTTGCATTAGACAGCTGCATTCCAGCTTTATGACAGCTACATTTTGGGGTTGGTTAGGCTCTGATCTATACCGGGACCATCAGTTCCTATTCGGTGTCTGAATGATACTTGGTACCTGTTTGGCTTCTGTTCCAAAATTCCTCTTTAGTCTCTGTAGCATTGTGTTGTTGGTCACTGTTTGTTCATGCTGTTTGTTATACTTCACAGAAGCTTGAATGGAAATCACAGCCCATTAATGCTAGGATCATAATAAGCACATATTGGTTTGCTTATAATTTTCTAACTGTGGTGGCTTCACACTGATGGCTAGCTAAGCTCCACCACACTACTCTCTTACTCCGTCTCCTTAAAGGAACAGGAGGAGAAAATATGAAAAAAGACTTGTGGCTTGAGATAAGGATGGGGAAATCACTCACCAGTTACCGTCACGGGCAAAACAAACTCAACATAGGGAGATTAATATAATTTATTGCCTATTGCTAATAAGAGACTAGAGCAGTGAGAATTAAAAGCAAACTAAAAACACCTTCCCCCCATCCACCCTCTTCTACCTCCTCCCCCCAAGCAGTGCAGGGGAACAGGGAATGGGGGCTGCGGTCAGCCCATATTGCTTTGTCTCCACCGCCCCTTCCTGGTCACTCTCTGCCCCTGCCCCAGCGTGGGGTCCCTCCCACGGGATGCCGTCCTTCCCGAACGGATCCTGCGTGGGCTTCCCACAGGTTGCAGCTCTTCAAGAGCTGCTCCAATAGGGGTCCGTACCACGGGGTCCATCCTTCAGGAGCAAACTGCTCCAGCACGGGTCCCCCACGGGTGGCAGCTCCCACCGGATCACCTGCTCCTGCGTGGGCTCCTCTCCACGGGCTACAGCTCCGGCCCAGAGCCTGCTCCTGGGGGGGCTCTCCATGGGCTGCAGCCTCCTTCATGCCACATCCACCTGCTTCTCTGTGGGCTCCTCCACGGGCTGCAGTGTGGCGATCTGCTCCATGTGGTACCTCATGGGCTGCAGGGGGACAGCCTGCTCCACCATGGTCCTCTCCGTGGGCTGCAGGGGAACTTCTGCTCCAGTGCCTGGAGCAGCTCCTGCCCTCCTTCTTCATTGATTTTGGTATATGAAGTGTTGTTTCTCTCACATTTTCTCACTCCTCTCTCCCAGCTGCTGTTGCGCAGTGGTTTTTTCTTTCTTAAAAATGCTCTCCCAGAGGCATAACCAGCATCTCTCGTTGACTCAGCTCTGGCCAGTGGTGGGTCCCTTTTGGAAACAGCTGGAGCTGGCTCTTATCTGACATGGGGCAGCTTCTGGGCTCATCTCACAGAGGCCACCCCAACAGCCCCCCTGCTACCAAAACCTTGCCACGCAAGCCTGATACACTAACAGTTGTAGAGCTGGTTGGGGATACCATCAGCTGCCCAGAATTGCTGTGAGACTGGGCAAAACTGAAAAGGACTAGCATCTGTAGGCTGGGTAAAAAGGTTCAGGCCAGTGAGTCCATGAACCAGTAGAAGTCACACAGGCATCTGTGCTGTTGTCATGTAAAAAGGCACAGAATTACAACAACAAAAGTAAAGATTCCCGTTTTCTTTAGCCATGCTTCGTGCTGTAATTTTGATAAAGATGCAGCAGGGCCTTTTCTAGCACCAACTAAAAGGTTCAAGGGCTTGCCAACATCAGTCATTAACAAAAGAAGAGTTACTCTGCATCCAGTTTGCAAGGAAGATGCTTGGGTATGTTCTCTGATTGTTTGTGTGGGAATTTCAGAACCTGCAGACTTCTGGTTGCTATTCTAAGAATATAAATGATGTTGAGTGGTTTTCAGGCATAGCAGTTAGAGATGAAGGGGAAATGTCTTAGAACATCTGTTCTTTGCTTTTTCCCTAAGTATGCTTTCACCTTGTGCTTGCATTTTCTGAAAGGGCAGCACATTGGTGTAGGTACACTTTTCTAGTCAACCAGGAGCACCTCTTGTCATCTTACATCCTCTGTGTTATGTTGCCTCGCTCCTCTTTTCTGTGGCTGAGGAGGAAAATCAACTTCTAACAAACAGGCTTAATCTTCCAAGGTGCCAAACAATATGGCCCTATACAGTGAAGTGCGTATATGGTTCATCTTAAGAATGTGAATGGGTTTGCTGATTTCAAAGGTCTTTCCCCAAGCTTCATGATTCTTTACATAAAGGACAATGACATAACAAGCAAAGTGTAAGGGATTTATATTCCTTTGCGTAATAATTCATTTCCTCTCAGCTATGAATGAGGGAAGTGGACAAAGGGGCATAGTGTAGGGAAAGACTAGACACGTAAGCAGAGACAGACGTAGTGAGATATTTTGCCGTAGCTGGCCTGCTCATTACTTTCATTATTAACTTGGTAAGTCAACCAGCAGTAGACACAGGTTTCTGTGCCTTACACATCTTCACATAATTTTATGCAGTAAGTTCACTGGGCATTGGATCTCACTCTTCCTGTTTGTTTAATGAGATTCTTTAGCCTTGTGTGCCATTAATAACATCAGCTGCAGTTACTGCTTATTGTCTCTTGCGTACCTTCTTTTTTGAAGTTCTTTTATTAAAGCAGACTTACTTTAAATAAAGATAATCAGACTGAGGACAAGGTGCTGTATGTCATTGAGAACTGAGAGAATTTTGCATGGTGTTTTATTTCGTTGTGTTGTGTTTCTCCCGTGTGATAGCCTGGAAGATAAAAGGGTACTCCAGAAGCAGAATTGACTTCACAAGGCCTAGTGCAGATGTGCTGCAGTACCTAGATGTATATCTGGGTCAAACTAGTGTGAAAACCAAATCAAGACTACGTGCGGTAAATATACAGATAAATCATTGTCACTTACCTTCCTCATATTTAATTATTTCAAGGATCTTTACAGGATCAGCTTATCCAATTTATGTCTGGTTCAGAGCTTCTGCTGTCAAGCCTTATTTTGTTTACTAAATTCTCTGAGACAGAATACCTACCTCTGATACAGTGGAAATGAGTGTTGATGCACATCTCTGCACAGACAGTTTGGAAAAAAAAAAAAGTCATTTTTGAGGGTAATAAATTATTATGTCTACCCAGGGTTGTGAAATCCCCCTGGAAAATTTGAGAGGAAAATGTTACTGTGATTGCAGAAATCTCAGTGGCTTGACTAGACTGTTTGCTTCTCTTTGGAAATGCTAACAGATAGTAGAGCAGACGATGGACTAATGTCTTGCCAAGGGCTTTTCTTCATGCCAGAACTATTTTTTTTTTTCCCAAGATAAAAATCTTTAAAAGCTTTTCAGTGCAACAAACTTCTTTTTCTCTTCAGAATTGCATAACTGAACCATTTGTGTTTGTCCAGAAATGGTGAAAGAGATGAGATCTCAAGATACAGCTTAGCTTCAAGTTAGAGAGAATGTTTATGACTTTTAGTCTCTGCCTCACGAGTGTTTGAAAAGTAAATGCTGGCATAACCCTAACTACCATAGAACAGCAAAGTTACAAATCTCTGTGTAGCTCCCAACTGTGCCTTTATTGTTGGTCCTTTTATGGATAAAGAAAAGCTGTTTCCAGACTTATGATTGATCTTAATGGTAACTTTTGCTCACTTAAACCAGAACAGTATACATCTGGGCAAATTTTTAATATATTTTTTTTTTTCTACAAAGCACAAGCACAGCCTCCTTGGCTTATATATTAAAGAGCTTTGGCACAATTTTGCACCTCCCATTTAAACATTGTTTTATGGGCTGAACTCTAAATCCTCATTGTCTGAACTGTCAGGATGGTTAAGGTGATTAGCAAGCTGCTTAGATCGAAAAGTGGCCTATTTTAGGTACACTGGTTCT
>VXAL01006615.1:3817-16713 GCA_013399475.1 Chauna torquata | reverse complement strand
TTTTTTTTTTTGTCTGTTCATTATTCTCTAGAGGGACTGCAACGTTTTACTCTAGTGATTAAAACTATGTCAAATTGCACATGACTGCCCAAATCTTTCAGAATTGATTATTAATAGAGTTTTGGAACAAATAAAACTGAGTTAATTAGTTCATCTGTAATCAGCAATAATCAACTCTATTCATCTATAACAAACATCTTTGCCTGATCACACTGTAATGTAAAGTAAAAGTGGCAACAGTTGTATATTAACACAACTGGCATGAGCTCTATTTTTGCATGCATTCAGTACTCGGTGTGATCTTTTTTACTTGCTTCATATGTTTAATCATGTTTCATCATCTGTCTACAAGGCTTGTTGGGTGCAGAGTCTACTGTAACCTTTACTGCTGTGGGTACTATACTACTACTGTAAATCAACAGTGGGTTTATCGATCTGAACCATGGCTCCGATCTTTGTCTCATATATCAGCATATCTCCATTAACCTTATTCATGTGGCTGCATCTTTTGGTGTTTCGCATTCTTATCTGTATGTATTTCTGACACATAAAAATATTTAGATAAATGATTTATATGGTCTGATATCACAGAACATGTACCAAAATACTACCTAAGTCTCAGGTTCTTTGTAAGATATCCAGGTGCCATGGATGTGTGTTACTGGAATCCCTCATAAAGAATTCAAAGGGTTCTAACCATCGTATGAAGATAATTCTTTTTGGTGGTGACTAAAACTCGGAAGTTTCAGAGCTATGATTGGATGGCCAGCACAGGGTTAGGAACCTTGTAAGACATTATCATAAAAATTACAACATGATTAAGGCCAAGAATATATCTAACCTAGCATCCTTTAACCAACAGAGGTAATAAGCTTCAGCATAAGAATAAGCTTCAGAATAAGACCAGGACGAACATATGGATCTTTCTAACCCAGCTTTCTCCTAGCCTTAGAATACCTGAGCCTCACGTTGTTTGTTTGTTTAATAACTTGCAGTGTGTTTCTTTAAGTGCAAGATGCTGGTGTGCCCTGCTTGGAAAGCATTCAAATGGCCTACTATCCATTATATGAAGAACCATATTTTTTGTTTTCTTTTGCACTTTGTTTTTCTAGCTTTGGTAGTCTCTCATACTTGTATTAGGAAAAAGTGAACAAATTATTCCTACCCACTTTTCCGTGCCACTCATGATGTTGTAACCTTATCATGCTACCTTCTAGACTCTCTGTCTTTTCAGGTTGAAGAGTTCTAATCTGTTCAGTCCCTTTCAATATGGAAGCAACTATTTCTACTTCTAAAATACTGTTTTTGAGATGGGAGTCAAACAGCACTCCATAATTGAGGAATAAGTAAATGATGGGTTTATATGGTGGAGTAATGATGCTTTCAGTCTAGTTACTTGTCTTTTCCTGCTGATTCATAGAACAGCAGAAAAATTTAGGTTGGAAGGGACATATGGAATCATCCAGTCTAAACTCCTGCTTGAGGCTGAGCTAACTTAAAGTTTGACCGTGTTGTTCAGGGTCTTATCCAGCTAAGCTGTGAAAATTTCCTGAGATGGAGATTCCACAGATACTCTCGGTGCCTGTTCCAGTGCTTAAATGCGGCCACTACATTTTTTTCCTTCATATCCAACATTAAATTCCGTTATTGCAAGTTGTAACTATTGCCTCTTATCTTTTTGCTCTGGGAAGAGTTTATCTCTATCTTCTCTGTGACCTGCTTTTAAATAATGGAAGACTGCAATTAGATGCCACCCTAGCCTTCTCTTCTGGCTAGATAAATCCTGTTACCTTAGCCTCTTCTCATATATTATTTTTTCCACCTCCTAATTATCTTAGGGGCCTTCTTCTGGACTCAGAAGTTTGTTAATCTCTCATACTGGAGTGCCAAAAACTGGACACACTAAGTGTAGCTTCTCAAGTGCTGAGTACCTTCCCTTAACCTGCTGGCCACACTCTTGCTTATGCAGAATGGTAGGTGGTTGACGTTCTTTTCCACAAGGTCCCATTTAAACTTGAACCCTAAGTCCTTTTCTGCACAGTTGCCTTCTATTCAAATGGTTCCCAGCCTGTATTTTTGCATGGGTATTTCTTCAAGATTTTGTACTGTCTTTCAGTTTCATGAGGCTCTTGTTGGCCCATTCCTTGAGCTTGTTGAGGTGTCCTCAAATGGCAGCCCTGCCTTCCAGCGTATTAGCTGCTCCATACAGTGTGGTGTATGTAATCTGTGAACCCGGCAAGGGTGCACTCTGTTTTAGAGTTAGTCATTGATGAAGATGCTAAACAGTATTGCCCAGATAGTAGCCCCTGAGGAATGTTCCCCCAAAAGAGCTGCTGTTAGACTTTAAAGTGTTGACCACTACCTCTCAGCTCCAACATGCCTAACATTTCATTTCATTTCATTTGACTGCTACTGAGTTAATGTTTATGTAATTCTTGGTCTTCCAGTTGAGTACTTGTAGTCAGCTCACAGTCCTACATTTTACATTTGGCTTCCAGTCTAATCTGGAATGCCTTTTTGAATTTTTAAAGTTTTAGAACTTTGAAAAATTCATATATTCAGTTTGAGAAGTTAAAACTTGTTTCATCAGGTGTACTTTTGTAGCTTGGGAGTTAATTCCATGATGCCATCTGAAGTTAATACTGAGGTCTTTTGGAAACAGACATAGCAGTAAGTATGTTGCTTATATTCTCATCAACAGTTTTTATTATACTTAATTCTCATGAGCTGTTTTAGTGCCACAGTGGATTAATTAATAATGCTGAAAGCTGGGATAAGTTTACCACTGTTTCACTGAATAATAACAGACGAACAAAACCTCACTGTGTGCTGGTTATCCCCTTTTTACTATATAAGCAAGTCACTCTTTGTAATGGTTTTTGAGAATTTTTGGAAAAAATGTCATATAATTGCAAATTGAGATAAGTGGTTGGGTTTTTTAGTTTGTTTGTTTTTTAATTCAAGGGACTCCATAGAGCTACCTGGTAATCTTCTGTCAAATGGTTTATTTGACTTTTAAAAGTTTATTTAACATAGCATCTACTTAAGCAGTTAGTTTCAAGAAAACTGCATAAACGATAATTTCGATTTTTGACAGTGTATTGGAAGTGCTAAATTGTTCTGAGCTGGATCAAAATAATGTAGTATGTCTTTGGAGGTATGCTTCATTCCAGGAGCTGGAGGCACAAAATAGGCAAACTGCTTTTCATTCCGATTTGGGAATGCTAGAATGTTTAGAAATGCTGAAAATAAGCAATCTGACATTTCTATGTTTAAAAAAACCATTTTTAAAAATGGTATTTTCACTTTTATTGCTTGTAGGAAATGAAAACTAATCATAATTATACAAAGCTTCTTTAGAGTTCCAGGTCTTGCTAAACTCTAAAAATTACTATTTCTGGCAAGTGAATATGGAAAAAAAAATCCAAAGAGTAACTGGAGAAATATAATGTGATGTCATCTGAGGCACAAAAGGTGTAATGCTGATAATGCAATTACTATCACTGTCCATATAAAACTTGTAGTCAGGGCTGTCTTGTTATTTGGGATGTGAGAGGCTAAAACACGATATATGAGGTCAGCCTGGATAACTCATTTAGCTAGTCTTTTTTTGCCATCAAGTTGTTTTTCTGTTAAGCATCAAGAAAGAAATTGTCAAGACGCTATGAATCTCTTTGTCTTTTGTTTGAATTTTTTAGAGAAATCTGTTTAGATCATTTTGCTCTTCTGCAATGTAAAAAATTTCTATGCAATTGAAAAGGTAAGCTGGTTCAACATGGGATTTTATTTCAGGTTTCTGTGGCTTAAATTTTAGATGAGGTCTGACATGGGATACCTTTGTGAAAGCTGATGGAAGGAAACTTTAGAATCCATGTTGGATCACCCAGTTATTTTTATAAACTTATAAAATTCTGCATATCTGCTATTGTAAACAAGTCTAGAAGAAGCCTTGAATCCTTCTGGATTTTCTAGGGGAACTGCTACTGAGCATTGTTCTCTGTATCACAGTGTGCAGCATTAGCTAGTTCTGGCTTTCAGTGAACTACCAGAGGAGTAAGCTTTGCGCTGAGGTGCAAGTGAAAAACTTTTATAATTAGTTAACTACTTGCCTCCTTGCTTGATTTTCGTGTTATTTTCTTTAAATCATATTGGGGAAATGCCAAAACATCTGTAAAGTTTTATTTGAAATTGAAAATCTTTATTACTCTGGTGTCAAGGACTTTCTGTACTCACTTTTTTCCAACACTCAAGCCACTGAGCGCTAGTCACGTGAATCCTCATAGAAAGCAAATGTTAACTTTTCATGCTTGAGTACCTACTGACAGCTAACATTGAACTTGCAAGCACAAGTATTTGCACTGGAAGTGGTATCTGCTTTATGAGAAGGTACACTGTAAGGTCCTAAGGTAATGCTTAACATTGTAAGGTAGTGTTCCTCAGATCTTGCCAGAGTATAAGAATGGAGACTATTAAATAAGATCTGAAATACCCCTTCTTAGCCATGACTACTCACATATGTAGTGTGATGACCATGATTGTGACTGAAAATCACAGGCTAATACATGCGGTGTTCTCTGTGTGTGTACATAATATATTTAAAATATGAATGAAAGCAAAGAGACAGTTTCCCTAAAGCCTTTTTGCCAGACTCCCAGCACAGAAGCTGTTAACATAATCTCTGTCAACCGGAACAACCTTTTACCAGCCTGAGAACTGAGCCCTCTTATCCCTGTGTTCTGTTCCAAGTAGAGCCTTGTATTGGGTTTACATGGTAAAGGTTTGGTAGCAGGGGGGCCACAGGGGTGGCTTCTGTGAGAAGATTCCAGAAGCTGCCCTATGTCAGATCAGAGCCAGCTCCAGCCGGCTCCAAAAGGGCCCCACCGCTGGCCAGACCTGAACCAATGAGCGATGTTGTTTGCGCCTCTGTGAGAGCAGATTTAAGAAAGGGAAAAAACTGCTGTGCAACAGCAGCTGGGAGTGAGAGGAGTGAGGAACAGCCCTGCAGACACCAAGGTCAGTGAAGAAGGAGGGGGAGGAGGTGCTCCAGGCACTGGAGCAGAAGTTCCCCTGCAGCCCACGGAGAGGACCATGGTGGAGCAGGCTGTCCCCCTGCAGCCCATGGGGTACCACATGGAGCAGATCGCCACACTGCAGCCCGTGGAGGAGCCCACGGTGGAGCAGGTGGATGTGGCCTGAAGGAGGCTGCAGCCCATGGAGAGCCCCCGCAGGAGCAGGCTCCGGGCCGGACCTGTAGCCCGTGGAGAGGAGCCCACGCAGGAGCAGGTGATCCGGTGGGAGCTGCCACCCGTGGGGGACCCATGCTAGAGCAGTTTGCTCCTGAAGGATGGACCCCGTGGTACGGACCCCTATTGGAGCAGCTCTTGAAGAGCTGCAGCCTGTGGGAAGCCCACGGAGGATCCGTTCGGGAAGGACAGCATCCCGTGGGAGGGACCCCACGCTGGAGCAGGGGCAGAGTGACCACGAAGGAGCGGCAGAGATGCAGCGATATGGGCTGACCGCGGCCCCCATTCCCCGTTCCCCTGCGCCGCTCTGGGGGAGGAGGTAGAAGAGGATGGATGGGGGGAAGGTGTTTTTAGTTTGCTTTTAGTTTCTCACTGCTCTAGTTTGCTAGTTGTAGTAATAAATTATATTAATCTCCCTATGTTGAGTCTGTTTTGCCCGTGACGGTAATTAGTGAGCAACCTTCTTGTTCTTATCTCAACCCTTCAGCCCTTGTCCCATTGTATTTTCTCCCCCTGTTCCTCTGAGGAGGGGGAGTGAGCGAGCAGTTGTGGTGGAGTTCTGCTCTTTAGCTGGGTAAAACCACCACAAGCCTATTCTGAAACCATGACTTATACCAGATCTTATTTATTCCATTCCAGTTTATGGGAACTCAGTTCAGCACCCCCTGAAATAAAAACCAGCATCTTCCCAGAAAGTCCAGCGATTCTGTCACGGTGGAACATTGCAATTGCTTTTCAACAGGACACCATCTCCCAGCAGAATAGCCTGACTCCTTTAAACTATCACAGCAAACTCTCAAAATATACATTCTGTTAAGATTTTTCTTTTTCCCTCTAAGATATTTTTATTTCTGTTTTTACCAGCAGGGCAATAGTTGCCATTACTGCCAAGCTGAATACCTTTCTAGTCAGTTTGTTCACTGCATTTTTAGTTCTGCACAGGGATTACTATAGATTCTTGACAAACTGTATTAAGCCTTTGCATTCAGTCCTTTTCCATGAGAAATCCTACAAGCCTTCTTAGACAAATTGACCACAACACACTCGCTTTCTGGCATGGTGTTTGCTATTGTTTTTTCATGTCCATACTCTACCTTTTTGAAGAATGGGATTTCCATCTTTGACTTCCAAATTCAAAGCTCAATGGTTTAAAAAAAAAAACACAGATGTACCAAATTCCTACACATTTTGCTCTACTTATCCAGAGTACAGTGCCTAGATTTTCATCTAGTGAACTAGCTTGTGGGTTAAGAGCAGACTTATTTATCAAGAAGATTCTCCAAATGGCAGAAGTGAATCTTTCCTTTTGTGAAAGGATTTTTTTTCTGGCTTTCACATTTTTTTACAGTCAAGTATTTGTACTTTTGTTTGTCATAGTTACGCTAATGTATTCGTGTGACCTGATATTTCTTTCCTTGATGTACTTTGTCTGATTTACTTATAACCTTGAAGAATCACAGGTGCAAAAGTTGCTTAGCTTTGTACTTAAATATAATATAGCTGATCTAGTGACTTTGTCTATTGAAACACAAAATAGCATACAAAAAAAACCCATAAATATGTGAGAAAAGTGTTGTGAAAGTGATTGTGGCTGACATTTGGAATATTCTGAATTTTTAACAAAATTGAAGAAAGTAGGATCTTTGGTAATAACATAATCTGGGAATGGCATAAGAGCCTATGTACACCACAGAATTAATATGTTGATTTCACATCGTGTAAATGTATGAATACGCTCTGTTTTAACCAAGCTAATAAAAATGAAGCTGTAACAGGATTCATCCTTGTATACAACTAAATAATGCTGTACTGTCCTCAAGTAAAAAAAACATTTCCCTCTGCTGTATTCTTAGCAGCTAAAGCATTATAAATGTATGTTGGCTAGGTTCTCCCAGAAGGCGCTGACTTGAGCACAGTTATGCAATGTGATAGCTGTAGGTATACAAAAATCACTGAGACATTGAGGTACTTAGACAAAACAACCAGAGAACTGCTGCACATTATGATACATTTGCTGGACAGTGTAGTTCTTTGTGATATTGGCAGTCTAAGCTTCTCTTACTTGAATTACAAAGAGGAATTTGCTCTGTTGGCAGGTGAAACTCTAAAAGATAAAAGATTTTGTGGTGTTTTTCTTATTGTTTGCAGCGAAGCTGTTTCACATCTCTTCTGGTAGCTTGCAAAAATCTTTTGCATAATGTTTTGCAGAATGTAATTAATGGATGCATATCAAATTCCTACAGTCATGTAATCTAATATATCCTATTTAGAACAGAATTTATGAAGTTGGAAGTGATAACAATTAGAAGGAAGTAGTTTAATATGGAGAGAAAGGCAAAATGAATAGAGAATAACAGTATGGAAATGGAAGTTACCTTAACCAAGGTGGAAATAAAATTGGAAGAGCTGAATATGCTTAAACTGGGAGGACTAAATATGCTTCACTGCAGAACACTGAAAGAAATAAAGCTGCAAAGGGCTTGTAATATGCTTGTGAATGGCAACAGATGGCTGGAGAATAACAAACATAGTGTCTGTATTTAAGAAGGTGGTGAAAATCTTTAGAGTATGTACAGACCTCTGAGTCTGCTATTGTGTGGTGCATGAATTTTTACGGAAAGGTTAGTTATTAATAGATTAATCAACAATATTAATAGAAAATAGGATGGCGACAATAATCTTGTGTCTTTCTTTGATAATTTAATTGATTTTCCACACTGTAAAAGTAGACCTAATCTTACTGGAATTAGTGAAGTTCTTTTTATGGTACAAGATGGAGAACTATTATGGAAATGTGACTGTGTATCATAATTGTGAGATGGGCAGACACCATGTGAAATAATAGAAAATACAAAGTCGTATGAAAGCTAAAACTACTGATTCAGGGAACAACCTTATCTCATGTATCCTTTGGCCAGAACATTGGCCCAAGAGTAGGCTACTTTCCACCCACGTGCAGGCACAGCTTATCAATGAATCTGGCCCATAAACTTTGTCAGGAGGCAGCCAGGCAGATTTCCCAACAGTCTTCAACACTTTGCTCTAATTTGGTGCCCCGAAGTACATAAAAAGCAAGCTAATTTCCAGTTTTCTTTGGCTGTCACTCTGTAGCTGAAGGGTCTTCACAGGGGACAAAACTGAATAGTTGGAAGACTGATTTCTTCTCTCTTTCTACCACTCCTGTCCACTTGAGGACAGGTACTGAGCTGGACGTAAAGGAAGGGGCAGACCTCATGTCTCTTGAGCTTTCTGGGCACATGTGAGTTCCAGTCCCCTGTGCCTTAGTTACCAGGGAAGCAAAATCCAGGCATACAGTCCACAAAGAAGCAGACTTGGACCTGCCTCCCAGCATATTCCTGCTGTTTATTTCTAGGGCAGTCTTTATTCTCAGTCCAGATACATAGTTCATGTTGTATCCTGAGGAAATTAGATTTCTTACTAGGCTACGTATTAGGAATTTTGTGTTTGATTGCTAGCATGGAAAATATGAAGAATTTATTTCTGATTTCAATAATGGTCTATCAGCAGATCATCTACCTGTATTACACAGCTATCAGATACCTCATAAGCATGCCTTGTAGTCTCTTCAGGTCACCAGAATGGTGCAAAGGGCCAGTAGCGCTAGCCCAAGTCTGCCATTTTTATTCTTTTTCTTTCCTTCCAGACTGATGACACAAAGACATGTTGCATACATGCTATTATAATAGATTTCACAGATAATTCCATAGAATTTGCTCTGGTGTCTCTAAAAGCTAAGTGACTAAAGGCTTTTCTAGCTGTTCCTCAAATAACTCGGACCACATGTCAATGGTTTCATACATGTAACTGTTCCAAGCACGACTGCCCTCAACATACCTGTTGGATCATGGCCTTTTATCTGGCCATTTTCTAACTACTGCCAAATTTCATTTGGTACTTTCACAGTGGCATTAATTTGCTGTTGTCATTTTTTGATGGGGTACAGCCCTGTCTTTGAATTTAAAGCTGTTAAAAAAAAAAAAGTCTACTGCTGCATGTAAAATATTGCTTCCTAAATCCAAGTGTAGCCAAGTGCACTGTTAAGATATTTAGAAGGTTCTTAAATTATTTCCACTTTAAAAATACTTCTATGTATTCCCTTTTGTTAACTTCTTAGGTTAATACAAAATTGCTTTCCTGGCTTGACATTGACATGAATGTTCTTTTTTTACCTCTTTACAGAGGACAGTTAATTTTGTGGCTTGATATTTAGAACAGATACTAACTTCGAATAGAACATTGTTTCCCAGCCAGATCAGTAGCTACCTCATGGTTTTTTTTCAGTATTAGCTCAGGACTGGCAACAATACAGCAGTAAAAGAAGTAAAACTTTGAGTATGTTCAGAGATTGTTTAGATTTAATCCAGCAGCAAACATTGTTATTTATTTTTTATAAGACTTCTGCTTCCTCTCCTACAACTATTTGTAGATGTCAGCCTCTAACCATACTTTAATGAGAATGGCAGCTCTAAATCCCTTCCGATCACTTTTATTTCTTACTGGTTCTAACTAAGGGTGTTCCTGGTGTGTATTAATCTCACTTGGAGATGTTTAATCAACTGATCTCAAAAAAGCCAAGTCTTATGTTGCCTGCTATCACTTTGGCTCTTCTGCATTGCTAGGGTCAACTGTGTAAGAATGTCTGCTGTTTGCATTAATTCAAACCAAGAAAGTTCTAAATTCAGACTTTTTCCCACAAGACTAGAGAGTTACCTTCATTTTATTTTGTTGAATCCTATCTAAGAGAAGAACAAAAGGAGCAAATATGTCATTTACTTATTTAACATGAATGAGACAAATACCTTGATTTCTTTGTTCCCTTCCATTTCTTTATTTCTGAAAATTTTTGCATTTTACTTTTTTTTTTTCTTTTCTCTCTTTTTATCCTTGTTTAAGCTGCCAGGCCAAATGAGGAAACAATTACAGGATGTTGGCTTTAAAAGTGTCTGGCTTTGCCAAGTAAGTTTATCTTTTTTTTTCATTGTGGCTTAAAACATGCTAAATTCAAAGCCAAGTTACTAACCTAAAACTCATGGTAACTTTTTTTTTTTTTTTTTTTTGCATTGGGCTTACAATAAATGTGGATAGTTTTTCCACAGTCCCTTTGCCAGTGATTAGTTTGGAAGATAGTATGTTTTGAATTTGCTGAGATCTACTGCTCTTAGCTTAGTTTTAGTACTTTTAAAAAGCAATCAATAATGCCCATTTTGTAATAAGCAAAATTTATGAACTGACAAGCAAAATGTAATTATAGTGGGTATTCCATACAAGAAAAAAGAGTTGATCTTAAAGCCATCTCAGCATTCTGTTTGCACTCATTTTCATTCATATAAATGATTAAGTGGTTCTGTGCTGAAACATGTTTCTCTCAAGGCTTAACATGAGTCTGGAAAAGTTCTTGCCAAAGATTTCTATAATGAAGTCAATGGCCATTTGCATTAACTTTTGGTTGTTAGCTAGAGACCAAATTTTTCGCAAGATCATTTTTATGACTCAAGCCCTAGCTCAGCAGCAACTTTGACACCTTTTTATTTTTGATCTCTGGGGACTGTACTCCAAAAATGTGTAAATTCTCTACAAAAGTGGAGTCTGCATCAAAAACTGGGTGAGTTTTCAATTAATGAAACTGTTTCCCTCTGCCTTTCCTCAGCTGAGAAATGGCTCCTTCCTGAATGAACCACTGTTAAGAACATTCCGAAAACATGGTATAGTGAAGAAGAAAAGAAAATAATTTCTTGGTTTTAAATGATTTTGTCTTATAGGGCCTGATCCAAAACTCAGTGAAGTTTGTGAAAAGACACACACTGAGTTCAGTAGGCTTTGGAACAATCTCAAAATGAGAGATGTTAATTTAGTTTCCATTTAGAGCCAGGTCAAAGCTATGCTTTGTCTATGCTATTTAGCAATGTGTTGAAATGATATGAATTTAAATAAACATTCTGTCTTTTAATAAAAATTACAGAAATTACAGTGGATTTTAGTACAAACTAAGCAGTTAAGGTAAAGCCTGTCTAGTTTTGAAAAGGACATACTTTGACACACACCCTAGCTGCTCCTCCTGTTTTGATTTTTGATTATACCTATTTCTGCATCACGAGTTTTGTCTGTGCAAACTCTTACCAAAGGATCCCCTATTCTAGGTATTAAAAGCAAACAAATGAACAAATGAAACAAAGCCAAAACCAACAACAATAAATAAAACCTTGAAGTCTTTGAGTCTTAATGTCTTCATGTATTTAGAGAAATATACATCTAACTAGTGTAGGCCAAATCATCAGATGGAACCTCCAGCTGTGGCTGATATGTAATGTTAGTCTTTAAACTTGTGTGGAGTATTGCTACAGCAGCAACAGTTTTGTAACAGCAGACATAGAGGACTTCCAGTGCTGATCACTTTATACCTAAGGTAAGATTAAATTTATTTGCCAGGCCTGAGGTTGGAGTAAGTGAAAACCTGCAAGTCTGCTAGACTTACTCGAAAACATGGATCAACTCTTTTAGAGGAGAAAAACACTCACTCTGGCCTTCTTCGGTAATAAACTCAGACTGAGAGATTTGTGCACAATCCATAATGCCCCACTGACCTTTGTGGGACAATATATGGGTAAAGAGATCAGTCGGCACAAATCTTTTCTTAGGACTGGGGCCTAAGACTTACCGTTGGAGAGGATGCAGGGAGAGAATAAAAGGAGAAATCTGAGCCTGCTCTCCGATATGCTTCTCCGTGCAGAGAGTAGCACAATGATAGCTATTGTTATGGTAGATGCAAATTCCAGCTATGAACATTACATCAGTTTTCTTACAGGATTAAAAAAAGAAGCCTTCCAGATACCTGTATTTCATTTGTGGGAAGTAAAATAATGATGCTGTTAGCTACTGGGTAGAAGATAATTTATATACTGTGTGTGAAACGTTTTTCATTAAATCAGACCTAGAAGATACTTATGTGGATTTGACTTGTGAGATTAGCAAATAGCATATATTTTATAGGCTTATTTCATATCAGAGAATGTTATCAATGTTTTGATGACTAGTTTGCAACCAAGTGGATTATCTGAAATTCGTACTGGTTACCAAATCTCATGTTAAGCTTGTTTAGCTTTTTTTGTGAAGAAAAAAACAAAAAGAAAAAAAGAACAGAACCAAGCCCTGACCTCAGTCAAGGTTCAACAGGCTTACCTTGAGTTTAGAAGAAAAAGCTACAAACCAAGGTTCAATTTCTCGATGAGATGTTATGGCAAGCTGACCTGCATACCAGCCTCAGTTCAGCAGACAAGCTTGCTGATTTAAGCCCTGTCTTTGTATGGGAATGTGGAGTTCTATNTATTTCATATCAGAGAATGTTATCAATGTTTTGATGACTAGTTTGCAACCAAGTGGATTATCTGAAATTCGTACTGGTTACCAAATCTCATGTTAAGCTTGTTTAGCTTTTTTTGTGAAGAAAAAAACAAAAAGACAAAAAGANTTCAAAACAGACTGATTGGCAACTCTGCAAACTGTGTTTTCTTGTCACAAAAAATGACCAATATTTGGAATCCTCCCTATTTTAAAACACTGGGAATTATCCATGCACTTGTTAGCTGCTTTCAGTCTCTAGGTGCTCCCGGGTATGTGAACCAAACCGAGCACATA
>VXAL01006614.1:82887-99149 GCA_013399475.1 Chauna torquata | reverse complement strand
ATTAACTTGTGGAATATGTCAAATTGAAAGAATGATAGAAATTCTAAATGAATTTCTAAATCTAATAAATATGAAAACATGATGGATGTAGACTTGTCTGGTTTGATATTTGGTCCTTCTTTCTCTTCCCGTTAGAGAGAAAAGAGTCACAACTAACTCTGCAGTGCAGGTGTTTATTTTATTACTGCCACTTCTCATCAGGAATCCCTGTCCCCAGTCTGTGTACCACCTGTTGGATGGAATTCTGCTCATTTACTTACATGTCTTATGGCTTCAGGTGTGATTTGGGAATATTTTGCATACTGTTATTACTGACAGGTCATATAGATTGTATCAGGATTTTTTTTTTTTCTTGCTGATATATCAAACTCCTCAAATTGTACATCTTGGTACAGATAGTACTATTGTCTTAGACTTACAAAAATATTTTAAAAAATACGTTTTAGGACTAGCTTGTACTGCAGAAGAGAATTACTCTGTAGGAATTAATGGTAGGAATTAATGGTAGGAAAAGCATTCCATGAACTTCTGCTTGAAATGTATGGTTTTTACATTGCTTGAGGAAGCACAAATGGCATATATGACATCATCTAACTATCCATGCTATTATCTTCAGAACTGCTTTCTACCTGGGGGCCAGCTAACTGCTTTTACTGGCACATTTCTGTGTGTGCAAGAAAAATCATCTTCTGAACATTGTTTCTCTTATCTGTCTGCATATAGGTGTTTTGGCATTTTAGATCCTTGATAAATCACTTGAAATTGATAACTTATTTTTTCTCTCTTTTTTTCTTTTTTTTTTTATCTTTTTAAGTTCTTACCTCTCCCTGTCCCCCGTCTCCAGCCTCATATTTTCAACTCTCCAAAATTATAGTATATCAAAACTTAGACATGCAGAAATGAATATTTCCCACATGATGGAACAGAAGGTGAGGGTTACTGAAATAAGGTAAACAAAATGAGGCTCTGCAGTGGCTTATGAGGCAGAAATATAGACTCCGAAGACTAATTAATGAGCTAAGTGCAGGGGAGGATTGAGGATCAAAGGTTCACTGTCAAGTGTATTATCATAGGAACATCACACAAAATACTATATGGTAAAATAATTAGTTGCAAGGCTGGAAATGTCTTTTAAAAATATTATCTTTTACTGCCTTGATTCACCTATTTGCCTTAATATGTGTGGTTTAATAAAAATTAAGCACTCTTAAATTATTTATACCAGCAAGTCTCTGTATTTTATGTTAGTGTGTGATTAACTGCATGTTAGAACTCTACATTTAACTGAAATAAACTAGGAATAACTACAGAAATAAATGGTACATAATTTTCAGTGAACACTAGAAGTATGTGAAAAATTATTTGAGCTGTATATGAGAACCCCCTGAGCAAGACTGACATAAGGCTGGTGATATCCTGTAGGGAAATGTACTGTGCAGGGAGGTAATAATAATCCTTCCTAGAAAATAAAGGTCACAGGTGAGAGCAAATGCCAAGAAATCATCAGGGATATTTTTAAAGGCTATTGGGTCAGTAAAACCTCAGTAGGCTCATGTATTTCTTTGACTGTAAAACAGGATTCAGTTTGAATCAGGGAATATAAGGACTTGAGAGTGAAGTAGAAAAAGAACTTTTTCTTAGCTTGGGCCAATGACTGCTTCTTCTAGGAGGATATATAGGTTTAAGGAAGTTAACCAGTATTGGTTATGATTTTGAGCCATTGACCTGATTTCCAGCACTTAATTTCTTGCAAATTCAAAGTCAGTAGAAGCTAGGGCGTTAAGAATTTCAGGAGTTCAGTTCCTATATTTTTGTATATGGATAGAACTGTAGATAAAATATATTTCTGGAAATGTATATTTTAAATGATCATATGTTTAAGAATGTTCTGGATTAAATGATTTCTTGAATTATCCAATAGCCAGAAGCTTACCTTTTTCCTTCTAAATTATCCTTTTCATTTCATATAAAGAATTATGAAATGTAATTCTTTTTTTGCTTTCTTTTTTTTTTTTTTTTTAAGGACAGCAGTGATCACTGCAGGTTCTGAATGATGGATATTCATATGGCAGAAATTATTTTTACTCACAAGTTATCTCTAAGTAGAACTGGCATATGCTTAGCTTTTAAGAGTATGTTCAGAAGGTAGGAATGGTAATAAAGTCATGTTGTTGATGCAACCAGATAAGTGTTAAGACATGTAGGCAGAAGAAGTACAGCAGAAGTTAGCACGACCGTTAACTGTTCTGTACGTAGAGAAATACAGATTTTCAGTGACTATTTTTGCCAATTTAATACTTAGTGACCTATTAATTTATTGTCTATTGTAATTGATTTTAGAAATATATGTATTAATTGATATGCATAGCCCATGCATTTATATAGAGAAAGATGAGAATGTTCTGGTTCATGTTTGTGGTATGCAGAGTTCCAGAAAATAAAAAAAGATTTTCCAGAATGCATGTGATAACCATGCTAGCAAATTTGATTTTCCATACTCACCTTTATTTAGAACATTGCTACTCCATTCTATCTGCCTGTTAAGCATCAGCTTTTCTTCTGCTAGAAAATATTTACACTTACCTTACCAATTAAAATTCACTGGTTTTGAAAATATTCCCTTTTTGTTAGCATGAGGTTGCTTCTTGAGAATTTTGTGTCCCAGACCAACCTTTATGATTGTAATGAGTTCTTCACAAATGTCTGCAGAGCTGACTTCTTTAAAAACTCTCTTTACAGCTCTTCCTTCCATGGTGCCTATAATAGCTTTCTTACTGTGTGCAAACTGCTGGTATACTGAGATCAACACTCCTCTGGCTCAACAGCCTCTCTTTCTTTGCCATATTGCTGTGTTCTTGTTGCTCAGCGTTTACCATCCAGTTCATCTGTATTTGTAAAAGGCTAGCACAATGCAGTTCTCCTCCACATCCTGCACCATGGGAACAACGTGTTACCTTGGTCATTGTCAGAATTAGTGTCAGTATTATTTTTCATTGTTGCTGATGGAGATTTTTGTACTTTTAATGTTAATATAAACTGTGCAGACTGCCTTAGTTTGGAGAATTTGGTGATGCCATGATAGATAATCTTATCGATACTTCTCTTTCAAAATAGACTTTGTCTATATAGTTTGTTGATATTGCAGTGTAACTCACCAATCCATTCAGACCAGGCTTTACGATTAATTTTAGCAAGATCCACCAAGTAATATTACTGAGATGGGCTCAGCAGGAAGTACCTTGCTGACCCACAGTTTTGGGTTAGCTATGACCTGTATGGTGGCTTCAAAGCTGAGAGTTGTGGCAGTGTGTTGCAATTTCCCTCCAAGATATAGCAGAAATAGCACAGGATGCATTGTGACAATATAGAAAACATTGTATGGACACTTTGAACAAATTTACTCAGTTGATTCTGAGTGCAAGTCTAGACTTGTCTACCATTTGCAGAGTCTTGGTACACATAAATAAATAACATCCAAAGATAAGGAAAAAGATGGACAGTAAATTAACTTTCAACATTTCCTATAAAACTGCTTTTAATCTGCCATTATGGGAATGAGCGTACATGAAAATTACAGTTTTTTAGTAGACAGATAACATCAACAAATTAAATATCAATAACAAAATAACAAATTATCTTCTGGAGCAAGTCCAGAGGAGGGTCAAAAGGATGATCAGAGAGCTGGAGTACCTATCCTGTGAAGACAGGCTGAGAGAGTTGAGGTTGTCCGGCCTGGAGAACAGAAGGCTCCGGAGAGACCTCACTGCAGCTTTCCAGTACCTAAAGGGGGCCTACAGGAAAGCTGGAGAGGGACCTTTGTCAGGGAGTGTAGTGATAGGACAAGGGCTAGTGGTTTTAAACTGAGAGAGAGTAGATTTAGATTAGATATAAAGATGAAACTCTTCACTAGGAGGGGTGGTGAGGCACTGGAACAGGTTGCCAAGAGAAGTTGTGGATGCCCCATCCCTGGAGGTGTTCAAGGCCAGGTTGGATGGGGCCCTGGGCAACCTGGTCTAGTGGAAGGTGTCCCTACTTATGGCAGGGGGATGGAACTAGGTGATACTTAAGGATGCCTTCCAACCCAAACCGTTCTATGATTCTATGAAACTGCTAATTTAAATTCAGTGAGTTCTGTATGTCAGAAAAATTACTGATCTCTAACTTTATGGAAAAATTTCTATTATTCACTAATTTATTTGTTCTGTTTCCAGATGTAAGATTTTAATCCACTATGTTTTTTTATGTTTAAATACTTTGTCACCAGATTATTTGTGAAACCGTAAGAATATCATTTTTGTTTCCTTCTACTATCAAAACACAGTGCTGTATTATACTAAAATTACTATTAATCTGATTTCTCCTATTCCTTGGCAAATGATAGTTACTTCTACTCCATATGGTTAGGATTCTGTATTAGCGATAGCTGATAGCATTAGATGAGTCTATGATTCTTCAGCAATTGCATTAACAGAAAATTCTCAGATGTTTGTAACCTTACAGATTTGATCCATAAGAAGTCTAGCTTTGTATACAGGTTTGTAAAAAAATAGATAAGCTAAACCCATAATGTTTACTGTAATGCTTTTTCTGGAGTACTGCCAATATGACTGGGAAGATCACTCATGAGATTAGTCCAGCAATTATACAGGCCTATAGATAAATGCATAGTTTATATAACTGAACAATAAGAAAGCAAAATAACAAGGAGGAAAGAAGAATGGGGAAAGTCATTTAATGGTGTTTTTGTCAAATGCGGCAGTGTGTTCATTCACATTAGATGATATAGTACCCAGCTCCTTGTTCTCCTTGTCACCTGTCCTTCACAACAGATGTATGTGATTTACGACGAGAGTGTGTGGACTCAGTACAACTCTTGATGTGCATGCATTTCCCCAGGTCAAACAGAGTCTGCTGGTTGTGAAACTCCTATTTTCCATGAAGGAAATCTTTCCTCTTTTGGTATTGGCTGTTTACTTGAGTATAAATGCATATTTTAAAGAAATAACTCTGGCTTGCTAATGTTTCCCTGTTTACATGTGAATGGGATGGGATTTTTTTGTGTGTGTGTGTGTGAGTTCTGCTCTTTAAAATATAGTGCTTATTACACTAGGAAGCCTTAATTTGTGGGAATGTCTGTAGCTAGAGCTTGCTACCTTCTAACAGCTAAAATGTTCTTTCTGTTTGTAAGGAGAAGAACAATTGTTAGGCTCAAAGTAAATACTGTGATGTTATTGAAAATTTGTTTTGATTCTAAACGGTAGGTATGACTAAATGGCGTATTTGTTAGATTCACAGAGAGCTCAAAGAATTAGTAGGTTTGTATTTTGTTGTTATTGTTTTTAGGGGAAGACACTTATTAGCAGAGCTGGAGGACTGCTTGGAAAAACACACTTCCAATGCAACCACTCTTCCTCCTATGAAAGGGGCATTTCAGTTTCACAGCTTCTACTACAAGCCTTACAATGTTTAAATATAAAGTTCTGAGTGGGCATTTATGTTAAGTAAAATGAGGCCTACATCAGAGAGATGCACCAAGTCCATCTACCACCTTGCCAAAAATGTCCAGTGTAATCACTGTGCACCATACCAGTGCAGTTTCCCAAGCCCAACTGTTAGTTTTCACCCAGTGGGCCATGAGGAATCAGGAACAAAAAGGTTTTGATTTTGTGTAACCTGTTGTTATAAAATTATGATAAGACTTCCTGGGTAAATAACCAGTAACTAGAGAGAGAGGACCTAACATAGCTAAAAAAGTGTTCTGAAAAGAGAAATAAAATGGTATGTTTTGTTGGATCTATAGTTCTGAGGGAAGAGGAAGTGTGGTTTTTGAATTGTTAAGTTTCACAAGATGCTAACTTCAAGTTGTGTCCAACCTGAAACCAGCTCTGCTGATGCCAAGGAATATCCTGACAGCACCCTTTGTCTTCTGTTGGTTAGCCTCATTAATCCATGAAATGTTTGAGACTGGGACAGGACAGGGAGGTGACTCTTTGATTACACATATCATAGAATCATTTAGGTTGGAAAAGACCTCTAAGATCATCTAGTCCAACCTCTAACCTAGCACTGCCAAGTCCACCATTAAACCAAGCCACTAAGCTCTACATCTAAATGTTTTTGGAAGACCTCCAGGGATGGTGACTCAACTACTTCCCTGGGCAGCCTGTTTCAATACTTCACAACCCTTTCAGTGAAGAAATTTTTCCTAATATCCAACCTAAACCTCCCCTGGCATAGCTTGAGGCCATTTTTCTTTTCAGTTGGTGCTCGGGAGAAGAGACCGACCCCCATCTCTCTATAGCCTCCTTTCAGGTAATTGTAGAGCATGACAAGGTCTCCCCTGAGCATCCTTTTCTCCAGGCTAAACAACCCCAGCTCCCTCAGCTGCTCCTCATAAGACTTATTCTCCTGACCCTTCGCCAGCTTCGTTGCCCTTCTTTGGACATGCTCCAGCACCTCGATGTCCTTCTTGTAAACTAAACACAGTATTCGAGGTGTGGCCTCACCAGAGCTGAGTACAGGGGGACAATGCCTTCCCCAGTCCTGCTGGCCACACTATTTCTGACACAAGCCAGGATGCTGTTGGCCTTCTTGGCCACCTGAGCACACTGCTGGCTCATATTCAACCAGCTATCGACCAGTACCCCCAGGTCCCTTTCCGCCAGGCAGCTTTCCAGCCACTCTTCCCCCAGCCTGTAGCGTTGCATGGGGCTGTTGTGCACCAAGTGCAGGACCCAGCACTCAGCCTTGTTGAACCTCATACCGTTGGCCTCAGCCCATTGATCCAGCCTATCCACATCCCTCTGCAGAGCCTTCCTACCCTCGAGCAGATCAACACTCCTGCCCAACTTGGTGTCGTCTGCAAACTTACTGAGAGTGCACTCGATCCCTTCATCCAGATCATTGATAAAGTTATTGAAGAGAACTGGCCCCAGTACTGAGCCCTGGGGGACACCACATACCCTGTTTCACTGACTTCTTTGAGGTTTCGAGACTGTTTAAGGCAGTCACCTTCAGCTAAACTGGGCAAAGCAGGAAAAATGCAGAATAAGAGTTTACCAGAGGCACATTAGTTCATTATTGAAAGAGAGATTGTAGAATTAGCAGCATACTTCCTTGCAG
Organism: Chauna torquata; assembly: GCA_013399475.1. Lineage (NCBI taxonomy): Eukaryota > Metazoa > Chordata > Aves > Anseriformes > Anhimidae > Chauna > Chauna torquata. The sequence goes on along the minus strand of VXAL01006614.1, from coordinate 92,027 downwards.
TAGTTTCACTGCAGGAATTACTCCAGCAGATTAGAAAAACAAGCATCTTCCTGTAGTTCTGCAAGAGGAGGGAAGTCAGTATGCTTTATTATCATTTTAGTGCTTTGAGGAACTGCCTTCTCATTGAATTAGAATGCTTTCAATTCTCTAGCCCCCACTGATACAAGGAAACAAAGACTGTGAAATTGAGTGCATCGGGTTGGGAGGCAGAGTGCATGCACCTGTCTTAGTAATAAAGAGGTATGATCAGGAGGAAGAAAGGAGCGGTTTCTGTCAGCTTTTACATTTGCATGCTCTTATACATTAGAAATGTAAATGTGAAAATTGTAGGAAAAAAAGTAAAAAATATGTGTGTGTGTGTAAATTAAGTATTCGCTTTATGGAACCCACAGATTTTGCTTAATAAACAACCTGTACTTCCTCAATGTTGTTAACATCTTTACAAGTCACATGAATGCAAGATTTATGACCATTACATTTCCCTGCAACTATGGTTTTTGCCTTTGTTTCATAAATGCAGGTCAGATCTCCTACCAAGGCCAAACTTAGTCAATTTTCATTGAATTTTTATGCAATTCATTGACCGTGAAAAGTTCCTATTGTTAGAATAATGGATAATTTGTTTGCTCTAAATGAAAAAGAAAAAAAAAAACTGTGCAAGTTTTGTCGTGGTGCAGACTGTGGTAATGGCTTTTAGATATCATGCTGTCAAAGTGGATCCAAATGTAAGGAAGAGGGAGACAAGTGTTAGTAGCATCTTGTCTGGAGCTGATCAGTCTGTTTTATTTGCTCAAGGTGTCTTCAGTCCTATTCCCATTTCTGTCATTCTGGATAGAGCTTAGAAGTTTTCTTCCCCTGAGCTTCACACTGCTGATGTAAAGTATTTTTGGCTTATTGTTCCTGTGTATATACAGAAAAAAAAATGAAAGATAATTTTAAAAGCTCCTAGGTTCTGCAGAAAAGAAAAAGTCATTTCTCCTCTTTATCCACTGCTGCTTGATAGAAAGATGGAAGGGTTACCAGCTTTAAGATGGAAAATTGGGTTAATGTCGCTTGACATACAAAAGGTTTTGCATTGCATGAAAATTTTCACTTTATTACTGTTTTTTGTAAAATTTTGAAGATTGCAGAGAATAGAACCTAATAATACTTTTTTCTTTCTTTTTTCTTTTTTTTTTTCTTTATACTTTTAGCTTCCCTTTGCATTCAGATATAGGGAGGGGCTTCTATCATGTGTATCTGTAATGCTACTCTGTTATTTTGTGGTGGTAGATAGTGGTAACATAAAATACATGCTTTGAAAAACTCTATAGCAGGGGTCACAAGTTTTGTAATCCTATAATATGTAGTGTCAAAATCCTCATGTGACTGAGTGCTCCAAGATGTGTACTGCATACCTCAGAAAACTGGCATTAGCAAACTAGTTCATAGGTGGAGGATGATAACAGCTTCTTAGGGTTTCTCAGTTCCCTGTTAGGTGGTGTGGTCAGCCTGGAAGTGCAACTAGGCTCCTGAGCAACCCTGTGATGTTAGTTTCACAGCTCCTTCGAAAGAGATGGGTATCGCTCAGCAGTATCCACTCCATGATACCTCTATTGCCTGGGCTTTCTTTGTGGTCAGGAGAGAAAAAGTAGCTTTGATGGATTGAATAGCTCTCTGGAAAGGTACATGTTCTTGTCATATAAGCATAAAGGCTACCTAGGCGTGTATCTTAGACCAGCTGTCTGACTTACATATAGCTAGATTTAGGTGAAATATATCCCGCTGCAGGTGACACAAGCAAAATTCAGTACCCACTTCCATCTTGGTTTGCTCAGTAGAATCCTTACTATTGCCTGCTCTGGGGTAAAGACACTAAATAAGTAGCATAGCTATATAGGAACAAATAAAAAGTTAAGGTGGTAGTTAGCTACAAATATTTTTTTAAGGATTGTCATGAGAAATTTTGAAAAAATTAGAGAGGTTTCAGCTTACGAAAACTAGCATGGCTTTCTTGAAGTCAATAGGGCATTATAGATTTAAGCCAGCTGAAAATTTACACCGTACATTTTAAAAACTAAAATTACTTGTAATTGAAAATGTTGGATTGACCACAGTTTCATTGCACAGATGGGATTGACAGTAAGTTTCCCAGGACACTTTCCCTTCAGCAAATGCATTGCAGGCCTGTTCTGATTTTACTGTGCCCATTTAATCATTATTTTTTGCTAGTATTGCCAAGAATGGTGCCAGTTTTAAATTGACTGTTGACAGTGATTTTTTTTGAACATCAGTGTGCTGTGCACTGTGCTGAGATCCACCAAACTTTTTTCAAATAACAAGTGAGAACATCCCCCCTCTTTACTCCTCCACACACTGCTCTTAATATAGGGATTGTATTCACATCAAAGCTGTCAGAAGGTTTCTGTGATCTCATTAGCTATACTTATTTCTACCTACAGAATAAATGAATCATCAACAGAAACTGCACTAAAGACCAACTGGTAAGACTCACATGGCTATATGTATATCCGTGCTTAGAATAGATATCTTCCCAAGACTGTAGACTCAAGTTGTTAAAATTGATATCTTTGCAGACCCAAAAAGGGTTAAGTCATTTGTGAGATGAATTTAATTCTAAAGTCTTTAACATGGAAACACAACTGTTAAACCCTTTAATGAGTACTTTTATAATTTGATATAGCATATGAAAAGAAAATCTATTTATAGAAGAGTGAAATAACTGAACTAAAAATATACTTTATTGCTTGTGGATTTTTGTTTTGTTTTGTTTTTCTTTAAGTAGTTAAAACATAGTCATTTAATTTTATGGCTGTGTGGATAGATGTTACCCAATAGAAATTAGCAGAATGGATTCAGCCAATTTAAATGCTTCTGAATATAAATGTGCACTGTAGGAGAGTGAATTCAGAGTAAATGGGAAAATGAAGAGAAATTGGACATGGCGGATGATAGCAGGTATAGGACCTGCACAGTAAAAAAGTAAAAGGATTCTGATATCTAGCTACTGGTTAGTTGTGCTGTTTGAAGATAATTTTAGAAGCTAGTGGGAAGAATGGTCACTGGAAACCGAAATCTGTAACAACTGTCAGCCATTTCTAGAGGAGCTGGATATACCAAGTGTGTCAATCAGCAAGTTGAGTCAGATATCTTTGAAAGTTGAGGGCTCTCATCCAGGAAGACCTGGATGAGTGAGACAAATAGATCTAGTGCAGAAAAGATGGGGAATTCAAAGAGTTGGTTAGTCAGGCATGGAATTCTTCTAATTCTGTATTATCTTTCTTTAAGTTAAGGGGAAAGAGTTCTACAGACTTGACAAAGTGAAGTTTATTCTGCTGATCAGCAGTATAAAGGGAGGGAAAGAATAAAACTATATTTTCTTTTTATCATTCAGTGGAACGTAGACACCCAGTCTAAAAGCATTCTTTGTACGAGGCAGCTCCATGTGTCATTGCCACACACAGCTCCTCTGTGTCAGTGGAGAATTGATCTAGTGCAGTAAGCAAATGTTCAACTAGTGAAAACTAAACTTAAGCCAGTACACAAGCACACTTGTATTCTGTAGTACAGGAGAAACAGCTTTTTCTGGCATAGCTTGGACAGGAGTTTGTGTCTGTCTTATTTCCAGAAGCCAGTACAATAAATCTGAACTGGGACTAAGAATTCCAGCCTCCACAACTGCAACTTTGTATTACTGGATTGCCTTACTTTTGATGAGTTAGAAAATTCTTAAAAGTGGAGGAATGACTTTTGTGTGTGATCACATCTGTACAAAATAATGTCACCTGTGAGACTGTGAGGAATTTCCCAAACTATCAATTTGAGATCAAAATACGTTACGTCAAAACTGCATGCTCTAATAGTCTGTTGCAATCATTCAATCATGTCACCTCATTATTGGATGTTAAAGAATCTCTGTAGATATTTAAAGGACAATCGTCATTGTTTCCACATTGTGCTATGTTGTTCATAGGCCAAAAAACTAAAGCTAGGAAGTATGATGTAAGCAACTCAAAAAAAAAAAAAAAAAAAAGTTATGTATAGTTTCACAAGCCTTGTGAAACAGGAAAACACTCTTCTCAGGCAAATTGGCTGAATGTTACAAAGATTTACATGAACAATGACCTTGGAAAATCTGTTATTTAAGTATCATGGACTTGAGTAATAAATTATGTGACACTGTATAGCTGGTTTAGTTGATTCTATTTACTGTCAATCTACGTGCTTAGATCAAGGAACTGAGGAGTTCAGTGCAAAGACTTTGAATGTCACGCAGTCAGCTTGTGTCTGGTCCGGATGGTTGCATTTGGAAGCCACGAGGTAAGAAGGAGCTGGCAGTGGCAGGCTGCCAAAGGCATACGAAGAAGGCAGCAGCACTAGTGTCAGGAGAGCATGGAAAGGAGTCTGTAGGAGCAGCTCTGTGACTGAAAACAGCAACTACCAGCACTGAATTTTAGAGCAGTTTATCTTATAACAGTGGTCAGACCTGACCTTGACAGGACATGTGCTGTACACATCAGAGTACTGAGTGGCAAGGATTGGAGTGGAGCAAGGCAGAGGTTCCCAACCTCATTCCTCTGCAGATTGGGACAGCCTGGGTCCCATGTGATCTCAAATGTCAGTGTCAACAGCACCTCCCCTCTTATCACAAACATACATCTAGGCAATTAATATTGCCTAGAAACCCTCCTAGTGCCCACCAAACAGTCCCTTCTAGAGTATGAGGTTGTGTGGTGCATCACTCAGTTGATTATACCTGAGTTAATGGGCAAGCTTTAGGCAAAAACAATGCTTCTCCCCTTCCCTTCCCTTGGAATGGGAGGTGCTTCCAGTCTCATCTACTCCTTACACCTGGGAGTGAAGAAAGGAGCTACCTCTGATCTTTTACTATGGGAAAAATGGTTCAACTGCTTGGATGGCCTTTAGATAGATGTGTGTACCCAACTGAGGTCATTAAGATGCCACTAGTGCCATGTGTCACAGGGAGGCTCTGATAGGTAAAAGAATTTAGCCACTTGTTCTCCAATAACTCATTTATCAAGCATTGTGATTTTCTTTTTTTTTTTTTTCCAGTGTATTTATTTATTTTCCAATGATAAGTATAGTCAACTTTCAGGAAAAGTGATTTTATATGTTGTGTTCCAATATAAATTTAGTTTAATAGTCACATCACAGTCATTGGTCCTGAAATCTGTCACAAGGCAGTCCTTTTACTTCAGTTCTTTTCTATAAAACGAAAGAATGTTTTACACATGCTGCACATATAAAGTTTGAGTTTTGCAAAGAACTTGCCAGAAGATACTTTCCAATATAGCTTCCAATATAGAAGATACTTTCCAATATATTTCCAATATATTCTCATACTCTTTTTTTGCTTTATTTCTCACCACATTTATAAAGTTTTGGGTGAAGACAGAGCTTGGGAATAATATAATTCTTTTCTTATTGTCTAATTTATCTCATTTATTTATCTTATTTAACTTATTTCTAACAATTATGTTGTAAGCAGAGAGACTGTAGTACCCAGAAACACAGCATGAATGGCAAAGTCTCAACTGATATAAATCGATGTAGCTGCTATGAAGGCTGAGAATTTGGCCTTTAAAATCCTGTAAAGTTACTGGGTTTTGATTTTGAGGAGAGCTGACAAAGCACACACATCTCCAGGTAAAGTAAATGCAAGAGTGGCTCAGTATCTCTGAAAATCAGGCCTGTGATTTCTAATAGGTCATAGGCATTTATAAACAGAGGATTGAATTCTGCTCTACCTTATAATCTGCAAGCCCACCAAGGTAGCCAAAGTTACACAGTTGTGCGTGGCACGCAGTTATAATTCCACTTGTAGAGAATCCTGTGGGTTTTGTTGGTGGTGGCGGTTGTTTTTGTTGTGTGTGTTTGTTGTTGTTGTAGTTTTATTCTGAAAATGTTTGCTTCCAGGTATATTTCTGTATTATGATCCACCAAATTCTTTAGAATTTCCAGTTATTGAAAATATGTTGATGCATCTGGTGAAGCAACAGAATGCATTAGGATTGATGGAAGTGGCTGGGTAATGCCTGTGAAATGTTTGGAGAAACTGAGTAAGATCTTTGTTGCAGGGATCCAGTGAAGCTTTAAATACCAATTCCCTTCCAGTAGGGAGTAGAAAAAGGCTAAAAAAACTATTTTGGAACTTACCCCCTTTCTAGTTCAGGCAAGTAACATTAACAAATGTCAGGTCCAATTGAATTATGCCTATGGTATGATCTGTCCATCCTTGAGGCATATGTTGCCCATGAAGGTGACAGAATAGCAATATTTTCTCCAACTTCAAGGAGTTTTCACACACATTAGGAATCCTACTGATTCACTGCAGAGATTATCACTAAAAATGAAGTGTTAGGCTAAAACCAGATTGTAAATTGTATTACTATGTATGGATGGATGGATAGAAAAAGAGGAAACATGGGGCAAAAGTAAAAAACCTGAAGTAATGTAAACTTCTGTTACACTTGACATTTGAGCTTTTCCAGTGAGTTCTTTGTGTAGAAGTCCATTCCTGGGCATTACTGTCACTTCTGCTTTCACTATGGAACATTAACTCTGCTTTCATTGCTCACATCTAGCAATGACCAGATGAAGCGTGCCATATACAAGCTGATAACCTATCATTTCCTTTCTTTTAAATGCAGACATATACACATATTTCAGTACCATCCTTTTCCTGCTGGCTCTTTTTCTTAAAATGCTGGTTCTTCCATGAAGAAGAAAAAAATATCACCTTTTTTTTTTTTTTTCCTTTGCTGCTGAAAATATTTAAAGATGTGCCTGTGAAATGGTGAGGCTGATCCATCAGGCTGGATCTTAACAGGCCATAAGGCAGCTTAAGCATCACAGCCATTATCTGCTGTGCAAGTTGATTCATCTTACAGGAGTGAGTCTTGTTTAGGATGAAATGAATTACAGAAGGGATGTATCCCTGCTATGCAAGTAGTTCTGTTTGGGTGGGCTGATAGTGAAAAACTTTGCCTTGGGAGCTATGAGTGATGCAACAAGTTACTCCACTTATCATCCATCCCTGGAGATATGACTGTAGTCTGAGATACCAGTGATACCTTCACATGGCCTACTGTCAAGATGGATTTCCTAAATGTTACAGACCAATGAAAACTGTGGAGATAAATTACTTTTTGCCAAAATGCAGGTTGGGCAGCTTGAAATGAATGTGCATAGCAAAACTATCTGGTGACTCTCTGGTGTAGGCTGGGCTGTTGACAGGGCAACATGAGACTGAAACAATAGGAAAGTTGATCTGCTTTGGGACATAGTGAAATCATTTAATTATAGAAGCCTACTAGATTTAGTTTTACATAACTTTATAGTGTACCGCAAATTGTTATTACATCAACTGCACTGTTAGTGGCTTTCAGTATCTTTAGGGTGAGGTGAACTAGGATGCTAGAATAGAAAGATTGGTCCTCTACGCATTTTAAGTGCTACGGTATTTTCTGCCTCGCAGGCCTATCATATATCTTGTAACATCGGTGACAGTGTTTAAGGGAGGAGCAAGGGAGTCTGGTAGGCAAAGAGAAGAAGAACGATGGGAACAGAGGGAGAGAAAGAAAAGTATGGAGATTGTGAAATGAGAGTGATTACAACTATGTAAGTGTATTACAAATTTGGAAGTGCTCATTTTCTCTTAACCCTGCAGGCCCTCCTAAACTCCGTAAGAAGAGAGGCCTAAGCTAAAACAGGTCATACAGACAGAGAGACAAATGAGAGTTAAGCCATTGGCCACATGAGTTGGTATGTCAATGATTAGTATGTTGGAATACAATGAATAAAGTAAGAGAATGCAAAAGAATCTTGTATTTATTCTATATTTCTTCTCTGAAGCACTGGGTGTTAGTTAGATGATTTGGAAGAGAAAAGCTGCAGATTTGCTGCAGATTCAAACATCTCTTATACCTGAAGTCAATGACTCACTAGGACTTTCTGATGTGCACAGGAGGGTCATTCATTTTCTGAATTACTCAACTCTTCATGCAGATCTGTTGCATTTTCAGATTTAGAGGCAGCCAAGTGCATGAACTTCACTAAATTCCATATACTGTGTCGAAAATTATCCAGAATGTTTTACATTAAAATTCAAGGTTCATACAACACACCTTCTTTAGAGCGCTGCTGCAAATTAAACTCACTTATATGTTAGGAAAAGTGCCAATGCAATCATAATAGAAGGCTGAAATGCTGAAATGATAAAGTAGCTCTTTTGCTGCATTCTTTGGCACATATTCAACACCCCACTTTGATTCTAACATCATACCCCATTTGGTAAGACTCTTGAGAGTAATAAAAAATTATTTATTATGAACCTGATTTGTCGAAGGAGGATGTGATGTGCACTGGGAGTCTGGCACAAAATAACCGTAGGTTTTTCAGATCATGCATATAACAGTTGTGGAAATTTGGTTCTTAGGCTTGTGTATTTCTGACTGAAGAACCTGCTAACAATGACTCTTCAACAAATGTCATAGGAATATGTTCCTTGTTTGGACATTTGCCAGATTAAAGAGCAGCCAGTCCACCCATTGTCATCTGCTGGGTTAAGCATATTAAGTTACTTTATGCATGAAGCAACGTCATCTGTGTCAAAATCATGTAGCATGTCATTTTTCTGTGCACTCAGGCTGATTGATTAGTTCACGGTGGTTCTAAATGTATTTCCATTAAATAGCTTGTAGAGCTGATTGCTTTTGAAAGGATTTTTTCATTGAAAAGGGTCACTAATCCCAATAACACTTTTGAAAGGAACTGTTGCTTTTGACATTTTATTTTTATTTCAGCATTTTCCATAGACATGTTGTTTTTATTTATTTTTTTAATTGGAACTTTTATGAAAAAGATTATTGATATTTCTAATTTTTGAGTGATTTAATATTCTGTTAAGGATACAGAATATTTTTATGACTGTCTAAAAATCCTCCAAATACTTAAAAGGACAAAAAAGGTATTGCTTTCAAACATAGTAATATGAAAACAATATTTTGCAGTGTTTAGACAAGAAAATTTATGCATTTTATTTTTGTTTGCTTAAATTTCTAACGCATTTTAAGGCTGGAAACTGTTTTCCTCACCAGTAATTTAAATTTAAAAATAGC
>VXAL01006614.1:23395-72028 GCA_013399475.1 Chauna torquata | reverse complement strand
TATAACATAGTTTCGCATTGTAAATTGAGACAAAACATACAATTTCATGATTTTATTCTAACCAATAAATCCAAACGAAATTCAGAATAGGTTTTCTGAAACATGTTTTTAACTCTTTACTTGAATATTGAACTTCAAAATCATGCTGTGTTTATTTATATCTAAACTTCACAGCATAAGATTTTGTTAACAGAGGCTTTAAAAACCTTTCATTATAACAAGTTTGGATAAATAAGAGTTTACTGAAGACTAACCCTCCCAATTAATAGTTTCAGTGAGTCAATACTTGGCAATTATTAAGAAAATTCCTCAGCTGTTTTTCAGATAAGTACAGGCAGGTGTTTCTTCAACATCAGTTGTTTGGTTCCTAGTATGGTTGAGACTGATAAATTTAAAGTATACAAAAGCTTTTAAAGCTTCAGCTCAGCCAGTGGTTTTTTTGGAATTGTGTATCTCTCCTGTCATACAGACAGCAATTTTATTCTTCCCTGAGCAAAATTTCAAAATCTTCTTTATCTCCTGTTTTTCAGAAGAGCAGTTGCACAGTAATGAATAGAAACTATATGTAATCCTATGTTGTTCTTGCCCAAAAGACATTTGGAAAAGCACCTTTGCCCCAAATGAGCAGTAGTGTGAGAATATCACATTTGACTTTTTAGTGAGCAATAGCAGATGATTGTGCAAAAAGAAGAAGAGAAGGGAAAGAAACTGATAGAATCTTACTGATAGATGATCCCCTTGTGGTATTTGGCACACATGGGGCTATGATCATTTGGATTTTCAGGGTCTATAGAACAGTTGCTGAGCAAACTATGAGGTTCAGGGGAGGAAGTCTTGGTCTGCAGCAGTGGCCATGAAAATTAGTATATAAAATATTCTACTGCCTTAAGGTTAGAAAAGGGAGATGTTGTGGAGATGGCATTGGCAAAAGAAAAATCCAGTGATGAAAAGACTATTAATAGCATTTTACAGCCTTTTGTTTCACAAGAAGAGCAGTATTTCATAAGAGTTCTCCAATTTAGCTCAGTTTTCAGATGATCACCAGCTGTGCATACCTGTGTGAAAATCACATTTAGATTCTTGCAATACAAATAATTCTGCCACTCAGACTATTTCATACTTTCATTTATTTACTGGTTGTTTTGTTGTTGTTTGTTTGCTTAAGGGCAGGGACAATGCATTTTGATGTTAATATTTCAACTTTATTTATACAGCAGACTGAGAGCCAATATTTGGAATGGAGGAGTAACTAAAAGTTGCCATAATGCTAATTAACTGGGCGTAAGCAAAGAAATACTTTACCAATATTTCTTTGCCTCACAGTCAATCAAATAAACAACTATTAAATATTGGATTATTCTTGATTCTTTAGCATTACCTATTATACTTTCTGTGTTTTGGTTAATCAGGATAACTTCTTAAAGTTAAAAATGTTAATTTAACTCATTAGGTCTTCTGCTTCATTAATGTTTTCAGTGGTGTCATTTAGAAGAAAATGCTTCATCAAACAGTAGTGCTTCAATCATAACAGGGTGTAATAGAAGCATTAGAACTCACATGATCCAAAGCCTCTCTCAGTTGTTGGCATTTCATTTTCTAAATGGGACCAGTCATTAGCTTTCTTAGTTCATTTCAAACAAGCAAAATAATTCCTTACTTTCACACAGAATCCTTTATTCCTTGAAGGTACTTAAAGGCTGTATATACAACACTTACTCTTTTACCTTCAGATATGCTTTCAGCTCTGGGCTGGAACAAAGTGACATGCTGAAAGGCTCAAAATTTGCTGCTCTTTCTAGATGACAGTGATTCTTGAGAGAGGATTGACTGTATAATGAGAAAGGAAATGGTGCAATATTTTCTAAAAGCCACCCCCAAGTTATGCCAATACTAAAAATCTGCAGGCTCAGCGTTTCTTGGGGAATTTGATACAAAATAACTATTTGTTTTCCTGTGGCATCTTTCAGCTCAGGACCTTCCAATATTTTCTAGTTCATAATGAAGTTGACTTCAAAAAGCCTGTTAGCAAAGTATTTTGTCTTTTCAGCTTTACTTGTGTTTGTCTTGCATGTACTATAGAGATATAAGACATTGTATTTAAACTATATATGGGTATAGGATAATTCTGGACACTCAAAATTACATGTTGTGTCCTCTTTTATAAATGCACATATATGATTGTCCTGCACATGTGACAAATAGAGGATCCAGGTGCGCTCATTACCAGCTGTCTTGTCAGAGATGAGCTCACTTTCTCCAGCTTCTATGTTAATCATATAGTGAGAAATCTGAATGAAACCCCCCAAATTCAATTGTAGTTACAATGGGTATAACACTACTGTTAATTAAAGTCCTCTTTTATGTTTATTATCAGTGGCATATAGAGGGAAAAGCAGCTCCTGTCTGTGTGGTTTGGGTTAGCCCCCGATCCGGCACTTAGGAGTTAAACTCTGTAACGCTCTGCCTTGATTTATTTCCATTCTGCATCTTTTTTTTCATTCCTCCTCTCTTCTCTCCCCCCATGCTACTCATGCAGATGAGTACACCTCAGAGGAGACTACAGTGTTCTTTTCTGAACTGTTCCAGCTCAATTTCAAATCCCAGCTTCACTGGGCATCCTGTGATTTATACTCACAACCACTACAGCTGCTAGGGAATCAATTTGGCTGCAGCACCTTCAGAAGCATACGCAAAACATGCTTTTATGTGTCATTTATACCATTTGAGACAAATAAACTCCTGATAATCTTACTGATACGAGGTCAGCTGAGTTTTGTTCTCCAGTGAATGAATGGCAATTTGGAATTTATTCCTATTTCTAACCTTTTTCTCTACCACCTTCACTCTTCTCTTTAGTTTTGCTGCTCACTACGGAAAATCTTGATCTTCTCAGTATTGTTAGAAGAAATAGTTCACATGAAAACCTGACTCTGTTAGTGCTCCTGGAGTGAGTGATATTTGATTCCATTATAACACTAGCTCATCTGGGGAGGGTATATAACTCAGCTGTTATCTTCTCAGAGACTTGAAATTTAATAAAGTAGAAATGAGACCTGCCATGTAACCTTTATATTAATAGTAAGTACAATAGCTTTCAGAAGTCTGAAATTAATTATCTTGGTCTTTTATTTTTTTTCTGTGTACAAAACAAGTACAAAAAATATAGTAATGTTTTGTCTGTATCACCCTATTTCTATATTGAGATATAGATTTATGTCATGACTTGGGAATCTATCTGTGAACAGTCTGTGAATTCTGTCTGGGACAGTATGTTCAATCCACTATTATTATTTTGCCATATTCTTGCCCCTTACATCTCATATTCAGAAAACGGGCTACATAGTCTGGAAATAGGAGAACCACTGAAGACTGTCCACACCTTAACAGCTGTTGCCTAAGTGGAGCAATGGCATGGTTGTATGCCAACTATTTTTATCTAGCCTAGGTGTGGCAAATTACTGTTCTCAGGGATAAGAGTCTTCCAAAAAAAGGGAAAGGTGGAGTTGTTAATGTAGGAATCTGAAAGTCCAGTAGTGAAGGTTTGCTTGGCTGGCTAAGAGAAAGACTGAAGAAACAAAAGGGGAGATAAGGGGGTGTGTTGAGAGTAGGATTAACTACAGCTAAAAAGGAAGACTACAAAGGTTAGAGAAGACTTCTCGATGTAGGAATCTGTGCATGAAGTAAGGATGGCTACTGCAATACCGTGGATAGCTGAAGTGCAGTAAGGAGTCTGAGGTGGGAAATAGTAAGTAGAAAGTTAGTATTTTATCTTGCTGAGTAAAAGTCCTGTGTGTTTTAAAGGTTAAAAGTGCTTTGTTTTAGAAAACATGGACGAAATCTATTCCTCTTTCCTTGAACTATCATTTCTGCTTGAAGTTTATACTGTAAACCAGTGTCCACAGGTCTAGAATGCAGGAAAAGCTGGGTGTTTAAACTAGCGGCATCTGTTGGTTCATCATTTAGACTTCTGTCATCATTTTGTAGTTGGGAACCTCTGTAGACTGAAATTGAAACTGTTTCATGAAATCACTTTCAGGTCAGTGAATTTTCAAAAAAAATCACAGCCAGACCTTTTTGTGAGTGTTGTTGCAGACTGTTTCCTGGGTGCACTGTGCTGGGCAGCCAGTTCTCTGGGTTCTCCCAGGCGTGTGCGAGAGGGACTCAGACTAGAATGGGAAGTCATGCAGCTGTCTAGGAGCTCTGCCTCATCTGTTCCTTGGATAAAATTGTGGATGAAGCTGGATAAAATTTTCCACTTCAGTAAAGACCTTTTTGGGATTTCAGGAAAACTGTTGTGCTTCAGGAGTAGAATTATTTTCTCTTTTTCCTTTTTTTTTTTTTTTTTGACTGGTTGGATCAGAGTATAATTGCCTAAAGATTATTAAACAACAGAATCTTTGCTAGAACTGTCAAAATTCTTTATTGCAACTCTATTTTTAAAGTGTTGGTGTCCCTGTATGTATGCCAGTGGTGAATGTACACATACACATATATAGATAATTTTTATTTCTCTGTACATTCTTGTAAGATAAAATATTTTCCCTATGCTTTTTAAAGGAGGTTAAATTTTTTGGTCTAATGGAAAAGCTGATGTTTATAATGAAATGGAAAGGAAGAAAGTTAAATAAGAAGACATTTATAAAAATTCTACCCAACAATTTTTTGTCAAGAGCAGTAATCATGACATACAGATAGAATTCTAATTTCTTAAATGGTTAGTGTGCCTTCAAAAATTTCTATTAATTTCCCTGAGGTTAAGGGTCTGCCTAACTTCTGCATGAAAATATTGTGTAGCCTCTCTTTTCTTTCCTTCCTCTTTCCTTTTTTTTTGTTTCCTGTTTTGTCTTTTTTTTTAAAAAGCTCAATCCTGCCTCTGTTAAAGGCAACGGCAGCTCTGCTCAGTGGAAGTTGTGTGGTCTCTTGAAGATCTTGTGTGTTTTGTCCCAGTTGTGTCTGCCTTTCTTCTATTTATGAACTGATTCCTATGTAATACTTAGGGGTCTGTCTACAGGAATGATGCTAATTATCAGCAGGCATTTTTGTTCAAATTCAAAAAAGTATAATTGAGAACTGATCTGCAAATATTTCTACAGGTGTTAATATATTTTTCCCAACTTTTCAGAGTCGTTACCAGGCATACTGTGAATGAATTCACAGCACAATTAACAGAACTTAAGACTTTACTCATCTACACGTGAACAGGTCCAGTGACTTGCTACTGTGACTGAATAAAATAGCATCCAATTACTTATCAGTGGCATAACTTTTTTTTTATCCAGTGATACATTTTAGGTCCCATTCTTCCTATCTAAAAAAGAAATGAAAATAGTGTAAATAGTGAAAAATATGTTCTCATTTCAAGGCTGTTCTTTCATCTGACTTAATATACTGCCATCATCTTCAAATCATGCAAAAGCTAGCTGCCCTGTTCATACTGAAGTATGATAAGTGGGTATTTGATGAATGCTTACAAGAATTGTACCGGAATGCAGTAATATCAGCAAAATATTTGTGTGCCAGTATCTAGTGCATGTGCTAGCACAGTAGATGCTGTATATGGATATAATTAACGTAGTCATTCAGAATATGTACTGACTTGGTGGAGAAAACACCACCACCTTCTAGCACAATATATACAATAACGTGCTTTCCATGTTTAGAGGTACACACTCCAGTTTTCAGAACTAAAGTAGATGTAATGTTTGGATGTACCTGATCCTGAAGCAGCTGTGTTCTGCAATAATGTGTGCAGTACATTCAACATCACAGCTGCTGTGCTTAATCTGGCAGTGAGAAAGTGCCTTCATGGTAATGGTAATTATTTGTCATAAAGATAGTATACCGTATGTGGCTTGCGTTTCAGAAGCTGTGGAGTGTAAGACATCTTAGCCTTTACTATTCTCAGCTATGTTTGTGGTATCTAATCAAGAATCAAATCCGATTTTCAGTAATAGCATTACAGTTCTATTTCTTGGTGAGTTCGGGTTGGAATCTCCAGCTACCAGCAATATCAAATAATAGTTTTCTGGTTCTAACTGTTTTCTACCATGTGAGTAATGACTTTTGCCCTCTGCCAGTGTCTGGAGAAGCTGCACTGAAGTAGGCTTATCTGTGTGTCCCTCTGTGCATATCTTTCAAGAAATACTTAATGTAAAGCCTGTAGCTCCTTATGCATTTAGTACATTCTGTCTGCTAACATTAAATGGTAATGTAAATAAGGCAAGGCTGTTTGGGAAGTGGTGTTTAGAAATTTCAAATTACTTTTTTTCCCAGGCCTACAAACACTAATTAATATTCACCCATCTGTCTCCTTGCACTTCCTGCTTCTTTACTTATGCAAATAAGACTGCCAGTTAGTGTGGAGGCTGGCAGGCCATTAAGGGGCCCTTTGTGCAGACTGTGCTGCAAAAACATAGACTTTTTTTTTCTTTTCTTATAGTTAAGAGGCCAGCTCTAAGAAAGCTTAACTCCAAGTATGGAACCATAAATAAAATCCAATGCGAGTTCTTCAGAACTATCTATTTCAACAGTTATGGGAGGCATGCCAGGAAAGTATGAGGTGTATTTTTGCAAGGGTCTGAATTATGAAATGAGTCAAGGAGCTGATTAAAAGGCCAACCACACGAGCTGTTGTTGAGGTCAACACAGGATCAAGACCACTTTGTTATGGCATTTTGCAGCCGCATCCAGGCATGTGGTAGCTTCTTAAGCTTGAGCACTTCATAATTCCCTGATTTTGACCCTCTTGTTGAAAAAAATAAGCCTTTATGTTTTGTTGGTGGGAAGGGGAAGAGTAAGATAATGGTTGAAAGTTGATTATTGGGAGTCTATATGTGCTTTGCTGAATCCTAATCAAATCCTGACTTACCGTCTGCCCTAATTTTTCTCCTATCTCTATCCCTCACAATCTTAAATGTGTTCATTATACGGTGAACTAGAAAGGAGTTATTAATGCTGTTGCACCAATGAGGAAATTAGACACAGACTGAACTCTAGATCCCCAAAGAGAAAGCCCTGACTATTGGAATAGCAACCAAGTTCTGCATCTGAACTGTTTCTATACATGCACTATCTGGAGAGTAATCATAGTTATGATGACAGTAAGTATGAGAGGAACTATAAAACTCTCCACTATGAAAATAGTATATGCTGGAAATAAGTTGTTCCTTTTACAAACTGAAGAGGGCTCTTCGGTTTCTCTGAAAAGAGAAGGAAGAAGAGGTACCAACCCAAACCTCCTACATATTAAGTAAAGGTTCATAAAGAGGCAAAGCTCCTCTTCTGGACAAATTTAGCATGAAACAGGTGAATATAACTGTGTTTTCTTTTGACCTTAATTCTGTAGGTATTTCTTAAGCATACTCTGAGTGTATGCTTACTATTTGGGGCCTCACAGATGGTACACAAAAGAAAATACCTCATTTGTGCAATTCAGGTTTAAGCATGAAAAAGAAATAAATGGTTTCAGTTCTGACATAATGCAAACAATACTTATTGTGTTGCAGAAACAATGGCAGTGCTCACTGTTTAAAGGTCCAGTACCTGGCACACATGATGAGAACTATCACTGACTTTTTAGTATTTGACTTAGGTACCTACACTGAGCAGAAATTTGGATCCAGATATCCTAAATCCAAGAAAAACCGTATGACTGTACAACTTTTTGAGCCAATTGTCTTTCACAAGCAAGTGCCTTCACTTTACAATGCTTCAGTTTACCCATCTGTCAAGTGAGGCTAAAAATGTCTTTTATTTCAGAGGAAGTGCTGTGAGGCTTGATTAGGTTCACAAAATGTTTTGAGAAATCCTGTGATAAGCAATCAGGACCAGTAAAAGAGATTTATACTGGTTATGTAATGGCTTTTCCTCTACAGACTATGAACTTCAGGTCCCATTTCCAACAAGAAACCAAGAATTATTATTTCCAAGGCTCAGGCTTTGTCTTTAATTGACATGATGTTTTGTGTATGCACAGAACTGTGTCCTGTTAAACTTTCTGCCTGAGTTTAGAAATCAAAAGCTTTTATGCACTTTCTTATTTTCTATAAAATATTTTAATATATACAGATGCAGGGAAGTAGGTAGGTGCATACAATGAACTAATTTCTGGTTAAAGATGAAAATAAAAAGAGCTATACATATATTTCTAGGTCAAAATTTGTCCTGATGGCTTATATGTAAGTAAAGGCATAATAAAAGTAAATAAATAAATGTAAGAATTCACATTGGATCAAATCTGTGATCAGGATACTGTGCTTATCTCTGATGATGCCTGTTCCAAAAATTAGATCATAATGGAATGGACTTTCTAGCTTCTCTCATTTCCTAGCTGGTGTATGCCTTGGAGCTTGAGGATTTGTACCTCTCAAAAATTATCCTATTTCACATGTTCGCATTAAGCCTATTAAGTTTAATGCTTATCTGAATTCTTCTACTGTTTTCTGTGCTATCTTTGCACAGCTAGAACTATAGATTAAAGATGACTTATAATTGAAATTAAATAAAAATTGCTTTAAAAAAAAAAAAAAAACTTTTGGGTTTAATTGAATATTGCCCTGATTGTGTTTTTCTGTGAGTTGTATAGATAAGTACAAGTGTATCTATATCTTCACTGCTGTTTCTAGAAACTCCAGGGAGCTCTCACAGTCATTGTAATCTGGACTGGAGTATCTATTTTTAGATTGGCAGAATATCTGTGTAATTACTGCTGATTATTAGGTTACCTCCAAATCAGAAGGTACATACTGACTAACTTCAGCTAGGTGCATTGGAGAAGCAGGTAAATGATTATAATTTAAGTAAATACAAGTAGCCCACCCAAAATGAGCAGGTGGCCAGGAATATCCATGCTGGGGCCCTGGGTGCACTAATAGCCCTAATGGTCCTGACCAGCCTCACCTGGGGCATTCACCCCCACACACCTGCCCATTGGCCCAGGGTCTCCATTTAAGCTCAGCCCTGGGCTTTCACTTCCCCTGTGAACTACACTGTAGGAGTGTTGGTTGCTAGCTTATCCCCAGCTGTTCCTAGCCTTAGCCCCTATTGATCTGGACCATAACCCATGGACTGATTTCCGCTGCTTTGTCCCTCTGAACCTGCTTAGTGATCACTGGCTGGACTCTATCTGACCCTGATTACCCTTAATTGGTTCTAACATGGAGGTTGACTTCCTGACTTGATGTTGTACCTCTTCCATGAATGCAGGCATGTGATGAGGAATGACAGCTCATTATGTTCCACGACATGAAGGTTGTATGGAGACCGAGGAATTAAAGAGAAAACATAGGCATCTTTTTGGGGCCCCCTTAGAATATTATGAAACCATTCTTAATATTTAAATGCAAAACTTTCTTGTGTTGTACATCAGTGTATCGGGTTTATGTGGTAAAGGTTTGGTACCAGGGGGGCCACAGAGGTGGCTTCTGTGAGAAGATTCCAGAAGCTGCCCCATGTTAGATAAGAGCCAGCTCTAAAAGGGACCCGCTGCTGGCCAGACCTGAACCAATGAGCAATGCTGGTTGTGCCTCTGGGAGAGCAGATTTAAGAAAGGGAAAAAACTGCTGCACAACAGCAGCTGGGAGAGGAGTGAGGAACAGCCCTGCAGACATCAAGGTCAGTGAAGAAGGAGGGCAGGAGGTGCTCTAGGCGCCGGAGCAGAAGTTCCCCTGCAGCCCATGGCGAGGCCCATGGTGGAGCAGGCTGTCCCCCTGCAGCCCATGGGGTACCACATGGAGCAGATCTCCATGCTGCAGCCCGTGGAGTAGCCCACGGAGGAGCAGGTGGATGTGGCCTGAAGGAGGCTGCAGCCCATGGAGAGCCCCCACAGGAGCAGGCTCTGGGCCAGAGCTGCAGCCCGTGGAGAGGAGCCCACGCAGGAGCAGGTGACCCGGTGGGAGCTGCCACCCGTGGGGGACACGTGCTGGAGCAGTTTGCTCCTGAAGGATGGACCCCGTGGTACGGACCCATATTGGAGCAGCTCTTGAAGAGCTGCAGCCTGTGGGAAGCCCACATGGGACCCATTCAGGAAGGACGGCATCCCGTGGGGGGACCCCATGCTGGGGCAGGGGAAGGGAGAGTGACCACAAAGGAGCGGCAGAGATGAAGTGATATGGGCTGACAGCAGCCCCCGTTCCCCTTCCCCTGCACCACTCGGGGGGAGGAGGTAGAAGAGGGTGGATGGGTGGAAGGTGTTTTTAGTTTGCTTTTAGTTTCTCACTGTTCTAGTTTGCTAGTGATAGTAATAAATTATACTAATCTCCCTATGTTCAGTCTGTTTTGCCCACGATGGTAATTGGTGAGCAACCTTCTTGTCCTTATCTCAACCCTTGAGCCCTTGTCCATCGTATTTTCTCCCCCTCTTCCTTTGAGGAGGGGGAGTGAAAAAGTGGTTGTGGTAGAGTTCCGCTGTTTAGCTGGGTAAAACCACCACAATCAGCAGAAAAGAAAGAGTAGGACAAGCCTCTAAAGTTTCATTTTTTTTAAGTAGCCACAGAAATTAAGCGGGGCTCTGTTAGCAAGCTTAGAATTCGGTTGAAAACAAAGCAGGACTCAGAAGGGGTTCTGCCTTTGGAGTCAGGGCTACAAATCAAAGCTCATAGCTGACTTGTAAGTAGTCTTTTAAAATATACTTTTCATTAAAAATAGTGACATGTATTGTGGAGCAGAACTTTCATGTAGTTTTTGTGACTGCTGGGTCACCGGTGGGAGACAAATTGCAGGTACTAGAGAAAGGGTCAAGTATGGAGTAAAGGCAGATCATTGCTTGCAGTGTCATGCTTTTGGCTATCTTTTGTTTTTAACCTGTTCTGTGCGTTAAGTCTGACTACCTTAAGGAATGCTTTGTTATGGAGATAGCATCTGGCTTACTGTATCAGTACAGTGAGAGAACAGCCAAGACCAAATGCCATTTTCACAAGTTGCTGGTCTTGCCCCAGTATTTCCAAGCTGGCTAGCCAGTCCTTATTCAGGATTAGAGAATGTTGAGAAGTAATTTCTGGATCTAGTTATTGGAAGTCTTTTCATCATTACTATGTATAAAGCCTATGTTAGCCAATGCCAAACCCCAATCTGGTAAGTGGTCCAGGGAGAGGGAGATCCTTTGGTTAATAGAAATGCCAAGATTTTGCTTATTGGTTCTCCTGGTAGAAACATTATGAATTTTGGGGAGAGAAATCTTGTAAAAGTAGTCACTTGTTGGTAGAAGGATTTGATATGATTTTCCTGCCCTTTTCAGAGGGGTTCTCTTAGACATTCTGTAGGCAGGACTTTCTATTGGAAGAGTAGTATATGACTATCAACTTAGTTGAGACCTCTTTGCTCGTACAGGGCTTCTAACAGTGCAGTATACTGTTAAAGAATGCGGGTCACTGCTCCTGGTAATGGCTATCATAGTCCTTGACCATTACAATGACCATGAGCTGCAAATTTTCTGGTACTAAAAAAGCAAACTTTAACTTAAAATATATTTGTGGGATATGTTTATGGTTTAGTATTTATGGTATCTGTGGTAAGATATATGTTAAAGATATATATCTTCCTAAAATGTCAGAAAAGCGTAAAATTTCTTAGTTGTCCAGTAACTGTTCTGGCTGACATGCAGCTCCTGCCTCCACTCCAGAAGCTTTCAAAACTGTCTAGAACTCATATTCAGAGTTTTTTGAAGAGTCCTATCTTTACAAAAGAATGAGACTCTTATGGGTAAGGTTATCATTGAAAAGCCTTTCTATTTTGGTATAGTGGAGATAGTTATACCTTCTGTTATGTTCAGTACTAAGTTTGGAAGGATAGCTTAGTGATTGAGATATCACTAAATGCTAGGGCATGATGTCTCCTGTTGTTGAAAGATGGTAGATTGTGGCAATAATGATGCTGTTCAGACTGTGTGATGTGTTAGGTTGGTATGTTTTGACTCTTAAAATGTTTTTAGAGGGAGGAGCAGGACAGTGAATCTCGTCCATTCTTTTTTTTTCTTTCAAATAATTTGTCTTAAAATGCTTCTGAAGCACCTCCGATATAGCCAATACCTAAGTGATGCAATCTAAAAATGCTCAATGACACTATCAGGTTTTGTTGGAAATTAAAGTCTAAGCGCTGAAGATATTGACCTTCATTAGAATGAATAAATTCAATAATTAAGAGAAACATCTGAAAGCCGCTTGGACATGCAAAGCGAAATTGGTTATTTGCTTTTTCATCACCCAAATACCGGTTTGCTCATCAGGATGATATGCTCACACTATGTTTGAGAGTACAGGTACTGTAAGCTGATCCAAGCATGTTATACGACATATTAGCTGAAATTGTTGACTACATGGTTCTAGGGTATAAAATTCCAAAGCTCAAGATTGCAATTTTCTCCATTTATTATACTTCTGTTTGTTACATTTATTTTTAGTAGCTGGAATGTTCCCTTAGGCAATATCAGCCGAAGACAAATGAGAATGTTAAGATTAGAACATAAGTTGTAAAATGATGTGGTACAGTTTGGGACTCACAGTTCTAGTTTCTGATCTACTTGCCTTCATGGCTTATGGTCCATGGTGCTGGATATTCTGAGTCATATTTTTTTTCATTGCCAAATAAAGGAGGTTAGCTAATGCATCTACACTTGCTTTTCACAGATTTTAGAAAAGTTCAGCATCATCTTTTCATTGTCTCTTTCATCCAAAACGAAACCTCTACAAATCTCAAGTGAAAAAAACAGTAATGAGTTTTCAGTTAGCACAAAACCTGCTTCAGATGAACACTGCAGAAAAAGATCCCGCAACAGAATATTTTGGTAATAATAATTCTTTCAAAGTGAGTTGCCAGAGTGAAGGACAGATCTAGACTAGGCTTATGAAATTTATTTGAAACAAGAAATTTTTGTGAAGTAGAGTTTATTCATTGCTTAGTTGAAAAGCATAATGTATACAGAAACGTCTCTAAAATAATTTTCCATTTGTTAACAAGTATCCTAACTACCTAAGTACTTATCTCCAAAGACACATTAGATATTTTAACAAGGGATTTAGACCCACCTGACAGCTGCACCAAAGGGCACTTCTGTACCAATGGAGCAACAAAATGTGTTGCTAATAGAGAGCTAACAGCCAGTTCTGTTTCACTTCATTTTACCTCATCACATCATCTGCCTTTGTGTAATAATCCTTTGGGGATATGAACAAGGAAAGGAGACAGCTGGAATAATAACGCAGTCTAACATTTTCCAAATAAAATGAATGTCAAAATGTGGTAAGTGTTAATGCCCTCACTAAGTGCAAAATGTTAATGCCTCAGTTAGAAGTTTGGGCATCATTTAGCTGGTGCGCTATGCAGTATGAAGAAGCAATAGGATATGCAGAGTAACTTTCAAGTTGATCATCTAGTTCAGCATCCGAGGCCAAATCTGCAAAAAAATAGTTTTATGGTTTTCCTGCTGTATTGTCATGTGCTGACCAGTACAGTTCCTGATTAACCTCTTACCAGAAAATCATCACTCTTTTCTTTGTGTCCAGGTTATATTCCGTATAACTTAGCATTTTGGCTTACCTGTCACTGAGGATATGGAAGAATTTGTTCCATGTTTCTGACAGTAGCAAGCCCAGTCAGTATTTAAATTCACTTGATCATAATAACTTGAAATTATTTAAAATATTATATCTATAAGGAGCTATCCTCTGGTGGTCTGGAAGTTGTATAGAGTATGCAGGTTGCTCTGAGTCATAGTTACTGTATTGCTCTGGTGTCTGCCCTGGAAGCAGCCTTCAAGGACTTATGGATCAAGTCCAAAAGTGCTAATGGGCTCATTTACTGCAACAAGCACGAATCCTAGTTTGCACAAAATTGATGAAAACTAAACTTTCATGTGTTGGAGTAAAAAATGGAAACAAATACGAATAGCTTATATGACAAAGTGAAAGAAAACAGCTTGTAGTAAAATACCAAATGATAACTGTTTGAAAACTTCATTCTTTAGTATTATAAATTTTATTACTGTAAATCTAATATTCCAAGTGACATGCATTGCAGCTGTGCCTTGGCCACGAGCTGAGACCAAGATAAACAGGCTGAGTGTGGTAAGCCATTGCAAACAGGGCAGTGCAAACAAGACATGAGGGTAATGAGTGATCTGAGCTATGGACCAACAGCTGAGAGAACAATACCTGAAACTGTTGGAAAGGTGTAGCACAACATCACTGTGGACAGATCAGACTGCCAGCCTGACCCAACCCTGGCTATAACTAACTCCAGAGACTGGGGAATGGATGTTGACCACTGCATAGAAGCAGAGTGCCTGGAGTGGAACTGACATTCTTGGGAACCACCCAAGAGCCCAATACTGACACTGGTTGGAAGCATGTTCATATTTCCCTGGGCATGACTGCCCCCTCTCCTTGGTGTTGTATTTGGGGTGAGTCTCAGGTAATTCTACGTGGAAAGCTTTTTCTGACATATGTCCACTTAATTTAATTTTGTGGTATCTTTTTGCTTAGTATTCCTTTTGCTACTATGGCAGAGTCAGGTAAGCTACTTACCAGTATACTGTATAGATGTTCGTGTTTTTGCATATGCAAGAGAAGAGAATTATATGTAGACAATAATTGCAATAATTTTATAATACTGACAAAATCCATGACTGTCTAGCAGGTATCTGTGTTGATAGCATCAAATTGAAAAGAAGGTGAATCTAACAGGCCCTCCAGGTTGAGGTTGTTTAATTTTCTAAAAGGGTTCTTCAATTATTCTTTTGAATGTAAGAACTGTCAGGGCTATACCAGTATGTTCAAATCTAATCTAATGTTGGGAGAAATAACTTTAAAAATAAAAAATCTTTGATTTCTTGTCATTTTAATTGTGAATATATTTGGTTATTTATTTTCATAAGTTAGTAGTTTACAATGCAAAAATTGCAGCATGTAAGGACATGTAGTCACATGGTTATTTAACATCTACTGCGGAGGAAAGATTTCCTTTCAGTTATAATGTTTTGCTAGCATAAATAGCATGTTCCTAAGATGTTTTCATATATAAAAGACTGTGTGGCAAATTAAAGCTATCATGTTTCTGAGACAAGTCTGGAAATTTTTTCTTGGGAAGTTTAGGGCAGGAAAGAAGAAAAGGTGAGTGTGGGGGAGAGGGAAGAAAAGGAGGGAATATATAAGCTCTGTGTGTGAATGCATAGAAGGGTGAGTGATGGGCTTTCTCTGATCAAATGGAATTGATGGGGGATTTGTGAGGTTTTTTTTTTTTTTTAGTTCATTGTGTGAGCTGAAGGTAAAACTCATTTTCAGGGGATGACTTTCCCCAGTAGGAATAAATTTTCCATCTTAATGATTTTAAATATTCTTAAGAGAAAAGAATAAAACATTACTTGTAAGTTGGGCTCAAGGACTGCAAATCAACTCCTAAGATTGCTTTCTGCATCCCCACCTGCATATTGATTCATGTATATTGTTATTACTAGGCTCAAAGATAATGTGCATGTCTCAAGATCTTCTACTGGTGGATGGAGGTATCCTGGTCTTCAGTGGTACATTTTCCATTATCTCTGATGGCTAGTTACTTCCTGTGATCAGGGTGGAAAGCAGTGTTGTCTCCCGATGTGTTTACCTCTCTCAGAGCAGGCAATTAGCTTAATATCCGAAAGCACTTTTTGAAAGTTTGAGTTCTCTTTCTCCTCAGGGTTTTGTGAAATATTTGTATGGAGCTTGAGTTGAGCACATGGAAAAAGGAAGCCTCCATCCCAGAGCAGTCTAAATAGTACAACACTTGCACAGGCTGGAAAGTGTCTAGTGCCAGGCCCCAGGTGCATCCCCCTGCTGGGGGGGTTTGCCTGGGGGGCCCAGGACCAGCGCAGCCAAGAGCTGCCCCCTTCTGTGGTGGCCTTGGTGTGAGGCTCCCCGGCAGCGCTGTGGGGAGGCCAGGCCAGGGCCCACCCTGTCCCATGGCAGCTGCTTTTGGCCCAGGGTCCAGCATTGGGCCCCGCCTGAGCTCCTGCGCCCGCCGCCTCACAGCTGGGCCTCTCTGCCTCGCTCTGTCTTGGCTGTGTTGTTTGTCCCTGGCTACTCTTGATGGACCTGCCTCTTCACCATAGGCTTGTCTAGCGATCTGGGCTCTCAGCTGAACCTGCTGTCCCCCATCCTGGCCTGCCCTGCTCCCACTGGGGGCACAGGATGAGTGCTGCCTGGCCAGGGTGCTGCTGGATCCTGGGGCCGGGCTGGCAGGGAGCCTCTGGGCCAGGCCTCACGGCACCCCAGGCACTGTAATGCAGCCTTCCATATCCAAGGTAAACACCCTTAACAGTTTTTTTTTTTTTTTTTTGGCAAGGATTTTTCCTCAGTCGTTCCTTCTGGAGCTGTTTTACTCTGTTTCTCTGTAATTAATAGTTATTTTTAGTCAGTCTAGGAAACCTGTGTCTGATCTGGATAGTACACACATTAATCTGTTTTAGAAAGCGTTTAGATAATTTAATGAGCTAACCACAAATATACTAGAAAACTCTTCTGAGTATATATTGAAGCAAGATACTTGTATCAACCAAGGTAGCAGAGAATGCTGAATGAACTATTTCATGTGTATGTTACATGGATGTAGTACTTTTATGCATGGGGTGTATAAATCTGGAATAAGTAGGAGGTAACCCAGAGCTCTTTGTAGGTGCTTGGGAATTTCCACCAAATGGAGAAAAAAAATAAAAAAATGTGTGTACATTTATCTTAGAATTTACAACAGAAGTTTTGTGTGGTTTCAGTTGAATGCAGTATGGAAATTGGATTTGGGCAGTCCAGAGCAGATTAGCTGAATGAGTTATTCCTTCTAATGAAGTAACTGAAACTCTTTTTAAGGTGCGTTTTTATGGTTTTCTCATACCACACTTTCTCTCCAAAGATAACTCTCAAAGCTGTGAAGACTGACTTCATTAGTTTGGTTTTAGATCTGAATCCAAAGGACCTTTTACTTAGCACTTTAAGAAATACCAAAGGGTCCTGTGTGCTTACAGTTTCTGACAATTGTGTAAGCCTCAGGAGCCTTTCTTCCTAAATTAAATAAAAACTGCAGTACAAACTATGCAAATGCATTTTGTCATTCTCCTCCCTGAGTTGCCTCTTAGCATTTTATCTTGGTAAGTATGATTAGGTTAGTATAGTGGTGTTCCCACAAGCACCTGTTGTGCATCTAAAATGAAAAGTAAGAAGAGAAAAAAACAAATGAAAAAAAAACCAACCCATGGCCTAGTGCTAGTGTCTATTTTCTCCTCAGAGAATGATGTTAGCATTGACAGCTATAATTGTGAAAACGCTTGAAATATCCACCATTAAAAGTGTATTTCTGATCACATCATATGTGTTGTTTCTGTAGCATACCCTAAATGGTCTTTTTGCAGTTAGATGTAAAAGTTAAGATCGTCAGCACTTGAATAGAAGGGTAATCCATGTAGCTCAGATGGCACCTTTTCCACAACGAATGTAGGGCTGAGGGGCAGAGATTTCAGAAGTATCTTTCTTTGGACTTCATCACTCATCAGCATGGAAATTAGTTGTGGAAGAGGTAATGTCAGCTCCCATCAGCAGGGCCTGAATCTTATTATCAAAAGAGTGGATGTTACAGTCTGTGGATTTTTGATGAATGCATGAAGTGAAATAAACAGGAAGAGTGGCTTACATCCTTTACTGGCAGCAGATGTGTACAGAGTGATTAGTGCCTTTGTGAAGTACCCAGGTAATGGTGTATCTCTCTGCCACAGATGCATGGTTTTCATCATGAAAAAATAATCTAATTTGTGTGCTTCCCATTCTCCACATTAAAAAAACAACAACTGTTTAATTTGTCATCTATGAAGGCAGCAAGTCTTTCCGTTTCAGGACTTGTGTTGCACTTCAAATTTATACATAGTTTAACACCTTGCAGTTTGTTGGGGATCTAAATGTATAACTAAATGCAAAATCTAACTCAATTAGAGCAAATGACACTATGGAGCCTTTTTTCATATATCACTTTTTTATGAGCCCCACCCAATCTGACTGGCTTCTCCTCAACCAAGAACACAGCACTCCATCAGAATTGTTACAATTAAGGTAAAATATTGATCCCCTTACCTAGCAGAAGCAATAATCTATCATTTAGATACTGTATCAAGCAAGTATTGCAAAAATAGAAGATAATATAGCCATAGATTAGAAGATTCAGTTCTGGAAATAATGAAAAATACCACCTGCCCAGACTTTCAGAAAAGATAAATAATGTAAATGTGTATGAGTAGCAGGGGAGTTAGTTTAATGTATAATGATATATTATTGAAATGGAATGCTGTAGATTGAAGTGCAAGGAAGAGAAAAAAGTATAAAGCTTAAAACTGTTGCAGTGGAGCAAGTGGCTGAAGCCTGTAAAAATATGTGAGACTGGGCAGGAGAAAAAAGATGGAACAGAGATACTATGATTTTGAGTGGCTGAGAGATGAAATAAGCAATTATCAGTATGAAGGAAGAGAAGGAAAAATACTGGAAGGACAGGATTTACCTTCTCTACACAGCTTTAGGACATACCTAGAAAACAGCTACCAAAAGAATAGCATCTGTGCAAAAACAATCATACACGGTTTTCAGCTTTCCATTTCATCTAGTGGGTGGAGACAGGCTCTTTCACTTAGGTGGAGAACAGACAGTTACTGTCCTCCAGGGACCTAGCTCAGATCTTGTTTGCAGCAAGTGTGCAAACTGTATGTGTAGACTGTGACCTGGGGGTGGATGCAGGCTGACTGCAAATATAGCTGTGTTTACTTGTCTGTTGATAGGCAACACAGCAGGTGTTTTGACTATTCATCTCCAGCAAAGCACAAATATTTTTCCTACTTTTTTTTACAATAACTTCCATAGGTAGTTACCCAATCAAGTCAACCATGAAAGGTGAACCAGTTCAGCAAATAATCAAAAAGCTTGATTTAGTAAAGTCACAGCCTCAGTCAATGCTCCTGATGTCTTTTTCTTCAGTCTTCTTAGTAGCTTTATGTACCTATCCTGGGTGATGCGATACAGAATACTGACAAAATTATGTGTGAGATGTTCAGACATCCCCAAGACTGCAAAAGCATCAGTATATATTTGTATACACTTGTACTAGAATTCACATCGCTTGAGGAGCAATATAATGCTTCCATGAGGCAGAACAGAAACAATATGAAGCTTATTTTACTTATGATACAGTGGTATATACATATATGGGTCAGACATTGGTCTCAGATCATTCTAACACCTACAGGTCCTCTCTTGCATAGGGTTTTCTAAGTAAACTGGTTTTCTGAGTAACTAAAAATTTCTGTCAAAATTACTGAGAAACCTAAACTAAGAGGTAAAAGAAAAGGTTATAAGAATAAACATCTAAAGGTATCTGTCTGCTTATTCCAGTGCTGTTTCTGTACCTTTTCTTAAAAAAAAAAAAGGGGGGGCAAAAAAAAAGTCCTATTAAGAAGTCATGAAGTTAAATGAGCAATTACAGTTAAATAATTCATTAATGAAGGTTAATGATTTGTCACCTCACCATTTCAAATAGTCCACAAATAACTAAGCTATAGAACTCCCTTGCAAAGTAGGTATTTATATTACCAGTTTAGAGGTAGAGAAAGTAAAAATAACAAGGCTGCACTAGAATTAGTCTGTGATGAAGCAATTAGGACAGAGGGGTACGGATTTCTAGTGCAGTGCTGAAAAGACCAGAAAGACAGCTTCATACCTGCCAAAAGAGAAGGAAAACCTTCCATAGTAGATGTAAATCCTATGCAGCAAAAGTTGTAGAATCATAGAATGGTTTGGGTTGGAAGGGACCTTAAAGATCACCTAGTTCCAACCCCCCTGCCAGGGGGAGGGACACCTTCCACTAGATCAGGTTGTTCAAAGCCCCATCCAACCTGGCCTTGAACACTTCTGGGGATGGGGCATCCACAACTTCCCTGGGCAACCTGTTCCAGTGCCTCACCAGCCTCATAGTGAAGAATTTCTTCCTTATATCTAATCTAAATCTTTTAGTTCACAAGTCCTTGCAAAAGAGCAAGGAGAAGCTGTGGAAGGATTTCAAAGGTATGTGCTCAGCAGTTTATGGGAATTGCACAGATTTGCTGAGACTTTACTAAAAACAAACAAGCAAAAAAAAGGCATTGTGATATGGTGCCGCTCCTGCTCCCAAAAGCCTTTTCTTAAAAGAAGAGGAGATTTGGAACTTCTTTCTTTGTAGCCAGGTAATAAGTGATATATTGTCTGGGGTACCTAACTAGGAACTGTGGGAACCTTTATATATGTGTATATATAAATATGTATATACGTATATAAACCTTTATTATGAGTGTGTGTGTATGGCCTCACTTTTATACTTGCACACACAAAGGGGTATTTGCGCATCTCCGGAGTCCCTTCCACCCACAACAATTCTATAATGGAAACAATTTGAAGATGAGAGAAAATCTGCTGAAGATATAACACGTTGGATTGCAGTGCTTCAAAAGCTAGTGAAATATTTATATAATTCTGGATTTGTGGGCTTTTTTTGTGTGTGCTCAGTTCATTACTTGGAATCCAACAGTCTCTCCACAGGAAAAAAGCCTGCATCTCCCATGAGAAGTACTTCTGTACTTTGCCTTAAGCACTGGGACCTCATTCTGCTCTCACATGAGAGAAGTTGAGTAGCTCCATTAAAATGATTTGAGTTCCTCTGTTGTGCACAGGCTATAGGTCCTCACTGAGGCATGCTGTTTCTAGAAAACCGAATTTGGGGTGCTGAGTACTCAGTTTACAGTGGTTAAGCCTCCCTGAAAGTCATGCCAATACAGCTTTTATCTGCAAGTAAATTCATAAAATATCTGTATATATATGTTTTTATAGTATCCTCTATTTAGTTTTCTTGTGTCCTCTAATTTTCTAGTAGCATTCAAAAATTTTATAATAGCAATATCACAGGGAAGCAGTGCCCAATTACTTCTATGTGTGCATGGTTTTTTTTAGTTGCCTTTCATTAATAAGAACAAATGACATGCAAGAAGAAATAGTTTTTATTAAAGTGAAAGAAAAACAGATCGAAATAAGAACTGTTGTGACAGATGAATTCAATCTTAGAAGACAAGCCTATGTACTGCAGGACTCAGATAAAACAAAATACCATATGGAAAATAATAGTGGCTTTGTTTTAGAATATAAAATAATTATATGCAAACTTAGAAGTGCATAGACTCCATAAAAATTATTAGCAGGTTCATTTGAAGCAGTAGCTAGCCTGGGAGACTTATTTGCATGCAATGGTCAGTGGTTTTGTTTTAGCTTCAGTATGATTTGTTTACACTGAAGAGGAATAACAGGTTTTGCAGGAAATCATTACTATCCTAGCAAGAAATTTACTTTTTATCTGTTGTTTTTTTTTCAATTTTCTCATCCAAAGGGAAAATAACATTTGTATTTCTTGTTAGTGTTTTTTCTGAAATGTCTTATGTTTTCCTTTTTCTCATGTTACCGACTTAGCTGAAATTAATATAGCTAGCTCAGTGTGACCCTACCTTTCAATATAAGTTCATACACTCAGAATCTTCTCCTATATCAAAATGATTTAGCTTGTGCACCTGTTATTGATTTCATCAGTACTGAGGAAAAAATATTGTGGTCTGATGCACTTGAAGTTTTTCAGAATTGCTATCAAAGAGATCTTTATTGACCAGCTTCATTCCCCAAATATTCACTTAAGTCTAACACAATGATCTGTGTGGCACACAGTTAATACTAGTTTACAAAGAAAGCACGTAACATCTAGGGAAAGCATAAAGCACCTGTCATCATGCAGTTCTGATGGTGTCATTGAACTTATCAAACCAATACTTTTATGGTTTATGTTGTCATGAAAGCTTTGTGCAAGTCAGCTCAGTTCAGCAGTAGCTTATCTTGTGCATTTCTGGTTTATATGATTAGTCACGTAAGGAGAAAATTTTTGCATTGGTTTTAGAATTAAAATACTCTTGCATATTCAGGTTGTATATGTTACACTTAAGGCATGCTTGCCAAAATGGATAAATGATTTCTGAGGAAGTTTACAAGGAAATTATGGCTAAATCAATGATAAGGCTGATTGCAAAGACATGTGGGGATGGCAGAGCTGCTGTTTTTCCCTGCAACTGTCTTGTGCCTCTGGCGCAGAGAAAATGAAATGTAAACAGTAAACACTCTCCAAATGGACCCAGAGATCTCTGGTATTTTTGTAATCCAGTCCCTATGGATTTGGAAAGTTACTGCTCCCAACATAAAACATAATTTCAAGCAGCTTACTGAGTTTATGTAAGGACAGATATTTGTACATGCCTGTCCTTTTCGCTAATGAAATCTGAGTTGTCTACTGAGACAATGGCCTTTTGCATCTGATCCTTCACCAAATAACGCAGGGGAAACTGTCAGAGACCATTTCTGTGCAGGATTAGTGTTGTTTTATAAATATACTGAGTTGAAGGGAAAAAAAAAAACAACAAAAATTAAACTGCTTCAGTCTAATTCAAGCAAATAAATATAGATGTTTGGTTTCTTCTCTAGTTGTCTTAAATGATTTATTCTATTGGCTCATCAAAGCCAACAAAATAAGCTAAAAAAAAACAACAGTAGGACAGTTGATGAAACAAAGAAAATTGAGAAAAGTGTGCAAAGAGATGACTAAGAATTCTGAGGCCTTTATTTTTTCCCCCTTCATTTTATTCATGGGTTCAGCAGCCATACAGTGAATTGGTTCATCATGCAGAATTATTTCACTTAGTTGTTCTTGGTGTCTCTAGGTTAATAAATTGCATGCAGCCTTTGGATAGATTTTGTCATTATACTAGGTACTATTAGGTTAAACAGTTTAGACATTAAATGGCTTAAAATTCATTTCTTTGAATCTTCTGTTTAGATTTTTTTAACTCCTGACTTTAAAAATAAGATACATCTGTCATATAAGCCTCACATTCCTTTATTCAAATGGTATGCTTTTCTCTCGTCAGTATTCTACAATGTCATTCTTATCTCATTCAGCCTAGCCATATCTATCTCAGCGAAGTTTTCATGTTAAACTAGTAAAATTACTCCTAAAATTACTGCATGTATTTCTATGGAAGAATAGAAGGTGATCATTATCATGGTCTAGATGTCTTTGTTCCAGTTCTCTGTTTTTATGAAGTGGAACACAGGTCATAGTCTCTGTAGGTATATGAAACTGTCATTTAGTACTTCATGATGGACCTTGATATTATTGGGTGAAAACTATGTGAAAGAATGAGCTTTTATAAAGTGGAGGGTTCTACACAGAAATAAGTTGTGCTTAGAGCTTCTTCTTGCCTAGTAAGATCCTTTTCATGTTTGAATGAACTGCTGTACTGCTATGGTTAAGAAGCATTAGACCTGCAAGATGTGAGTGGTAAACTTTTATCATTGCCCTATTCTGGCTTCATCAACTATAACGGGTTCTCCTTTTCANGATCTCTGGTATTTTTGTAATCCAGTCCCTATGGATTTGGAAAGTTACTGCTCCCAACATAAAACATAATTTCAAGCAGCTTACTGAGTTTATGTAAGGACAGATATTTGTACATGCCTGTCCTTTTCGCTAATGAAATCTGAGTTGTCTACTGAGACAATGGCCTTTTGCATCTGATCCTTCACCAAATAACGCAGGGGAAACTGTCAGAGACCATTTCTGTGCAGGATTAGTGTTGTTTTATAAATATACTGAGTTGAAGGGAAAAAAAAAAACAACAAAAATTAAACTGCTTCAGTCTAATTCAAGCAAATAAATATAGATGTTTGGTTTCTTCTCTAGTTGTCTTAAATGATTTATTCTATTGGCTCATCAAAGCCAACAAAATAAGCTAAAAAAAAACAACAGTAGGACAGTTGATGAAACAAAGAAAATTGAGAAAAGTGTGCAAAGAGATGACTAAGAATTCTGAGGCCTTTATTTTTTCCCCCTTCATTTTATTCATGGGTTCAGCAGCCATACAGTGAATTGGTTCATCATGCAGAATTATTTCACTTAGTTGTTCTTGGTGTCTCTAGGTTAATAAATTGCATCAAAAGGTATGCTTTTCTCTCGTCAGTATTCTACAATGTCATTCTTAT
This sequence comes from Chauna torquata, assembly GCA_013399475.1. Lineage (NCBI taxonomy): Eukaryota > Metazoa > Chordata > Aves > Anseriformes > Anhimidae > Chauna > Chauna torquata. Next base: position 47,939 of record VXAL01006614.1, on the reverse strand, counting down.
CTCATTCAGCCTAGCCATATCTATCTCAGCGAAGTTTTCATGTTAAACTAGTAAAATTACTCCTAAAATTACTGCATGTATTTCTATGGAAGAATAGAAGGTGATCATTATCATGGTCTAGATGTCTTTGTTCCAGTTCTCTGTTTTTATGAAGTGGAACACAGGTCATAGTCTCTGTAGGTATATGAAACTGTCATTTAGTACTTCATGATGGACCTTGATATTATTGGGTGAAAACTATGTGAAAGAATGAGCTTTTATAAAGTGGAGGGTTCTACACAGAAATAAGTTGTGCTTAGAGCTTCTTCTTGCCTAGTAAGATCCTTTTCATGTTTGAATGAACTGCTGTACTGCTATGGTTAAGAAGCATTAGACCTGCAAGATGTGAGTGGTAAACTTTTATCATTGCCCTATTCTGGCTTCATCAACTATAACGGGTTCTCCTTTTCAGACAGGATTTGAAATTCAAGCTCAGACCACATGTTATATGTAAAAAAAGGTAAAACTCATGATTTGAGACAAAGACAACTTAATGGGACAGAAAAGGAAGGGAATAATAATAATAACGATGGTAAAAGAATATACAAATCAAGTGATGCACAGTGCAGTTGCTCACCACCCGCTGACCAATGCCCAGCCTGTCACCAAGCATCAGCAACCCCCCACCCAGCCAACTCCCCCATTATATTGTTCAGCATGACACCACATGGTGTGGGACATCCCTTTGGTCAGTTGGGGTCAGCTGTGCTTGTCCTGTCCCCTCCCAGCTTCTTGTGCACCCCCAGCCTCCTCGCTGGCAGCGCAGTGTGAAAAGCTGAAAGGTCCTTGATTCAGTGTAAGTACTGCCCAGCAACAACTAAAACATCGGTGTATTATCAGCGTTATTCTCATCCTAAATCCAAACACAGCACCATACCAGCTAAGAGGAAGAAAATTAACTCTATCCTTGCTGAAACCAGGACATAGTGCATCCCCACAACAAGCTTTACATGGTTGATGAGGTATTTATCAACTTTCTATTGGGTGATGTAGTTATATTGCCACTATGCTTCATTCAGTGGTAGAAGTTATTCCAATGTAAATCAAGTGTGAAAAGTATGCTGGATGTCTTTAAAGTAAGAAAAGATGCTGCATTAATGTCAAGAGATAATCACAGTCACCTGTGTTAACTCTAGAACTAGAAAATTTGATTTTAGACATTGCATGGTTGTTGTTATTATTGTTATTATTATTTTCCTGCTTTCCTGGAGAATAATAATAGTTATTAAACAATAACATTTATATCATGCTGATATGAGGATGTGCGGAAGATAAGCATTGTTTATTGCTCTGAATGAATGGAGAGACTCAGCTGGGTGCTCAACCTAACTAGTGAGATAGTATAAGGACTTCGTAAGTGTCATCATTACAGGATTAATTACAGCTGCATGTCCTTGAGTTCACTTAGTCTCAAGTTTTGCACCCTGATGATGTCCCCTCTGTGTAGTGAAAACAGTTCAAAGAATGCAATGGTGTTCCTCCGGCCTGGGTCATTCAGCAGGTCAGATCTGGGCCCAGGCTCTGCAGTTCCCATCCCTCTAGAATCATGACTAGGGTAGTCTACAGTAAAATAACTTCATCAAGACAAAGTGGTATTTGTTTAGAAGGAAAGTATTTTGGAAAGAGTGTAACTTAAATAACGACCTCTTTTCCAAGTCTTTATTTGCCTGTAGGTATCTGAACATTTATATGGGGTCCTTGGAAAGACTAACTTTCCATACAAACTCTTCCAGGCTTCCCTCTTTGCTTGTCTTCCTGTCTTCCTCACTGATATCATACCTCACAGACTCTGGTAAATCTTACTTAGTGGGAATGAAGTCGCTTTTAAAGTATTTCTCAGCTTTGATCTGCTTTTGTGAAAGACAGCTTTTCCATTCTGTGGATTCTTGGGTATTCCAAGAGCACCCCACAATGTTCTTATGGGAGATTCTGACAGTAAAAGGGTCTGCAATTTCTGGCTATATGGCACCTTAGGAAACATACAAGCATAATATATTATCAGGCTTAATTTTCTAATAAGTTTTAAATAGACAAAAGGCAAACAAATATTCTCACTATTCACAATGTCAAAAATGACTAAAATGAGAACAGAATTCCTGTACCCAACATACTGTATTTCTGCCCAGTGCAGAAAGAAAAAGTAAGATTCCTCATTAAAATGGTAAGAAAAATTGGTTAGCCTATAGTGTTTGAAAAAATAATAGTAAAAAAAAAAAATGCAGATCAGAGGAACCTAGTACTTCTGATTTGGTCCACCTGACAAAGTGAAAAGCAAAATAAGAACATGGTCAGCTTGACTGACCTTTATGTGCTGTGTTTTCTGGCAGTTTCTTATCTTTTTGGAACTTAAATATAGACAAATTTCTACAGAAAATAATTGCAAAATAAAAACAATTTTAAAATATGAATGTAAATAATGCCTATGGTTTTCAAATGTGTTTTTTTCAAATAAGAATTGACAGCTGACTTCTTTATGAATTCACCTCTTTTCTCCTCCCCAAATGAATATAATACTGAATAAAAATAAAAAATAATAAAAAAAAATGCCCACCTCTTCTCTTGAGCATCCTCTTTCCTTCTCTGAATATGAATCTACAATTGCCCTTTAAATCATCTATCAGAGAAATTAGCAAAATTCACTGTAAGAAAAAAATAGTTTATTAGTTAAGCTGGCAACATGCTTATTAACCTTCTTGCTATCTAGTAGGAGAATGTTAATTTTCTCTGAAAGAGTCTGTGTTCACTTCCTACATTCAATATAATGGAGACATTAGTGTGTTGATTAACCCCATCGCAATATATTTCGGCTTCCTGGCTAAAACTGTTAATATAAGTGTTTGAGGTAAGCAGAAATAACTCTCCAATAAATTTGACATCTAATTATGACATTTAAGTGGAAAAGCTTTGAAGTAAGTGGAAGTGTTTTCTTTGTCTGTTCATCTTTTGATGTTGGTTTAAAATATTTTTGATGAAATACGAACTTATCTGGCTAGAACTTTTTTTAGGGGGATAGAAATATAATGTTTAATGCCCAGCGAAACAGAATAGGAACTGGGATCAAACCTCCTTAAACGCCTTATGATCAGCTGTTCTGAAATTTTAATAGAACATCATATGTCCAATTGGCTCAAAGAAGTTGCAGCAAACTAGTCTTTGCTCTGACTTAAGTTTAGATTGTAGATTCCTGAAGAATTGAACTCACTGGTAAATGAGAAAGCTTAATTCTACATTTTCTGTAATAAAAATTTTTGTCAAGAGGTTTTCATCTGAAGATGAGGTGACCATAATGAGAAGTTGTCCCAGTTGTATCACGAGTTTTGACAGAATATTTCTTTGGCCAGTAGAACAAGAAAGTGCTATTAACATAACTGCTGTCAGATGCTGCGTCAAATCTATATTGGCTCTGTTGATTCCTGACATCTCATTTTCTCTCTCTCTCGGGGGGGTGGGGGTTGTCTCTAGTGTTGAGCCTGCTTAAAAATAGTTTCTGAAGAGATCTTTTTTCAGCCTATTTTGGCAGGCACCACAGTTTCTTGTTGCGAAGTTCCAGTGCCATAACTGAAATAGTCTAATACCAGATGCTTCACATGCTAACATACAGAAATTGTATGTAGCACAGTTATGCACTGCTGTATTACTTATTTACTGCCTAAACTGACCTAGTAATATTTCTCTTTTGCTATACAAAAAAGCCGTATGCATATTTAATGCAAATGTTCCTCACTTCTCAGATACCTGAAAATATTTCAGGAACTGTAACTAATCTCATAACACTAAAAAGTATCCGATCCATTACTTCCTACCATAAAAATGTTTTTCAATGGTAGCATAGGTTAAATATTAAATATTTTTATTAAATATTCATTAAATTCATTAAATATTTTTATTTTTTCTTCTTTTTTTTCTTTTTTCTTCTTTTTTCTTCCTTTTTTCCCCCCCTTTTTTTTCTTTTTGTTTTGGTGGAATGTTAAAAAATATTTTTGTAGTGTCTTGGCACCTACATTCTCTTCATTCTACTTTTAAGATTTATCTAGGAATTTTTTCATATTTTTTTGGAAAACATTTCACAAAATGTGAAACCCCTTGTGGGTCCCTTCCAACTCGGAATATTCTATGATTCTAAAATAGTTTGAAGAAACATAAATTCGTCACCCTTACCTGAACTGTGTCAACGTCATTGACTTGTATGAAACTATAATAGTTTAGGTCGGTCAGATGAGAATCTGACTGTATGTTTTTGTGTACACATAAGAAATCTATAATTTTGATGGTAGGTGCCCCCTCAGCTGGAGAGGGCAGAGTCCTGGGGCAGTGGCTAAAAGCCATTTTCACCTAGTGAAAATAATATTTAGGTGGTGGCTAGCCGAAGGATTAAATATTTGCTCCTTTCCTACAATTGTCTTGGTATTAGAAAGAATGTGTCAACTGCTGGCTTTTACCAGGAAATATGCAGAAATCAATGCTCTGATGGCATCACTTGTGTGTTTGTATTGACTTTTTGACTGAATGCAATGCTAACTATAAGAACATGGTTAAGGGGAAAAAATCTAGTCTATAACTAACTGTGGAGTCTCTTGCTAGAGTTATCGTTGTTAATAGTCTGTCTGTATTTTCTTTACAAGCTCCTCCACCTTGCAATTTTCAAGGTTTATTCTTTCAAGAAGCTGATGCACAGGGACCATCTTAACTCAGGGACATTTTTCTTCTTTTTTTTTTCCCATTATTTTAACTTTATTTAAAAAAATAAAAATTGTGTTTTAGTATAAAACAGTTCTACATGTACTCTGTAATATTGTTTTTCTTCATCAGGTCATTTCTTTTGGTTGCTCAGCATAGTTTCTATTTGTTTAGTGTAAAAAACAAAACAAAAAAAAACCAACACTGACGTAAGTTGTACATAAGTTTTTATTCAGTGATTTCTACATGCATCATGCATTACTAAGACTGTGTAGTAATTGTCTACTTAAACAGTTCTAACACTTTTTAATATGGAAAGCTTTCATTGTTTTGTGTGTGTATGTACACACAAATTATTATTTAGCTTGTAAAGAAAATAATGCTGTAAAGCCCTTTGAGGCCATTGTAAAAATCTCCAACTTTAGAAATCATGTGATTACTGTTGGTACGTTTACCAATGAAGATAGAAAGACTGGGGTAAGGGATTGTAAAAAAGGGTAAGTTCTTTTAAAAACAGACTAAAGAAAAAGATTGTGAGCCACAGAATAAACAAAGAATTGGGGAAAGTGGGAAAAGAATTGCTTCAAACCAGTGGTCTTCAGCAATATGCTCTAGTTCACAGAACTGGACCAAATTATCCAAAGAGTATTTTCAATAGCTTGTCGTGACTAAGGGCAAAACAGAATATTTACAGGAAGTGAGCTTCTTAAGGAATAAAAATTGGCTTAAATTAAAGAAACAGGGAAGATGCTGGTAAAAACAGAAAACACAAATAAGAGGACAAGGTGTCCCTTGCTTTCACAAAAGGCAGAGTCCCCCTTAATCAAAGGTATTGAAGTTCAACCTTCCCGTTTGATTCCTTGGTAAGCTGTGATGTAAGCTTTGGTGTGCCACTGATTACCATAACTTTCACATGTTATTTCAGATTCAGACTTTTAAGAAATTTCACCTTTTCTCCAGGATAAGAACCAGACTCCATTAAGCCGTATCCGTTCTATCAATGATTTCTAAAAGTAATTACTTTTCATTGCATCAAAGACCAAATTTGGCTCTGTAGGTTTCTCTGTGGTGCCCCTGTGCAAGAGGCATTCTGTCAGAGGTTTGGCTTCCATTGGAGACCAAGGAAATTCAGTATGCCATTGTAATTAGGAAAAGTTATTTCTTTTCCTTTCTCTTCAAGCTTATTCATCCAGCATTGCTGAAAATAAAAAGGAAAAAAAAAAGTCTCAGCCTTGTTGCATTATCCCTTCAAGCTGAGTTTTAACCTACAGTGGGATAAACAACATCCTATTCATGCTGGGATTTTGCTGTAGCTATCAATTGTCTGTGTAAAGCCATCGGTGGTGAATGGTGACAATATAAAACACCAAAACATTTATAAAAGAGTGAGGTTTTGTCCTTCGTGGAATTAATGCATATTGTGTAATATACTGATTCACCTAATTTCTGTATGATGTTCCATGGAATGTCAGAATCTCTTAGAGCATAAGGTGAAATCTGTTTTATTCCAAGGGCCAACATAGGCATAAATCAGACATTAATCCCCAAATGGTATTTAAATAGGGTGAAAATCATCCCCCTGTAAAGGTGTAAGTTATCATAGAAGGTGCTGGCTACTTGTTTCCTGCTATCTGTAAGAGAGAATTGTCTCACTAGATTTCTGAGAGTATGTTGATATCGACCAAAACACAGATATTTCTAGCAATTTATTTGCAGTATTTCATGTCTGTGTAGTATGTTTACCAGGTTATCCATCCCTAGAATAACAGAAAATTATACAAAGGACTATTTACAATGGTGATTACCCAAATTCCTTGACATTTTATACTTGTTTTAGTAAAGCCGTCTAAAGAGTTCCTTACATGAAGAAACGGCAACCAGACACCCCAAATATTATCGTGCCCCCAGTACAGATGCAATTAAGATGAACACTATCCTTATAACAGCAAGCCAGAGTGGTGGACCTGGAGAGATTTTCACCTTTTATAGAACTATGAAACAACTGCATTACTGACTTATTATCTTACCTGCTTGGACTTTACCTCATCCTTCTGTGGACAGTTTGTAAAAATCTCAAGCTGTCTTTCCTGTTTTCTCTCTTGCAATTCTTTCTTGGAAATAGGAGTAATAGGATCCTCCTCTCTTTCTTCAGAGTCAGTCTCATTTTTCATGATTTCTAGTGGATTTCTTTGAACTCATTACTGCAGGTCTATAAATAGGGGAAAAAAATGTTCCAGGACACTGATATTCAAGGCTGGTGAACTATGAGTAAACCTAGTAACCTAAAAGCAGCTTTTCTGTGACAGTATTCCAACAGCATGCTTATCACTTTCCGCTTGTTACCATCGGCAATGCTGTAGATTATAAAGACCATAATTTGATACAGATATATCTTACTCTGTCACATAATGCAGTTCCAGAGAGGTTTGTTTGTGTGTCCTTATGAAACAGAAACTGTAGAGCTATTGCAATTCAGCAAAGTCTTCCACTTGTTTTTCCCTGTATTGCACCTCCTGTCTGGAACCTCAGTGCTATAGCCAGACAAAAGTGTTCATAGTTTTTGAAGCATTCATGGGGAAGGGCACAAAATTTTCTTTAATATTCCTCATAAATTAAAACAAACAAAAACCCTTATTGACCCCAGGAAAAATTGCCTGTTTTATTCTTACATGAGACTTTGCAGATGTGGGTCTATTTCTGTCAAGCACGGGAGCAACGGAAAGCAGTGTTGAGGAAAGAGCACTAAAAGCCTGTTTTGGAGATGGGATGGAATAAGCAAAGATATTCAATATTAGCCATGTAGCATGTTTGGGCAGGAATATTGAATAGTATAGAAGGAGAGATATACAGCTCACGTACGTCAGAAAGGAGGTCATGCTACAGGTTGTTCTAGAGACAATTGCAATTGCATTAGCAGTGCTGAGCCTAACATGAAACGTCATGTTCAATTGCAGCTTATTTAACATGATGCCTGTGGCTATAGGAGTGGTGAAAAGGCAGATTAATGTTTTATCTAATAATAACTGGGAGATCAATGGGAGTTTGGCCAAACACTGCTGAAAGGAGTAGAGAAAAATGTGTCTACAACTTTGTGTTATTAAGCTGTGCTTTTCAACCTGAATCTTTGATTTAGTTTCTCTTTGCCGATATCTTACTATAACAGAAGTATGTAAACTTTCATCTGAACAAAACACTTTTAAAAATAACCTGTAAAGAGAACAGTGTGTGGTTTTGGGAAGATGGATTGAATGGCATAATCCTTTGTTTCTGTCTGTGATGTTTGTTTTCTATGGAAAGAACCTCTGATTTGTTGTTTCCAGTCAGAAGAGTCTTTCCATATTTGTTTCAGCAGAATTTGTGATTTATGGCCTGTATCAGTGGATACAGCAAAACAACTGCGCTATGGTGTATTTTGACATGTAGTATCTTTGTTCATTGTTTTATGGCTTTTAGCCAGTACAGGATGTTAAAAATGTATTCTTATGTTTGGGAGTTCCCTCATAGAAATAAGTATAATACTGTATATTTCAAATTAACATTGTATTCATTATGAATGAATTGTGGAGTAATATCTACATGTACAGCAGATGTCTCCAGGATGTCCAGATTCCTATTAGGGGGTTCTGCTACAAAATTGGTGGACATGTAGAAATCCTGGTCAAACACTCACACACACACACACACATCCTTGAATTATACTTGGACAAATTTTGCAGTGGGAAAAGAAAAACAGCTCTGTAAACAAGGGATGTAGGCTAGCCCTAAAGGAAGATCTACAATATGGTCCCAGGTTTGAAGCCACTGATCACTGTGCCAGGACTCAGCTACTTTCATGACAAACTAAGGCATGATAACTCAGCATTTATCTCTGGAATAGTGACTAAGTGGTGGTGTAAGGTGTAAATTAATTCTAAAATTTCTTTATTGATCAGCTTTGAACACTTACTCTGAAGTCTGCAGTATTGTAGTACTGGTGGCCAGGCAGGACTGTTGCATGTTATTTCCTCTGACCTGAGAGTGCTGTAATTACCATGTTCTTGGCTTGTGTGATAATGATCATAATTGCAGTTCAGGCACCTTCATGAGGGCCTAAGTATGATTTGGAGTTAGGCAGTCATCCATCACCAGCATGGATTTAAGAGCATCGTTATTACTATTTCTGCTGAAGCATTGACTAAAGATTCAGATGAAAAAAGGCTTCTTTATGCTAGGTACTGGATAGACAGACAATGATGATGCCTCAAAGAAATCCAAGTCAGAGCTTTAGATAAAAACATAAGAAGAGACTAAACAGGAAAACAAGGACAAAGGCAAAGGGTTGAAGCTGCAGTAGTAACATGCAGGAATCCACGAATTACCAGTAGCAATGGTCTTGATGGCTACGGGTGCTACTAACTTAGCTGATAGTAGTCTGTCAGAACTATAGATGAGGCACGTTATAAATGTTTTTTAAATGGATAAGATCTCTTTCTCTCACATGCTCTGGAAATTTTGGGAAACATAAACGTGCAAAGTTAGCATCATTGGGGGACAGAAATCAGGGAAATATGGAAAGAAAAAGTCAGGTGTTGAAAGATCTTTAGGTGTTCTAAAGTGAGAAAGGGAAATTTGTCTGATGTTGTGTAAATGAGTAGAGGTAAAATGGAAAGGTGAGCACAACAAAAAACTGTGAAAGTGAGTTTTGAAAGAATGTCCATATTTAACAGACATAAGATCAAAGTTACCATGATCCAGATCAGGATGGAAGAATTCGGTGGTCAAGTGACAAGATGAAAAAGGCTGGATAAGAACTTTGCCACTCTATGCAGGTACAAGCAACCATATCTTCAGTTAACTGCAAAGGAAAAAGACTGACTCCTGAAGGAGTGCCTTGGCAGGTCAGCACGTTTGTGTCCAACAGAATTTGTATCAAAATAAAGTCTTTCACTGCAGCTGAACTCTACAGTGGAACAGATTCGGTTTCAATGAAACTTCCATCAAAAAAAGCAGAAATATATAGTTCATAATTGAGGATTTGAGATGGGAATGGGATAGAGACCCTGTTCTGCCTGATTTGAAGTGACTAGATCACTTCAATTTATGCCCTTATTCAGGTGGTGCAGGACTTGACTATAGTTTTCTGACACGTCAGGCTTGTATTCTAATCAGGAGGCCACAGAATCTTGATAACCTAGCTTCTTCATTTCTGCAAAAATGTTTTAAAAGCTCTTGCATCCTGCAGAAAGGTATTAGAACATTCTGTAGTTTAATGCTATGAAGACTGAGTTAGAACACGGATTATGAGGCTAGATGATGGATAATTTCCTATATCCTTTATTCATATCTGCTGCCAAATTCTGCATATGAACTTCATGATCTAAATTAGAGGCAGGCAAAGCAGTAACTCATTTTTAGGGAATCAAGAGTAGTGAATTTGTCAGTTCAAGTTCATCTGTGACTGAAGCTGTTGTGGTTCAGTTCTAGTTCTGGCTGTAGCTGTTCGTTACTGTAGATTTGATTAAACTAGATTTGAACTGGATCACTATAGAAAATACATTATTAAGTAAAGAGTTACATGATTAGCATGGAATTTAAAAGTATGGCTTTATCTAGGGAAAGATTATAGATCCCTCCTTATCCTACTGGAGCCTGGTTACTATTTGCCTTTACAGGGCACCACCATCACTTCTGTCCAAGTTTCTCAGGCTTTCTAAAGGCTTGACAGAAGCCCTTGCACCACGTTGCGTGGGAGATAAGTGATACCTGCATGGTAACTGGAAACAGAGGGAGAATGGGTGGGAAAACTAACAACCACTTGAGACCCTTTCTTCCTCTTCTTCATCTGATAAGTCCTGTACAGACATGCATAAAATAGAAGTATGGAGATGCAAATGTATGGTTGTGACATGTCTGCTAAGTGACCTCCACCAGTGGAATTTCTGGAAGGCGTCTTGGGGATGAGCCCTTGCAGACACTTGGGAAGTTAGCTACACAGTTCTTCATCCTGTGATACACGAATGAAGAGTACAGTTGTCACATATACAGCAACTGTTCAAGTAGAGTTCACTTTAACAATGAAGAGTCTTCAAAGAGAAGATGTTTTTAAAATAATTCACAGAGTAGCACAATATAGTATAGAAAGGTGAGTTTGTGCTGTATATGATGGTGTTTATTGGGGAGCAAAGCTTATTTTGTGGTGATGTTCTAGTTTGTTGTTGTTGGTTTTGTTTGTTTGTTTGTATGTTTTAACAAATTTTCCCAAGGAATTAAGCTTTTTTTTCAAACCTTTTTTCTCAACTAGAGCCAAAAACATTATTTTTTTGCTATCTAGTTCTAATCAGAGCTTAACAAAGGCTTCCAAGAAAAGTTCAGGTTCAGTAGTGATTTAAAGCATTTGAGGGGTGGGGAGGCAGAGGCTTGAAACAGGTGCTGTGATTCTTCAGTTTGTCAAAACTAATCTGTTAAAAATCTTTGTTGCCTTGCCAAACTGTAGCTCTGGGATTTATTGCTTACCTTGTTGTCATCAGAAGAACGCTAGTCTCTTATAAAGGGTATGGTTTCTGGCCATATTGTAGATGTTCAGTACAGCTTTTAGAAGGAAAGCAAATAACAGTAAACTCAAATCACAGTGAACAGAATATCTGTAATTTCACTTGGAAGGCCTGTTTTAAGAAGATCCTATTTTGTGACATAGCTTTGAACCAAGAATGAATCTGCTTAAATCAATGACCACATTTGTAATACAAAGTAGTATATCTGATATCATTAAACAAGCAAAATCCTGAGTTCTTGTCAGAAAGCTCGTCCTACAGGCTATGGTCAACTACACCAGCAAGTTTTGATTATTATTTGTAGATATTGTATATTTCTGACTCTGTTCTATACCTTTCCTGCCTGGTACCCATGCTTAAATAATGAGTTTTTTTGTTTTAAATTATTAACTTGTAAATGTAAGGAAGATTTAAGGATAAATCAGATTTAAGGACCAAAATAAATACATCTGGTTAAGATGTCAACAGTTACAAAAAAAGAAAATATTATGCATTTATAAAATTATTAAAAAATGTATTTCCTCTTCGCATCCTTAGCTGTCAAATTCCATCTCTCCTTGCTGAGACTTCCGAGAAGAACATGTCTTTATCTCAATAGAAATTAAATTTAATGTTTAATTTTAACCTGCTGGTGCCCAATGCTACTATGAGATTTTGTAAATTGTTTGTGATTAAGTTATTTTCTTAATGACAACCAACTTCATTGTATGAAATTCTTGGCATAGAAGAACGATCTGGAATAAGGAACTTGTAAACAAATCAAAAATCTATTCTCAAATATGACTTTTTAAAGATTCATAATCAAGGAAAAAAAAATGCCGTTTTCGATGGAGTTTCCAGGTCAATTATATTCAGTGTTACATTGTGCTTGTGGTCTAACAGCTTCTTGTTTAGAAGCTTTTTTTGCTTTTACTCTGAATGAGATTTTGTCAGTCCTTCTTAGGGACCTGACTGCCTGTGCCACATTTTTAGAGTTCATGTTGACCCCCACTTTTGAATAGGTGGCTATGGAGCAGCTGAAGAATCAGGATCTTCAGTTTCTTTTCCCTCAATTCATTTGTGAATGTCCTTCTGCCTAACAAAATCTCTCAGCACTTTTGTTCCTTCTGGAGAAAAAAAAGAAAAAAAAAAAAGAGTAAAATTCACAGGAGCAGTTGGAGTAACTGAAAAAGGTAGTATTCAAAATCTCATTTCCCTCTCCTCCCACCTCCCCCAAATAATTTAGCCAGGGAGAAGCATGAGTGTAGCCAGAGAGACTACATGTGCAATTTCCCCCCATGTGTTGTCTGTAAAAAAAAAAAGAAAATTGAAAATTGACAAAACCTCTTGTTTGTGGACCATGTCCATCTAGCTTAGGGTAGACTTTCTCCATATTATGCTACCATGCTTTTTCTTGAGTAATTCTAATGGTTTCATGTAATAAACTTGGCAGATATGTCAGCATTTAATTCTGTGTACTCAAAACTATTTCTCATGTTATTTACACTGATTGCATCCTAGTGTAATTCTACTCATAGCAGTTGTACTATCTGTGATTTTCACTAAGATTTATTTATACTCATAGACAGTTTTGTCTGATATTCTGTATTGAATATCAGAATGCTTTGCTGAAAAGGAATTTGAGCGACTTTTTTGGCCACACTGGGGCAGGGAAATATTACCATTGACTTCAGTGGGAAAATCATGGGCTAGATGGGCATGTTTCCTGTCACTAAATGCTGAATAATTTTACCTACAGAATTACTAGCATTTTTAGTCTACAGAGTTAGCTTTAAGGTTGTCTAAATATGTCATTGGCCACCGTTATCTTCCTGTTATCTCAGTGCTTCCTTGTGTTTGTATAAACTCCTCATTGCATGAATATGTACTTTTGTTTACAGTCTATGTAATACATTTCTAACTGCCTTTATGTCTGGGATAGTAATACTTCAAACTCAAATTTTAACTTTTTTTTGCCCTTGTATCTGGTCAGTTTTCAAAACTGTTATTTTCTTTTCCTCAATATTAAGAGAAATTGAAATTCAGGGGGATCTCCTTCCCATCAGTTTTAGGTTACTCAGGCATCTAATTCATAGCCTTTAATGTCACTAAAAGCATCAAAATTTAGGTCCTAATGTAGTCATTGGAATCAGTTAAATGCATCCAGAAGCTGATTCAGAGCATTTAAATTATGTCAGAAAGCAAAATACCTTGTGTGAATTGCATAAGACCAAGCAATTTTATGTAGTTTACACTTTAAAAATATCTTTTTTTTTTACTTGATTTTTTAAGCCAGTCTTTAAATTAAAAATAACCAAACACATTGCATTATGAAGAAGTGATTCTGTTCTTTGAGTTGGAGGAACTGCTAAACTAATAGTTTCCCCAGCAATATAAACAATTTAAATTTAATTAGCTTTTTGTATTTTGAGGCAGCACATGGTCTTGGTTTTACTGTTCCTATTTTGCATCTATGGTAAGAGTTTCGTGATATATGATCCATTAGCAATTTTAAGGGGGAAAAAAAAGTAAAAACACTGCATTAACAAAAATGTTTAGAATTCCATTAAAAAAAGAAATCCAGTATTTACATTAAAAATAAATAACCTTTTTACTTTGAGTTGAGAGTTATCTTGTTGAGAGGAAAAAGAATTTAGGTAAACTCTCCAATAACTTTTGCAAAACATTTAATGACCATTAATATTTTATTGAAATGTAAATGCTGAAGGAAATTTAAAAATATTTTCCACATGAAAATCTTTTGCATGTCTGACTGTGTTTAGACTGGAGACAGGAGGAGAAAAAAAAAAAAAGAAAAAAGAGAAAGTTCTGTTTATAATATTATCTGACTCATAACAGTATTTTTGTATACTATATTAATGGCTTCAAATCCATATTAGAAAAGAGAATAAGTTAAAGCATGACAGAAGTTATAAAAACTGAATTTTTTAGAATCTGCATTAAAAAAAAGTTAAATATATTATAGCCAATAATTTTTTTTGACACTTCATATTTCCCAGTAGGCAACAGAAAACAAAACCCTCTTATGATCTCTTTAGTGTAACTGACTATCTCAAGAACAGAAGCAAACAAACAAGTGAAACCACTTCCCACCCAGAAAAGATTTCAAAATTGCATAATCAACTGTATACTAATCAAAGATTGTGAAAATAATGTAATGTGAGCTAAAGTAACAGGAATAAATCCATAATAATTTGAATAATAAATAGATTAATGAAATCTGGGGTTTCCTGCTAAGTAGTGTTTTATTTAGACAGTTGTGTTTCTCTGTTTCATCTCTTCTCTACTGGGTAATTATAGTTGATGGATCTATATGAGGAAAGTAAATGTTAATGACATCAGATCCTCTGACATGAAGTATTGATACAGTACTGAGAAAGAAGATATTACTATTACTGTTTCTTTGAACCTAAGATAAAATAATGTAAAAAGCTTTTGGAATGTTGGCAGAAAGTAGTGGCAACAAGCTTCCGATTTCTGAATCCCTTGCAACACTCAAAATCAAACATGTATGTATATGTGGCATATTGTGAGCAGACAGAAGTAAGCCTACTGCTTTTGTATTAGTTGGGAACCATGTTAGTTTAGTGTGATGTTGAGCCCAAACTAGTGGTGCAAAATCTGATGCAAGGTACCTTGACTTTCAGGAACGCTTTCTGTCTTAGAATCAGTATCACATTAATTGCATTTACATGGCTCCTGTGTGGGAAGAATGAGACACACTTTTTTAATTGTTGGTGTTTCTAGAAAGAGTTTTATAATGCTTCTGACATTCATGTGCAAAAAACAATGCCTAGATTCAGGGCTCTAAGTGGGAGATGGGGGTTGGGGTGAAAGACAGAAGTGCGAACAGAGTGTTATGCTCTTGGGCCTGAAGACTGACACATGATAGTGCCTCTGTATGAAGGCAAGATACTCCACGTCAGATAGCAGCACCTGATCTTACCCACTCCTGAGCTTCCTCTGAAGTGAAGAAGGAATATCTTGCCATTTAGTGAGTTCCCAAGATCATATGCAGAACAGCAATTTTTGTTTCCTTTTTTAAGATGGAGGAGTTATGATCAATTGCTGCCCACTTATCCAATTCATGTTCTGGACAGATAGGAAAAAAACTCTTTAGCCCACAGCTATATCTGTGAATCATTCATATGTGATGGTATAACCCTTGCCTTGAGTTGCAGTTCTTCCTAAAATGGTCATTGAAAGACATGGAAATGTGTTTTGACTGTAACACCCTGGAAAATGAGAATCCTCCTGACTCTTCTAGCGTATTTTGTATAGTCTGAGATGCCTAGCTACTACCATGTTGGCCTCCAGCTGAGTCACTGATCTAACAGAATGATCTAAGATTCAACGACTGCTTTGCAAGCTTCCAGTCGTTTACGTTTTGATCACATTTTAAAGTGAGTCCAAGAATCCCAAATGTCTTGATTTAGACTGTTCTCCACACTGAACTGTCATCATTTCAATAAATAACAAGGGTTAACTGCTCTGGAAATCAGACTACATAGACGTAGGTACCAGAATATTTAGTTAGAAGTCCAAGTTCTAGCTAGAAGCAGGACAATTTTTATTTTATCTGTTGTGGCAAACAACAATGGGAAGTATCTACAGGCTTGGTGAGTCTCCATCACTGGAAGTCTTTAATTGAAGGTATTTTATTAAAATAAAGCTGCAGCTGAAACAGACGTGGTGTAAAAAACAATGAGTGAGGTAAGTAAAAATATTTCATCTAAGATGTCCTGGTGCATAACGATAATGGTAACACCTGCTCATAAAGTCCTTGCTCATCTTGTGGCCATCACTTTCAAATTGGAATGCTTAATCTTTGTCAATAGATCTTGTCAGCGAAGGAGTCACAAGATTTCAAGAGAGACTTTAAATACCTTTTCCTGTTGATGGCTACATTAGTGAATAAACCAGTTGTGTGGATTGAGGGGGGATTCTTAATTCATGCTAGAGGGTTTTTTTCTTTGTATCTCTGTTCTAGTTTTAATAACTTGTTCTGTAAAATTTCTGTGATTGGGAGGAGGATGGTCATTTGGAAGAAAACAGACTGGTTAAGAAACTTGCAGGTGAAATAATCTTGTTTTAAGCAAGTATTGCAAAGTAGAGGGCTTTGCTAGAGGATGCATAGTGTTGGGTCTGCGAACTCTGATGTGTGCACTGGGAATACTCCGTATTGATTCTTATAAATATGAACATGCATAAGGCAGGTCAGCCTTGTGGATTCTCCATCAGCATGCAATGGTGGCAGGTGGCTGCTGTGCCCTTCAGGCTGCACTCAGGGCCTCCCTACACAATGCATTCATGCACTGTATCATGTCTTTGATATTTAAAGTGAAGTACATGTTTAAGCATGATGTTGGGTCAGAGCTGTATAGTGGTGCCTGCACTGTGTGCTTTCCAGCACTCTGAAATGTGCTGCTGCACAATGTGCTGGAAGGAAGAGAGTCATGGTGTGCGCAGTAACCTTACAAGGAGTAAGGTATTACTCTTTGATTCCATTTATCAGCTAAAACCTCACTTCTGCCAGATAACTTACAGGAGTCTCAGGGGGGATCTTATCAATGTGTATAAATACCTGAAGGGAGGCTGCAATGTAGACAGAGCCAGGCTATTTTCATTGATGCCCAGTGCCAGGACAAGAGGCAATAGGCACAAACTGGAACATAGGAGGTTCTGTCTAAACATCAGGAAGCACTTTACTGTGCGGGTGACTGAGCACTGGCACAGGTTGCCCAGAGAGGTTGTGGAGTCTCCCTCCTTGCAGATATTCAGAAGCTGACTGGGCATGGGCCTTGGCTCTGGGTGTCCCTGCTTGAATATCTGGGGTTGGACCAGATGGCCTCCAGATGTCCTTGCCAACCTCAACCATTCTGTGATTCTGTAATATACCTGTGTGCCCTGCTGGGATGCAAGCATGAGCAAAACTGTAACCAATTCTCTGAGTCATGATTAGACTTTATTCAGACATGTTGTAACATTGAAAAAAGTGTTACTTTTTTCTAGTTCAGGAATTTTAATTGCTTTTGTTTTATGTGCATCTTGGTTTTGGTTTATGCCTTTCATGGTTCTCTTCCCTTCCTTTCTCATTCATGTTTCTGATTTTATCTAAAGCATGTATACGAGGCAGGGAAGGGAACAGACTTAGAGCTACTTAATATGAAAAAAAAGTAAAAGAAACTCCCCCCCTCCAAGCAGAACAAAACTGTTAGGTAATTGCTCTGTATTTGGCATCTAGGTAGTTCAGCTAGCTCTGATTAACTCCTGCCACTTGTTGCCTTGGGACACAGACACGATGATGCTGTTGAAGACTGTGTGCCTTTGGTTGTGGTATTTGGTTGGCACAAATTAAGCTTCAGCAGGGGAGTTGTAAAGATTGCTTTGTGCCTGGGATGAAATAACTGTTTGTGGCAGGTAATGCAAAAACGCTTGTGTTTATGTAATAGCCAGATGAAAACCAAAAGGAATGTGAGGATGATGCAAGTGCAGCTGTACTGGATGAAAGTGCCTGCTGGGTAGCTTCTATGTGCGAGGGAAAGAAATGAGAAGTATGACATGGGGAGACTATCTGAGAAAACAATGTTCCCCAAAATACTTTGAGAGTGCACATCTCTTCTGGGTTGGCTGCTTCTCCGTATATGTGTTTCTTGCTTATTAAAAATCTTATAGTAATGTAATGTTGGAAGCCAGCTGCATCATAGCTCAGTGTCTGAGTCTTCTTTAAATGTTACTTAATTAAAGATTTAGGTTATTAACTTGTGGCATCTAGTATTTACCTTTTTTAGGAAAAAGAGAAGGCATAGCAATGCTTAAAAAGACAGGTGAAAGCCTGTGATGCTGTCGGAGGATGACTTAGAGGCTATAGGGACCGAGGGTACTAAGGCAACTTTCAGAAAACTTCTCCTCAATATCCGAACTTTCTTTGTGGTCTGCAAAGCACCTGTATTTTCTGCAGTGCTGCATTTGAATTCTGCTTAAACCCCATATATCAGAACTCATGGGGAATGTTAAAAAAATAAAAAATTGTAAGTGTTCCCTTTCATTCCTGTAGCGGAGGTAACTAATTTCCACTTAATGGGTGAACGTTAGAGGTCATTTTCCTATTCAGGTATGTATAAAGAGTATCAATGAATACTCAAATCAAATACATTCGTAGGCTGAAATCCCAGCCATGGTCAGATTCTGCTTTTAATCCTTCAGGTAATACACCTGAAATTTTATGCTTTGTGTGTAAGCAATGTGTCTGTGTTTTGCATACAGTATAGCACAGGGCCCTTTTTCAAAGTGAAAAGGCTTGTGCAAGTACTGCTAGTGCTGCTGCTAATGTTTTTCACACTTATCTTGTGCTGTGTATCCACTGCAAGTTACTTTTAAAGTTATACTTAGAAAAAGATATGAAGAAGTAAAAGGTTATTCAAAAACAAAATTGATAAATTCAGCAGCCACACGGTGTGGGATGTAGCTAGATTAATAAGAAATTGACTGCTTCTTTTGTCTGAATTGCGTAGTGGTATGGTTAGTTGATAGCCTGCATTGTGTAGTGCATATCATTTGCTGTTTTGGTTTGCTCAATGGATGACTTACAAGTGAAGGGTCTTCATAAATAACAAACAAAGTGCATGCTATGTGCATTATTGTGTAGTAAAAAAAAAAGGAAAAAAAGTATGTTTTTCTCTTTTGGCAGTTGAAAAGGATATTTAGTAGTGTCAGCTTTAACATGTATGGTTGAGAGAGAATGATGGCCCAAATGCTGCAGGCTTAAAGGATTATTTGTTTTTAATAAAATATAATTATCTATTACACAGAAGCATTTAGCTTAAAAAGACAAGATATTGACAGAAAAATGCATTTATAAAACAAGCAGTAGTGTTTGGCAAATTTAGTTATTATAGTTAAACCATCTGGTGTATCTAGTAAGATCATATAAATATCAGTATATAGCTGTCCTAGAAATACATGTTTACAAAATGCCTGTGGTACTTATTAGTAGAAAGGTCTCAGGAAATGAAGGTCTAGTAGGAAGAGTCTTGCAGAAGTCATTTCCAGAGTACATATTGCTTTTTGAAAATAGGTAACAAGAAAATATCTAAGCAGCAGGATATCTACAGGTAGTATGACTTTTAGTCACCTGATCAAAAACCAGTCACAGGAGTAAACCAAAGTAGGCAGTGAATGACACTGCCTCCTCAGGGAATGGCAGTTTCCTGTAATGCTTATACATAGGTATCTAATACCCCCAACTTCTCCTCATTGTGTATTCAAGACAGTGCTAATAGTTTTGAATTAAAACCAAAACAAACAAACAAAAAACCACCAGTAAGTGCGGCATTTATCTCTAAGGCAAAGGTGAAACTAGCAAGCAGTAAATCACAGGTTGTATAGAGAAATATAGAATGCCAGTTATATGATACAATGAGAACAGAACAGCAATAATTTATACACACTTAGTATTTTTAACCTGTTTAAGAATGATTACTGCAACTTAGTAATATTGAAGCAAATTAAGTATTATTACTCATTTCATTCTTAACTATGAGAAAAGTTGCTGATCTTGGCACCCAGAATTTCTGGTAAACCTGGAACATAGGCTCTGGATTTCTCACTCTGTGTTAAGTTTTAGATCACATTTAATCCCACTTTGCTTTCCACTGAATCTTGTTGCAATGTATACCAAGGAAAATGAATGCAAACTGAGTATATAATGCTCCCCAAATCAAATTCTTTACTACCTTGTGTTTGTACACACAACTGGGCTTGCACATACATTTCATTGATTCTGACTCTGTTGATTATAACCAGTTTAAAAAAAAAGGCATAAAATTGCTTCGATGGCGAAGCATCAGGCCTTATTTTTTCCTTGATATAAATAGCTAGTTTGGGGATGAGCTTCAGGACTTGGAGGCTATCATGTGAGGTATAAACAAAGCTCGTTCTATCTGTGATGTTTAATTAGGTGTGATAATTCTGCCTACGCTGTATATAATAACATGCAATCTTGGAGAATTTATGTGGGTGTTCTTAGATTACTGACATTCTACAAAAGCTTGTTACTTCAATGCACTTTCTAAACAGGAGATTTGAACAATGCCCACTGTGCTCCCACAATATATATTGTACCTAGTATTGAACTTAGATGCTGTTCTATTCTTAAGTAATAAGCAGCAAACATTTTACTTTTCATGTTAGAAATCTGATAGTATCAACCAGAAACAGAGAAGAGCTCACTTGAATGAAATAATTCTGATGTACGTGTAGTAGTTTAAAAGACCTGTTGTAGGAACAGTGCTATAATGTATCCTGTCATGTGAGAAGGCTAATTCTTTTCTGTCGTTGAAGATGTTTCAAAAAGGAACTTTGATTTCAGGTACTGCAAGAAGCTGAGACTCAATAGTTGTGGCTTGTCTTTGTGGATTTACCAGCTGGCAAATTAATGACTGTCTATGGTCATTGTAGATTGAATTTGACCAGCAGATTTTTCAGGAAATCTTGTATCAAGCTCAGGTTTCAGCATACGTCTTAATCCTGATGATTGTATACTGCATCCTTAAATTCCTCTGGCATCTTTCTGTTGTTGCACTGAAATGTTTTTTGTTGTTGTTGTTGTTTGTTTGTTTTAAATAAAAAATATCCACACCTAGCTGCCCCCTCCCCCGGCCCCCAAACCTCAGAGAAACAAACCATCAAAACCTGCAGTGTTCCATATTTGAGATAGCTATACTTTGGCTTTCCGTAAAGAGACTTTTCTGNTTATCTATTACACAGAAGCATTTAGCTTAAAAAGACAAGATATTGACAGAAAAATGCATTTATAAAACAAGCAGTAGTGTTTGGCAAATTTAGTTATTATAGTTAAACCATCTGGTGTATCTAGTAAGATCATATAAATATCAGTATATAGCTGTCCTAGAAATACATGTTTACAAAATGCCTGTGGTACTTATTAGTAGAAAGGTCTCAGGAAATGAAGGTCTAGTAGGAAGAGTCTTGCAGAAGTCATTTCCAGAGTACATATTGCTTTTTGAAAATAGGTAACAAGAAAATATCTAAGCAGCAGGATATCTACAGGTAGTATGACTTTTAGTCACCTGATCAAAAACCAGTCACAGGAGTAAACCAAAGTAGGCAGTGAATGACACTGCCTCCTCAGGGAATGGCAGTTTCCTGTAATGCTTATACATAGGTATCTAATACCCCCAACATCTCCTCATTGTGTATTCAAGACAGTGCTAATAGTTTTGAATTAAAACCAAAACAAACAAACAAAAAACCACCAGTAAGTGCGGCATTTATCTCTAAGGCAAAGGTGAAACTAGCAAGCAGTAAATCACAGGTTGTATAGAGAAATATAGAATGCCAGTTATATGATACAATGAGAACAGAACAGCAATAATTTATACACACTTAGTATTTTTAACCTGTTTAAGAATGATTACTGCAACTTAGTAATATTGAAGCAAATTAAGTATTATTACTCATTTCATTCTTAACTATGAGAAAAGTTGCTGATCTTGGCACCCAGAATTTCTGGTAAACCTGGAACATAGGCTCTGGATTTCTCACTCTGTGTTAAGTTTTAGATCACATTTAATCCCACTTTGCTTTCCACTGAATCTTGTTGCAATGTATACCAAGGAAAATGAATGCAAACTGAGTATATAATGCTCCCCAAATCAAATTCTTTACTACCTTGTGTTTGTACACACAACTGGGCTTGCACATACATTTCATTGATTCTGACTCTGTTGATTATAACCAGTTTAAAAAAAAAGGCATAAAATTGCTTCGATGGCGAAGCATCAGGCCTTATTTTTTCCTTGATATAAATAGCTAGTTTGGGGATGAGCTTCAGGACTTGGAGGCTATCATGTGAGGTATAAACAAAGCTCGTTCTATCTGTGATGTTTAATTAGGTGTGATAATTCTGCCTACGCTGTATATAATAACATGCAATCTTGGAGAATTTATGTGGGTGTTCTTAGATTACTGACATTCTACAAAAGCTTGTTACTTCAATGCACTTTCTAAACAGGAGATTTGAACAATGCCCACTGTGCTCCCACAATATATATTGTACCTAGTATTGAACTTAGATGCTGTTCTATTCTTAAGTAATAAGCAGCAAACATTTTACTTTTCATGTTAGAAATCTGATAGTATCAACCAGAAACAGAGAAGAGCTCACTTGAATGAAATAATTCTGATGTACGTGTAGTAGTTTAAAAGACCTGTTGTAGGAACAGTGCTATAATGTATCCTGTCATGTGAGAAGGCTAATTCTTTTCTGTCGTTGAAGATGTTTCAAAAAGGAACTTTGATTTCAGGTACTGCAAGAAGCTGAGACTCAATAGTTGTGGCTTGTCTTTGTGGATTTACCAGCTGGCAAATTAATGACTGTCTATGGTCATTGTAGATTGAATTTGACCAGCAGATTTTTCAGGAAATCTTGTATCAAGCTCAGGTTTCAGCATACGTCTTAATCCTGATGATTGTATACTGCATCCTTAAATTCCTCTGGCATCTTTCTGTTGTTGCACTGAAATGTTTTTTGTTGTTGTTGTTGTTTGTTTGTTTTAAATAAAAAATATCCACACCTAGCTGCCCCCTCCCCCGGCCCCCAAACCTCAGAGAAACAAACCATCAAAACCTGCAGTGTTCCATATTTGAGATAGCTATACTTTGGCTTTCCGTAAAGAGACTTTTCTGCACACATAAGGAACACACTCACTTCAAGGTGAAAACCACTGTATATAGTTGATGGTTTAAGGCCTTCACAACCTTAACCTTTGAGAGACATCCGATCTTTTATTCTGTGCTTCGTTTGTTGACCTTTGGCTTCTATTTTTCCCACTTGAGGAATCTGTTAAGATCCATCTGTCGTCACTTTGGAAAGATAACATGTCTTGACCCACAAGGATCAGTGGTGCATCACGTTCCTGATCATTGTGTCTAGCACGCCTGTTTGTCGTGGGACCTGCTGCTATGATTGGGAGCGCACTTGTCTTTTTTTGGAGGTATGTGTTTGAAAAGCTATCAGCTTTTCAGTCTCAGGGCCACAGTGGTGATGGAGTAATGCTACTGTTTTACTTTTCCCTGAGTAGTGATATTAAAGAACTTTGCAAAGAAAATTATACCTTATGCAGTTCTTTATCATTTTAAATAAATTTTTGAGACAAGTCAACAAGCCCAGATAAAAAAAATGAAATAAAATCTTCCCCACAACACTTACGTTGATTTTTAGTTATGAAATGTGGTTTATAAAACTGGGATTAGAATCAGCTTTCTCCAGTATAAGCAGGACAGCTCTTCTCATCAGGAACTCCCAAACTGCAGTTTGCTTTTCACTTATGACCAATGAAGTATTTTGTGTATGCCACAAAGGACTGTTCGCAGAGCAGCCATCCTCAGCAGAGCATGCTGATTGTCAGGGATGTAACAGCTGCTATATTTCTTCTAGCTGCTCAGAGAGCTGGAGCTTTCTGCAGATGACATGCCAGGAAACCCTTTGGCTGTTCACGCTTGATCCTGACTTCTTCCCAGGCCAAGCCACAGTATTAGTGTTAGTTATGTGTTAGTTTTTGCCACTATTCCACTAGCTCTGTTTGAGTGACCAAGATTAATTCAACAGGAAAGAAGCAAAGAAAGGACCATATAGTGAAATATAACTAAATAAAATAAGATATGGCCTACTGTATCTGTAGAAATCATTGTTGCCATTGAGATTACTTTTGCAGTCCTCTATATGATGACTCATATTCCAGTGGCCTTCTGCTTTAGGAAGGATACTTCAGAAAAAGTCTTAACAACTTTGACTGCCATGGTAATACTTCTTTTATGGGAGATTCTGAAAATCCTGCTTTTGTTCTTTAGCTAAAGGTATAGAGAGTGAGGGAGATAGTGTAGGATATTTGGCGTTGAGGAGACAAAAAGGCTTGTTACAAATAGTAAGGTTATTATTGGTTTTAGTTGGACATATGACTTTCTGGGGAGGGGGGGCAAAAGAAAAAACACCACCACAGGCAACAAACATTTAGAATCAGAAATCATTGATTTTTACAGTATGAGTTCCAGAGCAATTTGCTCTGGAGCTCCAGTCAATTTGCTTCCTCAGAGAATTGTGCAGAGGCGATGTGAACCATATGCTGACACAAGTTATAATGGTGCATGAAGAGTTGAGAGGCCGGCAAAGGAATGAAGAGAAAACAACAGTGAATGGATACAGCTTAAGGAAAAGGCAGGAAAACAGGAGAAAATGAGGGTGGTCCTAAATGGAGATACACATACTTAAAGTGAAG
>VXAL01006614.1:0-13606 GCA_013399475.1 Chauna torquata | reverse complement strand
AAAAAAAAAAAAAGGTGGTATTATCTACTCCAAAAGAATAATCAAAATAATTGTCATGATTGGAACTGTGCAAGGCAAGTTGGTGAGTTTTCTGAACTATGCTGATCATAGGCAGGACATTCACCATCATCCAAGTATTGCAGCCTCAAAAATGCCTGCTGCCTGTGGTGGTGGGGACTTTCTAGCTACAGAAGAGCCCTGGTTATGCCTCATGAGACGTGGTAAGTCAATAGCCAGATAATTTGGTTTAAGCATGATCTGCTTTTTCTAGGCTGTGTTCAGGTAAAGGTCTGTGTTCATCCTTACTGCACAGTTAAACAGCTGTCACACTTTACTGTGCAACAAGGACTGGGATGTAGAAAAGTGAATACATTCTCCAGTTGGGAAAAAAAAAAAAAGAAAAAAGCTAGGTTATCTGAACCTAGCTAGGGATCTCAGAAGTTTGTCAAAACATTATGAACAAGGTCTGTTTGCTCATGAATGGCATTATGAAATTCTTAAAAACTAATGGTTGGCAGCACCTAATTTTACCTGATTATAAAATAACCTGCCACATAAAGGCATAGCAATTTAAGGTGCAAAATGTCTCAAGATTTTTAGAAGTAATGAGAATGTGGATGTTTGCTACTTGCATTTGATACTTATATTCCAGAAACCTGCAAAGTGAAATATGGACTTTTTTTTGTGCCTCTGTTTTGTAAATACTGATTCAAGCTGTCATTCGGTATGATAGATGATAATTAGATTCAAATATCCAATGCAGGATGTCAGCAAATATCAGTCTTATTTTCATGTTCATTACAGCATGGCTGTCTCCCATAGCGAAGGGGTATTATTATATTGTGTTACAAGAGCAAACCCACCACACAACCAAAACAGCAAGTGAGGTTCAGGTATCCAGGAAATCTTTCATTCTTTGGATGGCATACATCTAAAGTAAAGTAATGCAATGGAAAATCGATTTATGTTAGCTCTGCAGGTTCTTTTAACATTTTAAAACTCTTAGTTTGATTGGTGATATTTTACTACCTTTATACATTTTACTGAGCTATCACTAACAATGTGTTACAGTTGCATCAGAAAGGTTTTCAAGGCTTTAATGACTTGACAAGAAGATGTGAAGTGTTTAGCATTAGACTAGATGCCTAAATAAAATATATAAAAAGTAAATCTCACTTGCAAGAATTCTTTACTAAAATCCTCTGACTTGTATTTTTGAAAGCACTACATTCACTTTAAAAAACAGCTGTGATGAAAGAAGATCTGCTAACAGAGGAGATAGGGTTTATTGCAGTGAATTTGATATTGCTTGCAGTGTTTCGGTAAAAGAATATTATATACTTATCGTCAACATGATTTCAAAAACTCTAAATTGTTATCTAAATGTGATTTCAACCCAACCCAACTGTTTGCCAACAGGCCAAATATCTAATCTGGCAGTTGAGAAACCAAGCAGAGGTCAAAAGGCTACTCTAGGTTTGCATGATTTGGTGCAGGCATTATCCCTCTGTGAACTTGAAATAGAGGTGGGCACACCTGCACTGCCTAACAAAAGCAATCTCTCCTTGTGTAGCTGCTACTTTGGAGCTGACAAATTAACTAATATTTCAATTTTCAAAGGTATTTTAATTTTGAGAAACAACAGAGCAGATTTACAAAAGTATTTAGCCATCAAGGGAAACAATATTAGCAAGAAACTAATGCCATTGATTTTTTTTTTTAAAGGTCTTAGAAGTGTTAGCTCTTTGGGTTCTTTTATAGACCTTACTGGATTTCTTTCTGTTTTTAGCTGACTAAATACATGTGATGCTCTGATCCTTAGATACTGAAGACCTGAAATCTTTACTGATCCCCTGACATGAATTTGAACTAGAATGACTTTAAAAATACAATTAATTAGCTTTAAAGAAACAGATAACTTTTTCTAATCCTACTGTAACAACGGTAAGAATGTATTGAACACAGCATATATATGGAATGTAGAATGTATATTGTTTTAGCAGTTACAATAGTGTCTAATGTATGTTCTTGGAACATTGTTGGTTATTCTTATCATTCTGTCCTCTTATACTTATTTTTCAGATGCAAGAAGAGATTGTTTAAATGTTTATGGTGGTTACTACATTTCAAACTTTTTTTTTAAGTCAAAATTTTATGTTGAACATTCTCTGTTTTAAAAAGTTAATTTCTTCCCTCAGTTAAGTTGCAAAAAGAAATTGTAAAGGACTGTAAAAAAATAAAGGAAACAAAAAAAAACCATAGCAAAAGTGATAAAGGGGGAAGTATATAGAAAGGACAAGGAATATGTTGTTAGTGAAATGGTAATTATATTTCTATTTCAGACTGATTATATTAGTGCTTGTTAAATAACAGATTTTTCCAGATATTATTTAAAAAAAAAAAAAAAAAAAAGTTTACATTAAGGTTGATTGGAAAACTTCCAAAATAAAAGAATTAATCAAATGTTATTATATGCAGATATTTTATAATTATGTTGCTTGATTCTGTGATGTGCTCCACACTAACAGTACTGTTGCAAGTTTTTATTCCTCATTTACACCTGTCAGTTTATTTTTTTTTAGTGCGCAAAACAAACAAACAAAAAAAAAAAACCCGCCTAGTTGTCTGGAGAAATATATATACCCTCACTAGATTTCCTCTAAATCTAATGACCTTATAGTCATTAGGTTTGGTGGAGCACATAAGGTCTTTGGATATTCTGCAGAGTTTCACCTTTTTGATACCTTTTTGATCAAAGACAGGGTGCTTGGTCAGAGGTGACAGTAATGGAGGGTGCAGCAACAATTATCTTATTTGCGTCAAATGTTGTCTGGGTAACTGACTTAGGGAGTTGTCTCTTGCTTTCTTCCTTCTTACATTTTCATTTGATATTTTGACACTTCAAGACGGTTATCAATTCTGCCTTTTTTTTTTCCCCCAATAAAGCACTTTTGATACAGATCAATGCATCTGAATGTCCCTTTATTTTTAATGGTGCAGCAACATTAGATACTGACAGCTGGAATCCTTATAATTGGGCTGATGACAGGAAAGTAATGCCCATTTGCAATCACTTATTCTGTCTGACCTTGTATTTAATATCAAAGGGTAAACATTCATTTTTATTGGAAACATTGAAGAAGTTGAGAGAATGCAAGGTAGGTAGGAATGTGATTTTTCTTAAGACATGCAAGGAATATGCATGTCTCAAATTTCACCTGAAATTTTCTTTTTAAAAAACTAAGAGTGGTTACATCCTGCTTTGTTTGTGGTGATTATCCTTAACATTGTGTTATGAATGCCTATCCATAACTCTTTTAACACCATAAAATACTATAACAAAGATTAAGACAAAGTAAGACAAGATCGTGAAGTTTTCCTTACCATGAATAGAAACTGGTGGTGTAACTATTAAACCCTCAGCATTCTATCAATAGGTTTCTGACCAATCAAATGACCAACACTACATCTTAAAACTGAAATTTTCAGATTCACAAAGGATTTTTGCATTTTGTTGGCTTTTTTTTTCCTCCAGATGAAGTTAAGATTCAAACATTCCAGAATCATTGTGAGCTGTGTACTTCAAATTCTTATTACTTCTCTAAAGAGGAGGTTTCTTTATGACCAGTAGAGATTAGCAGTTTGCATTGCTGAGACAGTACTACTGTAACTTGCATGGCTACAGCATCCCTCCTTTGGAAATCAACTTCAGTATTTATGTTCTATAGGTTGACAACACATTGCGTATTGAAGTATTTTCTTCTTTCCATAATACAGTGTATACAGTATGCTTAATAATATCAAACTTGCAATTTAAAATCTTAATCAATCCTTTAAGATTCTGGTGTTGGTATGATGACAGTTTCATACTTTATTTATATTTTTATAGACTAAATGCTTGGATTTATTCTAGTGATACATACAGCCAGTTCTCTGTTCTCATTATATATTAATTCTCATGTCAGTACAGCAGTTCATAGGAATATGAATATTTAATTCAGGACAAGCTTTCATTTTCTTTTCTTTGGGTGAAAGCATTCGTCTTTCAGTGCAGTGTTCAAATACTGATTGTACCTGAGAATATTATCTCCTTTATTTCAGTGAGAGTAGAGTTAGGAAATTGTTCCATGTGGGAGTTTTCTGAATGACTTATTTGCCAAAAGAAAGGACTGGGTCTGAGGAAGGAAGTTAATGAGTTACCGTTCGGCATGATCTTGACAAATGTTCTGTTCGGGGGCTTGGATGTTCTGTTGCATGAACTCAGAGGTATTGCCTAGAATCTCAGTTGTATGTTGGGCAAACAAAAGATGACATGGGCCTACATAACTTGGGGTAGAGGTTGGTCTATAAAATAGTAAAGACTGATCTTGTTAGTTGATCTGAATTCTACTGGGGCAGCTACAATAATTTCTCTACCAGCAAGAAGGGCCTAATGAGAATGTGAAGCTGAGCCAGCAAAACCTGGACCATAGGGAGGAAAAGCCAGACTTCCAGAAGTGGCAGGGATATTCCTAGGAATATTTCTAAGGCTTTTCTGGAATATTTTCAGGAAGTTTTATATTGTGCTTCTAGAAATAGAGAAACAGAAGGGCTTGACCATGCTGCATGTTGAAGCTGTAAAATAAGACTCTAAAATTGTAGATGTCAGGAAGATAACCTTTATTTCATAGTCAAATCCTAGTTGGTTAATTATATTTTGCTTCTGTAATTTTATTCTGGTCTTTCCATTGGATGCAATGAATGGCTGTTTTTTTTCCTTTTGCAGTCTGCTAGGTCAATGCAAAATGAATGTAAAAGACTCCCACTAGAGTTTTTCATTCATTTTGCTCTGGTAAAAATGTCTATGTAGTTTAGAGGCTAATGAGGAACTGTAGTAGCCAGAAATAGCTGTAACAGTCTTGAAAATTAAAGGGATTTTCCAATATCAGTTGGAAAAAGGGTATTTTTTCATAGCCTGTTCTCTTCAGTGCCTGTTACCACAATTGAGGCATGCAATGTGTTGCCTTATGCCACCTCTAGGATGTAGACCATACCTTACTGGATAGAAAGAAAGCATTGTATCTTCCTAAAATGTTGTTGTTCTATGAGCTCCAATAATCCTGTGCTCAGCTCCACAGCTGCATGGCTCTGTAGCTTCATTGCCAGCCTCTGCCCCACTGACCAGTCCTTAGAAAATTAAATACCATTCCCAGAGTTCCTTAAAAATTCTTCTCATACAGGATGCATGTCTCAAATCTGCCCTTCTTATGTCTCCGTTCTTACCATTTCATGCACCTCTGGCAGTGAAGAATTTGGACAATGGTCTGACAAGCTTTGGGAAACTAGTGGGAGTCAGGGAGCTGTATAATGATGAGATATCATCATTATTACAGTAGGTCAACTCATCTTCCCATGCAAATGCATTTCTTTGTTTTACACATGTATCTGCAAAGGTCGAGCAGAACCCATTTGCTAAAATCTAATGGAGTAGCTAATGTTCCAGGGAAGCAGAGAGAAGAACCTCTCATTGCACTTTTCTTCTGAAATGCATCACTGTCATGCAGTGGAGGGAATAAGCAGTGAATTTAATTAATAATGGATTTTTTTCACCTTTCAGCTTCCAAAATGGAATGTTTCTCCCATTTTATAGAGTTTTATTTTATTAGCCACACAAAAAGAAATAATGCTTCATTTAACTATGTCAAAACCAATCTAAACTCTCTGCTATTTACTTTCTTTTCTATAAATTTTAATGCATTTTTAATTCCACCCCACTGGTTGGTAAACCAACCATTGAAATTATTGCTGCCCTGTAATGTATTTCAGTCATTTCTAATAAACCTGGACTTTAAGATGATTTATTATTATCTCTGTAAACTATGAAAATGGATTCACTGCCTGTGCTAGATTTCGGCCCTTTCATTACTAGGGGTAGATATGTGCAAGATTAAACAAACAAACAAAAGTAACTAATTGGAATAAACACAGTTTCTAACCTCATGTCCTTTTGTGAGGAAGAACCATGTTTGAGGGAGAAAATACAGACAATGGATGAGTATTTTCCGCATTTAAAGGTACATTATCCTGAAATTAGAGCAGCAAATGGATAAACAGTTATTTTAACAGGATGATTTTTCTTCTGAATTATAAAAGCTAGTGGGTTTTGTTGTTATTGTTATTTTGTTGTTTTCTTCCTGTTTGACATTAACTGTGAAAAAATTCTGTAGCTTCTTTCTTAAGATTTTCTGGAAATGTATAAATTTTTTTTGGTAAATGTCAGTACCTTAAAAATTAACTTAAGATTTCAAGGAAGGAAGTTGGAAAAGATTAAAAAGTAAAATTACACATACATAATTAAAATATCTTATCAAAATGCTATATCGTGAAACATCCACTTCCTTTGAATTTGTTAGATCAAATCTAATAAGAATTCATAGTTCTTATTTTCTGGAAGCCACAATAAAATTACCTTGCTCATCACATTTATTACAGAAAATAATGACTATGGAATGAAAGTATGATCATTTATGTTGACTTTTTTTACAAATCGGAGAGAAAGATCATTCACTACGTGTTATTCTCATCCCTGATTTCTTAAGAGTTTTTTTGTGTCCCTAACAGTCTGTCTTTGGAATTGTTCTGTTCCTTTATATGACTGTTCCTATTAAATATTTTTCTTGGGCAGAGAAAAAGATTTTCAGCTAATGTGAAGATTGACAGCTGAGCAGTTTTTTCAATCTCTCTTCTTCAATATGAATTTTCTTTATTCAGAAATTGTCCAGGGAATGTCAGGTCAAAGTGAACAAATTTATGTATTCTTTATTCTTGCTTGTGGCTAGAGGCTCTCAGTGTCTAGAGCAGATAGTATTTCAAATTCCTGCAAAGTCTTTTCTAAAGATTAACCTTTCTTAAAATGGCTAGTAAAGTAAATAAAATGACATTCAGCATATTTTCAAGGGAAAAGCTTGAAGAACGATCCTTGAAACATTCGCTTTGTGTCTGTACTATGCCAAACTAACCATGTTTGTCTTTAATAACTACACTGTATTGCCTGTTTACTGGAATTCAGCCTACTTCAAAGGTGTCATTAGGCAAGCTTGCGTTACTTCTTAATAGCTCAAATATTTTTAAAAAATTAATTATTTTATCTTTATAACGTTGCTTTAATTTACAAAAAGTCACAGCCTGCACTCATGCATCTGCATCTATGTGGTAAGTCTCATTAGTGTAGGATTTGGGTGTAGGACACCAGCATGGTACCTTGGAACAAATCTGTTTGGTTTTGGTCATGTAAAAATACACTTGGCACTTTGTGACTCAGCTTATCTATTTTTTAAAAAGTAGATGATGATAAGGTATGCTAATCATTATTTTTTGCTCCTACTGTGAACATTATTTCTATTACTAACAATAATTGTACTAGATAAGTATTTAAATATATCACCTCTTGTTAGGAGTTCACGATCTAATAGGTGTTAATTTGCTGAGGTTTTTAAAGCATCTCAAAAGGTCATATACTGTGATTCAGTCAGTCCCTGTTCATCATATTCTGCAAAGTGTACTCTGTAGAAGATACAAAGACAAGCTAAATCACAGAGGAAAGGAATCTCATGCAGATTTTATTGATATGTGTCAGGTGGCTTTTTCATAGCAACCATAGAAAGCAAATGACAATCTGTATTTTGTACAGGAGACCAAAGAGTTCATAAAGGGGTAACTGCTTATTTGTTAACTTTTTGTGCTGATTGTTTGGTTAGGATAGCTCCATCTTTATTATTAGGTGTCATTTTCAAAGAAAATGTGGTAGTGGTGAGGGAGAACCTTCCCCTACATCTCTGTAAATGTTTATAGTCTCCTTCTTCACATCGGTGTCATACTTCCCCATATGTTGAACTTGGCCAGTATCCATGACCTTAAAATCTCAGAGGTGGTAAGAAGCACATAATGAAAATATGTAAGATGTGGATAAGAGCAACATGAATGATTAGAGGCCAAAGGATTTCTGAGCAAAGATTAAATAACCTAAGTATATAGTATATAGCTTAGCAGTATGAATTGAGTTGGGGAGAAAGGATCCAAGAGAGATCCGTTTTAGTATCTCTAAAGGATATAACTGCAATGCCTGAAATGTGCTAGTTAGTCACAGAGTCGATGTGGCCAGTGCAGAGAGTGCAGAGAATTATTTCAGAGCTCAGGGCAGAGA
This sequence comes from Chauna torquata, assembly GCA_013399475.1. Taxonomy (NCBI): domain Eukaryota; kingdom Metazoa; phylum Chordata; class Aves; order Anseriformes; family Anhimidae; genus Chauna; species Chauna torquata. Next base: position 5,424 of record VXAL01006614.1, on the reverse strand, counting down.
AATGGAATGGAACAGAACAGAAAGGAATAGAATAGTTGGAAGGGTCTTTGAAGATCATCTAGTCTGATTGCCTGACCACTTGAGGGCTAACCAACGTTTAAAGCATATTATTGAGGGCATTATGAAAAAAGTTATTCCATCCTTTAGAAAACAGAAGACATACAGGGTCTGTTCACCTTGCCATGAAAAGATGATACGGCAAACAGCAAATAATTTATTTTGTTTTATATCAGACCTTTCACACTGGTTAACTCGAATACAGATAACTGTTCTGTATTATGAATACATAATACAGGCACAATGAGGACCAAATACCAAACAGTTTAACACTGAAATTCCTAGGTAAACAGCACTGCCAGATAGCCAGACAGCAGATCATTGTGATGAACTGATTTATTGGATCTTTTGAAACTGGAAGTTATTGACTGAGTGAAGGACCAAATCTGGGTTCAATACTCCATGATTTTGTGAGGAAGCTTTATCTAAACTTTCATGTTCAATATCTTTCCCATACCTGATATAAGACTATTTGAACACTACACAACACCATTCCTCTAAATGTCCCCCCAAAATGGCAGTTTTCCAACTCCGTTTTGTTTACTCTTTGAACTCAGCTGTGAAGCTTTTTTCCTTACAGTTTCCTAAGAATTTTTAAAGCCATCAAGGCCATTTTTCTTTCTCTTTCTATCCTAGAGCATTTTTCTAGCTCCATAAAATATCATTTAAACTTAAGAAAAATATTGTGCTGTGGGAGTCGTCAAACAGTGGAATAGCTTGCCCAGAGAGGTTATGGAGTGTGTCTCCTGGGAAAACTGCTCTAGCTGACCCTTATTCAGGTTGGATGAGATGGTCTAACTAAGACTGAGAGAACTGGGGGTGTTCAGAGTCAAGAAGAGAAGACCCTTGGAACACCTCATTGCAGACTTTCAGTACTTAAAGGGGCCATATAAAAAATGATGGAGAACAAATTTTTACTTGGGCAAATAATGATAGGACAAGGGGGAATGGTTTTAAACTAAAAAAAGGGAGAGTTAGATTTTAGGAGGAAATTATTTACTCAGAGGGTGGCAAGGCACTGAAACAGGTTGCCCAGAAAAGTTGTGGATGCCCCATTCCTGGAGGTGTTCAAGACCAGGTTGGATGGGGCCCTGGGCAACCTGATTTAGTGGGTGGCATCCCTGCCAATGGCAGGGGGGGTGGAACTAGATGATCTTTAAGGTCCCTTCCAACCCAAACCATTCTATGATATGATTCTATGACCTACAGAGGACCCTTCCATCTTCAACTCTTCTATAATTCTGTGAACTTTGGCTCCACTAACTGAATAATTATTAGAAACTTATGTTTTGCAACATCCATTTTTCCCCTGAAAAACATTGTTTGCAAAGAATTCATTGCCACACCTCCTTAAAAACATTCTCTCCCCCTCTTACTTCCTCCCTCCCTTCCTTCCTTTTCTTTTTTCTTTTATTTATTTATTGATTGATTGATTTTAAAATCTAATAGCTGGTTAAACTCAAGCATGTGCACTTTAAACATTAATTGAACAGTCCTCTCTTTTAATATCTTGTTGAGAGTGCAGCCATCATTCTTTTGTCTGGCTAATAAACTAGTTTTTTTAATAACTGTATTCTCTATATTAATTGAGTTTGCACATTGGAATTGTTTTCCTACGTCAAAGTAAAATGATAAAAGTACTGCTCACTAATAGTTCTGTTTTAATTTTGTTCTTTAGGTAAATGATACAAATACTTTTAGCTGATAAGAAAGGATTGTATTAATTTCTCCCACTCCTCTAGCCCTCCATGTGTTTTCTTCTCCTTTTTCCCTCCAGACTCATTCAAGTGTACAGAAATACTTCTTCCAATGAATCTGTAGTACTGATATTTATTTTGGTAGAAAGAGAAGAAATCTAATAAAAATGAATGAACAGTTTTCATTAAATTGATGAGTTGCAGAGGCTTCCTTTAATCCAGCACATTGAAATAGTTCATTCTTGAAGAATGAATTTAGCTGTAGGAAATCCAGAAATGAATGTGGCATACCTCAATCAATTAAAGAAACCTAAATACCTCAAGGGCAAGTTGAAATGAAAATAGATAGGCTGTTTCCAAGTGCTGACAAACAGGAAAATCGATGTGACAGGCTTGGGGTTTGTCTCCACTAAAATCCTCAACTTTATCTTGGGTTGCAGTGTCATTAGCAACCACTTAATTATCTAATGGTACAGATTATGGGGTGATTGTGGTTTATTTTTGTTGATTTTTAGTCTTGATTGAAGTACATGGTCAATCTCAGCATCTTCGCAGCATAGATAAATTTGTGACAATGTTTGTCTGTGTCTAGTTTCTGTTTTGCAGGTAGCTGTATCAAAGACATACACAAATCATTAAACCATATACTAACTCAGATGGTAGGTGGAATAAATTACCTATTGCAAACAAGCAGCAAAAGGATAAATCTATCCAAAATCCATTATCTTCAGTGTGTCGCCGAAACCACATGCAGACTTTGCCAGGAGTAAGGAAGAAACAGCTAATATTGATTTCTTCATCTTTCTAGGGACAGGAGTCTAAAGTTTGTCAGTTGCAATATTTTATATGTCAGTGTTGCCGGCATTTGCACAACATCGGGATTAACTAAATACAACATAGCTGTCTTCTGGGTAACACTGATGGTTCCCATCGAAATTCAGGAGGGAAAATATGGAATTTATTAAGCCCTTTAAACTACTTCCTGGACAGAGAAGGAATTTTGTTTTTGTAAGATTTTATTTTCCATGTGCTTTGTGAAATCTTTTGGGTTTTAAAAATCTTATACGCAGAGCTTCTCTAATATCTGATAAACCACACAAGGTTGCACGTTGTAGTCCTATTGGAGTCTCGTATACATTAAGCTATTTTTCAGTATTATCGGTGTTATAAGAAGCTCTTTAAGACATCAGTTTGAAGACTGTCTCATCTTGTTTCATAATGTCCTTTCTTGTTATGTCTTTAACTACTGGAAAAGTGGAGACATTCTTCCCAAATGTTTGAAGTCTAGGGATGCTGATGGCAGAAAATTTGCATCAGTCTACGTTCACCTTGTGTACCCGCTCACCACAAGAGAGTGTACTCCCAGAACATGAGTAATTCCTGGCTGTTTACAAAGTAGCCTGATACCTGTTTATAGATTACATAATTTATATAGCAAATAGCTTCCTTTCCCCTATTTTTCTTTTCCTCATGATTTCAACATTAAAAAAATATTGATTAGTCCACTTGATTTGTCCGTGATCTTTGTTTGAGGGAATAGGCTAAATTAATGTTTTTGTTATTATTGAATTCTTTAACTGGGATTGTGTGAAAAAATCTTCCTTCTTTCTGTGTATTTTTGTTCTTTCTGAAATGTTATTAGTGACAGGGTGTAAGACCCACTCCGGAAAATAAAAGCTAAAAAAAAAAAAAAAAAAAATTACCAAGATTCCTTTAGTTTAATTCAAAAACTATGATTTCTTCTAGTACTGTATTAAACTGGACTGAGTTTCACCTCAAATATTTACCAAACTTTTGGAAGAAAGGGGCTCAGTTTTAGGTTTATAAAGATTATGAATGAATTGAGTTATTTATCACCACATAACACATAATTTTCCTCCAAATCAGTTCACGATTGGAAGGCACAGACTAATCTTCTGAAATAAGCATTGATATTTTTTTCCAAGCCCTAGTAGTAAACATTTGCATAAAGGACTTGTTTATGTTTTGTCTCAGTTCTTTTCTTTCTACACTTAAAATAGACAGACAGAATGTGATTGTGCTAAGTGTGTAAACAATAGAATAATTTGATACTTTTCAGCATGTTTTCACTTGTAGTCTGAAAGCAGAATGGTATCTTCTTGAATGTATTCGTTATTTGTAATTACTTGACATTTAAATTACAGCAATAACTCTTCTGTAGTTCAATAAACATCAACTTACTGTGGGTTTTGATTGTTAAAGTGTAAAAAGAGGTTGGTCATTTCTGATACAGTGGAGAGAGAATCTGCTTCTAGCTTATAAATCTTTGACTTGAGCTTCTACTCTGAATAAATATATAGGATGAATTGAAAAAATCCTAGTGCAAATATTTATGATCTACTGGTTATTTTCAGGAAAGTAAACTAGTAAACTAAAATTCACTAGACTGTTTTCAGAGAGAACAGAAATGTGCCTAGAGGTAAAATAATATATATATATAATATGTCTGTGTAAATGCTGATAATTCCTAAGGCACTAATATTTGTCTAATTACAGTAAGTCTTGTGAGTAATGGTGTAATGATGTATCATTTGCCAAGTGAATACACATATATCACTTTTTCCCCTGAAACACCTTGGTCTGTACTACAGTACGGTATAAGTCTACACAGACAGTTTATCTCATTGTGCTAAAAAAAAATGTTCAGAGTCTCCCATACAGTCAGTAAAACTCTTTCAAGGACCAAGGTTCAATTCCTCCCTTGTGGTTAGATCATGGATAGCTACCTTCATCTGTTCCTGTCTTACACAGAAGAAATAAGGAGAAAAGTGTTTCTCAGAAAGCTTGCCCTTCTTGAAGGGAGAGAGCCATCTGTCAAAGAGCTAGCTTTGCTGAGTGTAGTTTCCATGAATGCTATCCCACTGAGCAACAGGCTTGCATCTGAGAATGATAATGACCAAGATGAATGGCCTTTGCCCAGCTTTAAAACTGCTTTTTCGAAACCAAGATCTCCCAGGATCTGCTTAAAGGAACATCCGCTGAAGCAGCATACTAAAAGATTTCATTCAGTTCAGACAGAATTAAGCAAAATGAAAAAATATACAAGACACAGAGAAGGCATGTTTGCCTTTTGCTTTTTGTTGGAGGGATGACATTTCATATATATTACTGTGTCAATTTATTGTCCTTCTTTTAGAGATCCTATTTTCCAATTTATGAGAGAGAGAAGTAAAGCAGCTTACCATTGTACATTCCTGAAGTGGAAGGGAAAGTAGGTAACTCTGGGAATAATTGTCTTTCAGCTCAGTTCACACTTTCCAACATGCACTCAGTTATGCCTTATGACAATGTTTATTTCATTTTGTGTTTCTTCCTAAAAAAGTCTACAAATATCTTTCCTCATACAGAATGTGTTTACAGGAAGTAAAATAATTCTTAGGAGGAATTTGGGGGAAATAGTTTTAGAGGTTGGGGGGATCCAACTGGAGTTTTCAGGGTTGAAAGCAATTTTTTATTTTTTATTTTTTTCTCCCAGGTATGTACATCTTTGGTTTGTATCACTCAGGTAGTGACTAATGCAAGATATGTGGCAGTGTAGTGGTTTACAAAATAAACGGCAAAATCTACAATTGTTCCCATAGCTGTCAATAGCTAAAATCAAGAGGAAGGGCCATGGTTTTCTCTCAGAAATTAAAATAATAATAATAAT
>VXAL01006613.1:0-10187 GCA_013399475.1 Chauna torquata | reverse complement strand
TGGAGAAGAGGAGGCTCAGGGGAGACCTCATTGCACTCTACAACTTCCTGAAGGGAGGTTGTGATGAGGAGGGGGTCGGCCTCTTCTTCCAGATAACTAATGATAGGACTCGAGGAAATGGCCACAAGTTGAGCCTGGGGAGATTTAGATTAGATATCAGGAAAAACTTTTTCTCTCAGAGAGTGGTCAGGCACTGGAACGGCCTGACCAGGGAGGTGGTGGAGTCACCGACCCTCATGGTGTTCAAGAAGCGCCTGGACAAGGTGCTACAAGATATGATTTAGTAGCTTAGTGGGTAGTATTGGTGATAGGATGACAGTTGGACTAGATGATCTTGTAGGTCCTTTCCAACCTTGTGTTTCTATGATTCTAAGGACTGTAGGTCCCAGCATGCACCTGGTGAAGGACTGCAGCTCACTGTGTGCCATGGTTTAAGGACTGCAGATGCAAGCATTCTACGTGTGAAGGCCTGTAGCACTCAACACTCTATGGATGAAGGACTACAACCCCCAGCATGCCCCTGGTGAAGGACTATAACTTCCAGCATGACCCTGGTGAAGGACTGCATGTTCCAGCAGACCACGGATCAAGGACTTCAGCTCCCAGAATACCAGCAGTGAATGAATGTAACTCTAAGCACGCACCTTTGATAGTACTACAACTCCCAGCATGCTGTGGATGATGTATCTCAACTCCCAGCATGCTGGGGGTGAAGGACTACAACTCCCAGAGTGCCCCTGGAAAAGGATGGCTGCTCCCATTGCGCCTTTGGTGAATGACTGTAGCTCCCACCATGACATGGATAAAGGACTACAACTCCCAGCATGCCCATGGTGAAGGACTGCAGGTCCCGTCACGCCCATGATGAAGGAATGTACCTCCCAGCATGCTCCTACAGAAGGCTGCAGCTCTGAGCATGCTGCAGATGAAGGACTGCAGCTCCCACCATGCTTTGGGTGTAGTACTACAAGACTCAGCAAGCCCCTGGTGAAGGACTACAGCTCCCAGCATGCCATAGGTGAATATCTGCAACTCCCAGCATACCCCTAGTGAAGGACTGCAGATCCCACCATGCCCATGATGTACTGCAGCTCCCAGCATGCCATTTGTGGAGGACAACAACTCCCAGCAATCCCTAGTAAAGTACCTCAGCTCCCCCACGTGCCTTGGGTATAGGACTGCAGATCATCTTCACCTTGCTGAAGTGCTACAGATCCCAGCACGCCCCTGGTGAATGACTGCGGCTCTTAGCAAGACCCTGGCGAAGGACTATAAGTCCCCGAATTGAACTGGTGAAGGACTGCAGATCCCAGCATGGAACAGGTGAAGGACTACAGCTCCCAGCATGCCACTAGTGAAGGAGCTCATCTCCCACCATGCTGCAGATAAAGGACTGCAGCTGCCATCATTCCTTGGGTGAATGACTACAAGTCCCACCATTTCCCTGGGGAAGGACTACAGCTCCCAGCATGCCCCTGTTGAAGGACTGCAGCTCCCAGCATGCCATGGGTGAGTAACTACAACTCCCAGCATGCGCCTGGTGAAGGACTGCAGGTCCCAGCACACCACTGATGAAGGACTGCAGCTGTCAGCATTCCCAAATTGAAATAATCCCAGCACGCTTTGGCTTGTCATGTCATGACCCTGATGAGGGATGGCAGCTCCCAGCATGCCGTGTTTGAAGGACTAGGGCTCCCAGCATATCCCTGGTAAAGGACCGCAAGGTCCCTGCATGCCGTGGATGAAGAACTGCAGCTCCCAGCATGGATCTGGTGAAGGACTTCAGCAACTAGCAAGCCCGTGGTGAAGGACTACAGCTCCCAACATGCATTGGGTGATTGACTACAACTCCCAGCATGCTTCTGATGAAGGACCAGAGCTCCCAGCATGGCCCTAGTGAAGGGCTGCTGTTCCCACCATACACCTGGTGAATGTCAGTAGCTCCCAGCATTGCTCTGGTGAAGGTCTACAACTCCTAGCATGTCCCCTGTGGAGGACTAGAACTCCCATCAAGCCCCTGGTGTAGGACATCAGCTCCCAGCATTCCCCTGGTAAAGGACTGCAGAAACCAACATGCCCCTGGTGAAGGCCTGCAGGTCGCAGTATTCCCCTCTTGGAGTAATCCCAGTGTTTGCTTTTGCTGAAGGACTGTAGCTCTAAGCATGAACCTGTTATAATACTACAGCTCATGGACATGTCATTACCCTTGTGAGGGACAGCAGCTCCCAGTGTGCTATGGTTGAAGTACTACAGCTCCCAGCATGCCATAGTTGAAGGACTGCAGATCCTAGCATGCCTTGGGTGAAGGACAACTGCCAGCATGACCCTGGTGAAGGACTGCAGGTCCCAGCATGCCGTGGGGGAAATACTACAAGTCCAAACATGCCTCTGCTGAAGGACTGCAGATCCCATCATGCCTATGGTGAAGGACTGCAACTCCTAGCATGCCTGCAGTGAATGACTGTAGCTCCAAGTATGCACCTGTTATAATACTACAGCTCCCAGCATGCAATGGGTAAAGGACCTCATCTTGTGGCATGCTGCAGGGGAAGCACTACATATCCCAGCAGGCTCCTTGTCATGGACCTATATTTCCAGCATGTGCCTGCTGAAGGACTGAAGGTCCCACCATGGCCATGATGAAGGTCCCAGCATGCCCCTGGGGATGAACTGCAGCACCCAGCATACTGTTTGTGAAGGACTACAACTCCCAGCATGGCCCTGGTGAAGCAGTGCAGCTCCCAGCATGCCTTAGGTGTATGACTGCAAGTCCCAGTATGCCCTAGTGATGGATGCTCCCAGCATTCCTGGTGAAGGACTACATCTCCCAGCATGCCCCTGGTGAAGGACTGCAGCAACCAGCAAGACCATGGTGGAGTACTGCAGGTACAACCATGCCCATGATGAAGGACTGGAGCTCCCAGCACTCACCTGGTAAAGGACTGCCACTCCCCACATGCCACCAGTGAATGACTGTAGCTCCAAGCATGCACCTGTTATAGTACTACTGCTCCCAGCATGCAGCAGCTGAAGGACCTTATCTCCCAGCATGCTGTTGGTGAAGCACTACATATCCCAGCATGCCCCTGGTGAATGACTGCAGTTCCCAGCATGCCCCTGTGTGGAATCATTACTGGAGGCAACTTATTGGTACTGAAGGTATGTCTACGTCTTAAGAGAGGGTACAGCATTGAGGAAACTTCCACGGTGAAATGTGGTAGATTTGCACGGAATCTGTTCCATGATAGTCCCCTTGGCAACATAACCTGCAATCTTAGATGTTGGCAACACCAGGGGAGCTTGGTGTGCTGACTCTAAGAGAAATAGCATGGGTGGAGTGGGGTGGAAACACCGTGGCCAGGCTCTGTGGTATCACCACAGGGATGGGAACTTGATGGTACTGTGGATCTGATAAACTGCACAGCCATTACCCTGAGCCAGCAGTTTTCCATTTTCTGTTGAAATCATGTCCTCTGGGTGAACTTTGCTCATTATAATCTCATTATAATACGAAAACACACCTCCATTCCAAAGGCTACCCACCTCCAAGGTGTGACCACCCCTCACTGAGCGTGTGCTCTGGATTTCTCTAAGCTTATAGCTTTAAATGTAAAGTGAGAAGATTTTATACCAATCATAAAAAAGGTATGTATGACTGGAGTCACTCAAGCTCTACCTGAAAGTAATAAAACAGTGTAAAAGTTGCTCAAGAGAGGAAGAATGATAGGGAAGATACCATTGCAGACAAGTCAGGAGGACATTGCTGTCTTCTGGGATCAGTCGATGGGCTGAACCTCTCTTCCCCCCCACAGGGACATATGTTGGGTGAGATTCAAACTCTCGGTTATACTATGTGCTTCCCTTGGAAATTTAGAAGTCTCTATAGAGTGGTTTCATAAGTTAACTCATTTGCAATTGGCTGTATTAGGCATATTCTTGATACCTGCAAGTGCTTTGCAGACAGTGTATTTATCACCAACAATCCACAAGAACCTGTACTCCTGCTGATTCAATAAACTGCACCAGTCATTAATCTACTAGACTGAAGGTGTATCACACTATTTGCGTGTCTGTAATCATGGTATTTCAATATATTGAATGTGACTAGACTTATAGTGCCAAATTGGGCATCACTCAGAATCTAAGCCCAGCTGCCCCAGCCCCTCTGATATCTGAGGACAAGCTGGAATGCAAGGGGGTTTATTTTCTNTTCCTGATGTTAGGTGGCTGTCACACACTCAGTTGGCATGGTCAAAATTGCTGTGGGGCCACTTCATCTGTGGAGCTGTGGCATGGGATTTGCAGGAGAGAGGCATGGGGACATGGCGAGGTTAGGTTGGGGCATGTGATGCATTGTATTGGTGCAAGAGCAGAGCTTGGAGGGAGTGCAGGGCTGAGGGGCTGCGCGTGGCTGTCATGGGGTCTGAAGATGTGCTGGCTTTTGCTGTGCAGCCATTCCTCAGTCCATATGAGAGGAGGGAGCCAGTCCGTGACAGCTGACTGCTCCTGGCACCAGTGCTGTCAGAGCCATCCATGCTTTCAGAGACTTTGTATCCTGGAGCTGTCTTGCCAGCCCGGGTCCGCAGGGAGCTCTGCAGGGCTGCTGCCAAGCCCACTCGTCTCTCTTGGGTAAATCTCAGTCTCTCCCTTGTTCACCTGCTGCCTTGGCCAGGGCTCTGCAGAGATGGCGGACTCTCGGCTCTGCCCGGTGGACATGCAAAGTAGAGCTGCCTGTAATTCTGCTGCCACAGCACGTATTTGCCCCGAGGTTCCTGAGAAGCTGTGCAGCTATGGCATGCTGCTGGCCCTGGCATGGCTGTAGGTTTCTTTCTAGCTAGCTAATAGTCCTAACTGCCTCCGCCCCGGCCTTTTTTTTTTTTATTATTGTATTTTTTTTATTTTCTGCATAAAGTTTTCTTCCTTTCTTTGATCTTTCCTTGAATCCTCTCAGTTTTCTCGTAGTTTTCAGTCTGTCAGTCATGCCCATCTCCATACCACACAAAGCACTGGCAAACTTCACCAGTGTACGTATATGCATATGTATATGCCTGATGCTATATCCTTTTATTACTCACTCTACATCCATTCTCAAATATCAAGGAAATCATTATGAGGTCAATTATTTTTATTATTCCATTAACAGAAATGTGTGCTGTTTCCTATGATAAATCATTCCCCTCTTACACCCGAAATGCTACCCTTTTTTCTCCTGTCTCAAGTACTCCTATACATATGTCATGGAAGTTAAGTAAACTAGTAGCTAGGTCTCTCAAGAGTGTAATTGCTTTCTTTCCTAAATCTTCACGAGTTTTATTGCTAAAAGCCTTAATTAAACAAGAAATATGTTGTTCAGCACTGTGCTACAGCAGGGAGCTCTACAGAAGAGGATTTACTCTTATGAGAAACCGAGCAGTGTCTGGTGCTTGTGTTAGCTCTGCGGTTTTGCACTGCACAGGAGTACATAATGTAGACATGACATGTAAACACATGCAAGGGCTGTGGAAACAGCTGAAGATCCCTGTAAAAACCGGTGTAAACTTATNGCAGAGGTCTTCATACTGAATGGGAATGCAGCTGCAGAGTACTCCCCTCTTTTGGAGTCCTGGTATCCCAGCACAGGTGCCCCAGACGTCCTGTGGCAGCCACTCGGTGTCCATCAGCAGCCCCGCTGGGGTGATGCTGGGGAACCCCAGGTCTGGGCTGGGGCCGGCTCTGTCCTGAGGGCGACTGAGGCTGTGCCTGGCAGCCCTGTGGTGTGGCATGTTGGCTGCCTGGCAGCACTGTGGCGGCGAGTCATGCTGGGTTGTGCCCTACTCCTGATGTCACAGGACTGCCAGGCGTTCACCACCCAGTGCTCCAGCTGCCTGGCTGTCAGCTGCAGCCCAGCGCTGCTGTAAGGAGGAAGGCTCTCAGTTGCCAGCCCCCACACCGTCCCTGTCCTCAGCTTCCTGAGGAGCCGGGTCCCTGTGCTGGGTCCTGAGCAGGGTGGTGGATGTGCAAGTCCACAGGTGCCCAAGTGCCGTGGTGTGGACCACTCACTCTTCTCCCTGGAGCTGGACACTGTCTTTTGGCTCCCCCACAGCCGTGCCCCTGAGAAGATCCACACCTGTGAAGTCCATGTCCCAGCTCTCTGGAGCTCACAGCTGGGCTGGCCTGCCTCAGGGTGTCCTGCCAGGTATTTGGAGCTGCACAGCAAAGGGTTTTCCTGATGTTAGGTGGCTGTCACACACTCAGTTGGCATGGTCAAAATTGCTGTGGGGCCACTTCATCTGTGGAGCTGTGGCATGGGATTTGCAGGAGAGAGGCATGGGGACATGGCGAGGTTAGGTTGGGGCATGTGATGCATTGTATTGGTGCAAGAGCAGAGCTTGGAGGGAGTGCAGGGCTGAGGGGCTGCGCGTGGCTGTCATGGGGTCTGAAGATGTGCTGGCTTTTGCTGTGCAGCCATTCCTCAGTCCATATGAGAGGAGGGAGCCAGTCCGTGACAGCTGACTGCTCCTGGCACCAGTGCTGTCAGAGCCATCCATGCTTTCAGAGACTTTGTATCCTGGAGCTGTCTTGCCAGCCCGGGTCCGCAGGGAGCTCTGCAGGGCTGCTGCCAAGCCCACTCGTCTCTCTTGGGTAAATCTCAGTCTCTCCCTTGTTCACCTGCTGCCTTGGCCAGGGCTCTGCAGAGATGGCGGACTCTCGGCTCTGCCCGGTGGACATGCAAAGTAGAGCTGCCTGTAATTCTGCTGCCACAGCACGTATTTGCCCCGAGGTTCCTGAGAAGCTGTGCAGCTATGGCATGCTGCTGGCCCTGGCATGGCTGTAGGTTTCTTTCTAGCTAGCTAATAGTCCTAACTGCCTCCGCCCCGGCCTTTTTTTTTTTTATTATTGTATTTTTTTTATTTTCTGCATAAAGTTTTCTTCCTTTCTTTGATCTTTCCTTGAATCCTCTCAGTTTTCTCGTAGTTTTCAGTCTGTCAGTCATGCCCATCTCCATACCACACAAAGCACTGGCAAACTTCACCAGTGTACGTATATGCATATGTATATGCCTGATGCTATATCCTTTTATTACTCACTCTACATCCATTCTCAAATATCAAGGAAATCATTATGAGGTCAATTATTTTTATTATTCCATTAACAGAAATGTGTGCTGTTTCCTATGATAAATCATTCCCCTCTTACACCCGAAATGCTACCCTTTTTTCTCCTGTCTCAAGTACTCCTATACATATGTCATGGAAGTTAAGTAAACTAGTAGCTAGGTCTCTCAAGAGTGTAATTGCTTTCTTTCCTAAATCTTCACAAGCTTTATTGCTAAAAGCCTTAATTAAACAAGAAATATGTTGTTCAGCACTGTGCTACAGCAGGGAGCTCTACAGAAGAGGATTTACTCTTATGAGAAACCGAGCAGTGTCTGGTGCTTGTGTTAGCTCTGCGGTTTTGCACTGCACAGGAGTACATAATGTAGACATGACATGTAAACACATGCAAGGGCTGTGGAAACAGCTGAAGATCCCTGTAAAAACCGGTGTAAACTTATGGGACAAGAGCAGCCTAGATATGTAAATTTGGGGGATGACAGTGTCCTTTTAAAGCTGTAAAGAGAACCTCCTTCTTGTGAGTAGAAACTCTTCTCACAGGTTTCTGGGGACATGGATTATCTTTCATTGACAAAGGATGAGCTTTTATCCCTTGAACTGAGCTGGTATTTAGAAGGTGAGTAATGTGAGCTCAGGTCTTGCCCCCTGCCCCTCCCGGCTTCTCTTGCACAAGTCAAATCTGTCTGCTGCATCTCACTTTCCCCACTTGTAAAACACAGCTAATGGCACTTTTTGCTTCTACAGCACTGTAAGAGACTTGAAGGAGTGATTAAGGGCTGCTGCCATTACTGTAACAAATATTAAATACCCATTTGTAGAGCTGGAGCGTTGGAGATGGGCAAGAAGAAAGGATGGAAATATGGGCATGGTGCCCTGGTGCTCCCAGGGAACTGAGCAATCTTGCAAATGCCCGTGATGGATCTGGGTCCCCTATTCAAGGTTTTGTTGATCAGAACTGGGGTCAGGAAGTAATTTTCCTCTGTGACTGAAGGAGACCCTTGCTGGTTTTGTTTACCTCTTTGTTTGGCTTTCTGCATCTGGGATTAAGATGTTGGAAATACCTTTTGATCTCCCCTTTCTTTCTTTCTTTCTCTAGTGGACACAAGAGCTTTGTGGTCTTTGAGTTTCTGTTCTTGCTTTTCCACCATGGTGTTGGGAAGCGCGTGTTCCCTGGATGCCTGTTACAGGATGCCCTGAAGTTGTAGCTCTGGCAATCTTGGATGTATTTTCCTGCCTTACCTTTCTCACGGGTTTCCCGTGGGTGGCGCATGATAAGTACGAAATGAAGGAAGCCTGAAACCCAAGCCTCTGAGCATCCCCAAATGAGGATTATTGTTATTTCCTGAGGATTATGGTTATTTCTTTCTGCCCTTCCCTTGCTCATCACCATGGGACAGCTCAGACTCCAACCCAGTAGCAACTTGGTTTGCTCAAAATGGATTTGGCCAAACTTAGGGAAAAGCGTTTACAGCTCATGGAATTGCTTTGAGTTTGGGCTCCAATGTCTGGTATTTAGAATGCTTTCAAACATTTCTAAAGTTGTGTCTCTTCCTTTCAGAGTTGGAGAGTTATATTAGTGTAATTATCACCACCGAGTCATCTGTAACCAGCAGCCAGAGCTTGATCAGGTTAGTTAGCTGCTCCAGCAGAGTGAAGGGACAGAGCTCTCAAATCAATTAACATCAAGATCAAATTGGTAAGCAATGTTATTGCCTTCTCGTTCCTGGGAGTTGGGCCTGGGCAAGGTGGGGTCTGCATGTCATATACACTTACTTCAAGGCTGAGAGCTGCAAGTTAAACCATTAATTTTTCTCCTCACTTTGCTGAACAGATCCAGACATTTTTGGGCTTGCATTTGGGATTGGCTCACAGAGCTTACAAAATTAAAGGAAGCAAAACTGTAGTTATTTTGGACACTCCTCTGGTGACAGTAACAGCTCAGTAGGATGCAGTGAGCATCGCTGAATGCTGGTGATGTGTGGCTGCTGTGCTGTACCTCTGCAGCACAAGAAAGCAGCACACCAGACAATACTTCAGTGAGGAGGAATGGAGACTCACCAGGACTTGCCTGGAAGGTGCAGCCCTTTGAGCATTCCTGATGTCCTGTTAACAAGGGCTAGGTTTGTGCCTGGTGTGCTGGAGCCAACAAGCACACTGAGTCGAGGCCCACTGATTAACCTTGATTTTGAGTCTGTACAGAATTGGGTGCCAGGCAATAATTCGCAAAGCAAGTCCCCCCTGAGTTGGGTGCCAGGCATCTTACACAGTTTAAAAAGCAGGCAGAGGTAGGCATAGAATCACTGCTTGATTGCCTTTGATTCCATTACTTACTCAGCAGCACACGTGGGTGAGCTAGGTGTCAGCTCATTAACCTGAGGTGGTGTATTGGGTTTACGTGGTAAAGGTTTGGTAGCAGGGGGGCTGCAGGGGTGGCCTATGTGAGAAGATTCCAGAAGCTGCCCCATGTTAGAGAAGAGCCAGCTCCAGCTGGCTCCAAAAAGGACCTGCCGCTGGCCAGACCTGAGCCAGTGAGTGATGTTGTTTGTGCCTCTGTGAGAGCAGAGGGGGAGTGAGAGAGCGGCTGTGGTGGAGTTCCACTGCTCAACTGGGGAAAATCACCACAGGTGATCATGTCAGATCTCCACCTAGGGGTGTGTGTTTTATCACACTAATGAAGCATGAGTTATTGGAGAGCATCCTTGCCTTTTCCTTTGTGCTGACATTAGCACAAATGTGGTTATACTGTTAGGTGTCCCTGTCCTTGCATTTTTTCACTGTCACTTTTCATCCTGGGCTGGGTATCTCCTGGGTTTGGCCGTTAGTCTGCTGAAAGTAGCACCTGTCCTAGAGAGCAGTCTGGGAGTCCCTTTTGACAGAGACCTCAGATAGCATGACTCCTTCTGGTGGAAGCTCCAATTGCATGTGGGCACATGAGACTCTAGCTGGGCAAAAACCTGAGGAGGAGGTTTGCCTCTATTGGGAAGCAGCCCCTACGTTAGACATCTGTCTAAGTCTTCTGCAAGGTGGCGGCACGCATTTCGTTCCTCTCATCTGGAAGGGAGTTGACAGCCGGTGGTGGTTTTACCCAGCTAA
>VXAL01006612.1:24531-47324 GCA_013399475.1 Chauna torquata | reverse complement strand
ATTTTGCTCATAAATTACCTAAGAATATATAATAAAAAAAAAAAAAAAAAAAGGACCTTGTTATTTGGTGGCTTTATGTTAAATGAGGTTGGTTCTTCACCTCCTCATAGCTTTATATTTCTACTTACTCTTGCCAAGGGTAACGAGTGACAAGAAATTTCCACAAGCATTAATGACTGTGCAAAATACAGGACAGAAAAAGTAAAGCTCATTACACCTGCTAGATAATTAGAGTTCCAGAAATCATTATTGTCTTCCACAAATGAATTTAATCTGATGAAGTAAACCAGTGCAAGTTTTCTCTGTTTTTGGAAAAACCTCTCAGCATTTGGAAAAGCCTCTGTTGTCATGTAAAATCCCTGATGCTGTAACCTGGGTGATTTTGTTTACCTTTCATAATCCTTTCCCACAGAGGAGAAAATGTGACTGATTCAACCACAGTAGTCATTTGGAAAGTAAATGTAAGTAAGTAAGCTTCATCATGTTGGCAAATACCTTTGTGTTTGTATGTTTCAAATATTGGAAACCACTCATGAATGTTGCTCTATTTTTCAAACCAGGTTCACAAAGACAGAATTTGTGACCTGTTCTTTCACAAAATAAAGTAAAATAAAGTAAAATAAAATAAAGTAAAATAAAATAAAATAAAATATTACAAGTCCATAGAAACAATGTATTTAAACTAGCATGTGAGAATACACAGGTAGAACTGTTTTAGGAACTTAAACATGCACATTTACTTTAGAAATTTACTGTTACAAAGAACCCAAACATTCTAATAAACTCCTGCAAAATGTTTACCATCATTAGTAAGTAACATGTCAATGGCCTAACACTGATCTATTTTGCTCAAAGTAATACCTGAAAATAACTTTTCTTAGACTTCTATAATATATGAAAAGTGACAACGTTAATCAAGCAATTTTTACTATGAAATATTTGCTGATATAAATAATGAAACAGAGGAAGAGACAGGGAAATTCTGCTGTTCTGCATATCTTGGGTCTTGGAACCTTGTTTTGAAAGAAGTAATACAATGTTATTTTTATAAAGCTGAAAACTGCTGAAAACAAAACTCTGAACGTTCTTTCAAAATATTTGTCAAGCATTTGAAAAGTGAGATACTCAAACTCTCTAGCTTTTATGGAAAATTAATTTGATATCTTCCCTCCATTAGTTCTGCTGCATGCACATACCCAGCTTCTTAAGATCCAGTGATAAACCAGGGATAGAATTTTGGCATAGCAAACACTCACTTCCTTAAATTACCTGCAACTATATGCAGATTTGCATTTAAAAAAGAACATGTGAGTATGCAATATGTCAGTAACGATATGGGTAGATGTAGAGTGGTTGGATAGCTGGAGGTGATATGCTATGTGGTAGCATAATTAAATTAATTATTCTACTATACACCTGCTTGAGAATAAAGCTCCTTCTTCTTCACCTTGCAAACTGAAACAATCTTAGCTTTTCTCCAAACTTAGATCTGAAGTGGTAAAATGTACCCTTTGTTGCATAATTACATTAATTAGGGAATAAAGCATCTTTGAAGACACTGCGAGGTACCATGAGACTGTGTAAACTGCAAGAATGACCTTTAAGACAATGTTCAAATGACTACATCTCCCTTAATGCAATCTTCTTTGCTAGGGTTGCCTGGACACAGACATTATAAGAGCCTTTTGGGATATGCAAGTCTGTTCTTCTTGAATTAATGCCTAAAAATAACATAATTGAATTGAGGTTTTGTTTTGTTTTGTTTTCTCCTCTGCCAAGGGGACTTCAAATATGTAGGCTACCTTGTACAAGACCTGCTGAAATTCTGAGACACAGAAATGTTTATTAGACCTGCAAACACTAAATCATTTACCAATAGAAAACCAGAGATGCTCTATGATATCTCTGAACCACTGTTCTGTTCAAATATACATTTAAATATTTAAGCAACCTACATATAAATGAACTTAAGCAATCAATGAACACAGAAAATATTGTAGCTATTATGTGGTTTCTCTGAAATTCTCTTGCAGTTCTGTAACAAAACCCATTTTGGAACAGCAATTAAATTTAATTATTTGCTATTCAGGCTCCAGTTCAACACACAGGTGAACAGAGGCACTAAATTGTTGGGCAGATAGAGCTGTGTGACATGCACCTGCATTCTCCACATAGCTGACAGAGCTGAAAGCAGACAGTTAGTTAGAGGCAGTGTTGATTATGCATTTTTATGTAAGAAAAAAAAAAAAAAAGCAACCCTAAAAGTACATTTTAAGATGTCTTTATTATACACACCATGTCAGAATATTATGTGAAGTAACAAAAAATACAATGCAGTTTTAAAAGAGGAGTAAAGAGGGACAAAGTATTCTCTCAACACACATTTTTGATGAACTACTTATGTTTTGTCTGACACCAATCTATGAGACATAGTGATGGTACAATAAGTTTTATTACAAAGAAATGTGGAAAATTCTTTGAACAAAACTTCTGTTCTTTACTTCTTGCAGATAGGATGANAGCAATTCTTGTTTAATTTATTTCAACTGAATTCAATCAAATTTAAGTAAGGCAGCAAACATGGAATATATGCAAAACAGTAACAGTTTTTATGCCCACTCATGCCTGTCCATAAAATAGCCAAAAGTTACTGGGGCACTGGACACTGAGACATGTACTGGCACAAAGCAATGCATTCTGTCCCAGTTTATGGTCACATATCAGTATGAAAGGGATTTTTAATCAACCCTCAAATCTCAGTTTGGGAATCTTCTGATGGGCATGTACTCCATTTGAATCATTGAATTTTTACTTGTACAGTTTAAGTATTCTGCATACTAGGCAAAATTTATACCATTTCAATACCGTAGCTGAAGACATCTTAGAGATGAGTTTTGAAACAGGATTTTATAGGCGAATATGTCCTTGTGGGAAGTAGTATAACACCAGCTGAAAGAGGTACTAGAACTTCTCTTTGAATTATATGCTTTTATGTTTGTTTTCAATCACCCTTTGGGGTATACACTGGTATCCCATGACTGGTACAGAATCTGGGATTAAAAGGAATGGCTAATGCAAAGGAAAAATATTTTGACCATGAAACTCTATGTATTTTAAAGAACTGCCTTCTTAGAAAATTGGTGGAAAGCTGTTCCATTATTCATCCTTACTTTCATAAATCAGATTTGGTTAATCTGTTTATTGTCATTTGCAGGGGTCCCATTCACCTCTCTACTAGTTCTCATGCCTGACATCATTGAAGATATGGTTATCCTTGAAAATTCTCTTGAATATTTGAATGAACAGTAAGTGTGACTCTTCACTTAATGAGAAGAGGGGGCTGGGGGGGTCAGGAATATTGTTTTCAGCAAAAATCCTAATTTTTTACTGCCTAGAAAACTCTGATATGATCTTCATGTCTGTAGCTCAGGTGTCTGTGATCTAAAGTTTAGTTTGATGGCACACAGTTCTGTGACTTTGTCTCAGGTTTTCTAAGAAAATTATTGTTACAGTGTAAGGTGTGCAAGCTAAAGTCATGCATAATAGAAACAAAACAAAAAAAAAAAAAAAAAAAAAAAANNNAAAAAAAAAAAAAACAACCAACCAAACAAACAAACAAAAAAATGCAAATATGATTGTTAAAGGAGTAGATAGTAGCCCAAGGATTCAAGAAGAAAAATACAGACATAAAATACACTGTGAAAAAAATGTAAAATTTGAAGATGGCAATTCATAGAATCATAGAAGCATAGAATCATTTAGGCTGGAAAAGACCTCCAAGATCACCCAGTCCAACCTTTAACCTAGCACTGGCAAGTCCACCATTAAACCATGTCACTAAGCTCTGAATCCAAACGTTTTCTGAAGACCTCCAGGGTTGGTGACTCAATCACTTCCCTGGGCAGCCTATTCCAATACTTCACAATCCTTTCAGTGAAGAAATTTTTCCTAATATCTGACCTAAACCTCCCCTGCTGTAACTTGAGGCCATTTCCTCTTGCCTTCTCAGCTGGTGCTTGGGAGAAGAGACCGATCCCCATCTCACTACAGCCTCCTTTAAGGTAATTGTATAGAGCAAGGTCTCCCCTGAGCCTCCTTTTCTCCAGGCTAAACAACCCCAGCTCCCTCAGCTGCTCCTCATAAGACTTGTTCTCTAGACCCTTCACCAGCATCGTTGCCCTTCTTTGGACACGCTCCAGCACCTTGTTGTCCTTCTTGTAGTGTGAGGCCCCAAACTAAACAGAGTATTTGAGGTGTGGCCTCATCAGAGCCGAGTACAGGGGGACGATCGCTACCTAGTCCTGCTGGCCACAGTATTTCTGATACAAGCAGGATGCTGTTCACCTTCTTGGACACTTGAGCACACTGCTGGCTCATATTCAGCTGGCTATTGACCAATACCCCCAGGTCCCTTTCCAACAGGCAGCTCTCCATCCACTCTTCTCCCAGCCTATAGCATGCAAGGGGTTGATGTGCCCCAAGTGCAGGACCTGGCACTTAGCCTTGTTGAACCTCATACCGTTGGCCTCAGACTGTTGATCCAGCCTATCCAGATCCCTCTGTAGAGCCTTTCTACCCTTGAGCAGATCAACACTCCCACCCAACTTGGTCTCATCTGCAAACTTGCTGAGGGTGCACTCGATCACTTTGTCCAGATCATTGACAAAGATATTGAAGAGAACTGGTACCAGTACTGAGCCCTGGGGGAGACCATTGGTAACCAAACTCCAACTGGATTTAACTCCATTCACGACAACTCTTTGGGCCCGACCACCCAGCCAGTTTTTAATCCAATGAAGCGTACACCCATCCAAGCCATGAGCAGCCAGCTTCTCCAGCAGAATGCTGTGGGAAACAGTGTCAAAAGTCTTACTGAAGTCTAGGTAGACCACATCCACAGCTTTCCCCTCATCCATTGAGCGCGTCACCTTGTCATAGAAGGAGATCATGTTTGTCAAGCAGGACCTGTCTTTCATAAACCCCTGCTGACTGGGCCTGATCACCTGGCTGCCCTGTAAGTGCCGCACAATGGCACTCAAGATGATCTGCTCCACGAGCTTCCCTGGCACTGAAGTCAGGCTGACAGGCATGTAGTTCCCCAGGTCCTCCTTCCGGCCCTTCTTGTAGATGGGTGTCACATTTGCTGGCCGCCAGTCAAACAGGACCTCCCCTGATAGCCAGGACTGCTGATAAATGATGGAAAGAGGCTTGGAGAGCACTTCTGCCAGCTCCCTCAGGGCCTTTGGTTGGATCCCATCTGGCCCCATAGACTTGCTGACGTCTAAGAGATGTAGCATGTCACTGACCAGTTCCTCGTGGATTATGAGGGCTTCCCTCTGCTCTCCATCCCTATCTACCAGCTCAGGGAGCTGGGTACCGGGAGAACAACTGGTCTAGCTGCTAAAGACTGAGACAAACAAGGCATTAAGTACCTCAGCCTTATCCTCATCTCTCGTGACTATGTTTCCCCCCACATCCAACAAAGGATGGAGGTTCTCCTTAGTCCTTCTTTTCTTGTTTATGTATTTATAAAAGCATTTTTTATTGTATTTAACAGCAGTAGCCAGATTGATCTCCAGCTGGGCTTTGGCCCTTCTAATTTTCTCCCTGCACAGCCTCATGACATTGTTATAGTCCTAAGTGGTCTGCCCCTTCTTCCAAAGGTTATAAACTCTCTTTTTCTTCCTGAGCTCTAGCCATAGCTCTCTGTTCAGCCAGGCTGGTCTTCTTCCATGACAGCTTGTCTTTTGGCACATGGTGACAGCCTGCTCTTGCACCTTCAAGACTTCTTTCTTGAGGAGTATCCAGCCTTCCTGGACACCTTTGTCCTTCAAGACTGCTTCCCAACGGACTCTGCCAAACAATCTCCTAAACAGGCCACAGTCTGCCGTCCAGAAGTTCAAGGTGGTGGTTCTGTNCAGCCAGGCTGGTCTTCTTCCATGACAGCTTGTCTTTTGGCACATGGTGACAGCCTGCTCTTGCACCTTCAAGACTTCTTTCTTGAGGAGTGTCCAGCCTTCCTGGACACCTTTGTCCTTCAAGACTGCTTCCCAAGGGACTCTGCCAAACAATCTCCTAAACAGGCCACAGTCTGCCGTCCAGAAGTTCAAGGTGGTGGTTCTGTTAACTCCCCTCTTTACTTTTCCAAGAATCAAAAACTCTATTAATTTACGATCGCTAGGCCCAAGACGGCCTCCAACCTTCACATCACCCACAAGTCCTTCTCTGTTCACAAGGAAATGGTCCAATGGGATGCTGTTCCTAGTTGGCTCACTCACCAGCTGTGGCAGGAAGTTCTCTTCCACACAATCCAGAAACTTCCTAGACTGTATCCTCTCTGCTGTATTATATTTCCAGTAGACATCTGGTAAGCTGAAGTCCCCCACGAGAACAAGGGCTATCGATTGCGAGACTCCTCCCAGCTGCTTATAGAATATCTCATCTACTTCTTCAGCCTGGTTGGGTGGTTGATAACACACTCCCACCATGACGTCTGCCTCATTGGCCTTCCCCCTGATTCTTACCCATAAACACTCAACTCTGTCATCGCCACTGTTAGATTCTAGACAATCAAAACACTCCCTAACATACAGGGCTACCCCACTGCCTCTCCTCCCTAGCCTATCCCTTCTGAAGAGTTTATAGCTATCCAACGCAGCACTCCAGTCATCTGAGCCATCCCACTATGTTTCTGTGATGGCAACTATGTCATAGTTTTCCTTCTGCACCATGGCTTCCAGCTCCTCTTGTTTGATGCCAATGCTATGAGCATTGGTGTAGACGCATTTCAGTTGGGCTAGTGATCCTGTCACCTTTCTTGAGGGGTAAGCCCAAATTCCTGTGTGACCATTCCTGGGCACTTTTGCAGTTTCTAGGCCAGCAATGTCCCCTGTGTATTTGCTGTCCCATGGCTCTCTATCCCCTACCTTTACTGGGACGGCAGACCGATGAACCTTGCTAGCACACTGTCCCACAATTATTGGTGTACCACCCCCCAATTCAGCTTCACTAAAGCTCAGCCCACTTCAAGAGGAAATGGAAATGCCTTCCCAGGTGACTTCCTGGTCATCAAAGGCTCTCTGGCTGTCTCACCGGGAGTGGGTGAGCGTATTAATCCTTAATTTACTACCTCATTAACCCTATGGATTTTTTCATACTCTTAAGTTAGATATATTCTGCTTGTGTAATTTATCTGCGAATACCTAACAAGAGGGACCCAGTGGGTGAGTGAGTGCTACAATGCATCTTTAACTTCATGGTTGCTGTCCTTTTAAAAATTTTACAAGGCCCAGAATATTTGGCTAGCAATAAATGGCATATTCCATAAAGCATCTTTTCACCAATGCAACTGTCAAAGGATTTTTATTCCTAGTAATACAGGAAATTACCAATTACATTTGTTTAGTTTGTTCAGTTTTGACCTACAATCTCCAGATGTAAGAGTGACCATACTCTTTTTGATACACCTGGATCATTTCAGTTGAGTTATTAGACTAAATAAAATGAGAGTTATGTAAGCACCTTTCAGCTAGTCAGCTCTAAATTCAAATGCACACATTCCAACTCTTAAATTCGAGTTTGGAAAATTTCTTTTAAAAAAAAAGTGTTTAAAAAGTATTTATGGGAACACTAACCACTCATGCAACCTACGTGCCAGCACGCATCCATGGAAACACACACATGCAAGCTAGCTTTTACCTATGATCTCACAACAGAGAAATTCATGTTGCTCACATCAGTTTCTACCTTAATGCAGCTATGTATCATTGTATTATTTTCATAGATAAAAGGAAATTCCTCATGAATAAATGTATTTCTCATGAGTAAATATTTCATTTGCATATCTGATGCAAGTCCTCTCCTCAAACCTTTCTATCTGCTGCTGTGAGAATGCGGATGTTGCCATTATTGTTTTAGTGCTATTTCTACAACAGCTCAGTACTCTCCTGCCTTATATACCCCTCCTCTATCTAATCCGTCCCCCAACCTTTTTACGTCTACTGGAGGCTTCTTTAGGAAGTTAAATTTAACTTTGCCGAAAAGAAACTACCAATGGTCTTTACCACACAATTTCTCCATTAACTTATTTATTTATTTTCAGTCATTATTGATAATATAATTGTCCCTGAAGATTCTGCTCCTTGGCCACTGCTCTTTTGGTTCATACATTCACCTCCAGAAGTCTTGGATGCTTTGAAGCTGCATACTTGCCTGCTCTGGCAGAGAACAAATAATAACCATCCCAAAAAAATCAACTGATGCCCACATCTTAACTTTACTTCTCTCTTTTTTGGTCCATGTACAAACCTTATGTACTAGTTTTCGAGTCTATCCAAACATAGCTTCCTTTTTTTTTTTTTTTCTTTTCTGATATTATTATTGTATCATATTTCTTTGTTTGAATTCTAATGTTAATCTGCATGGCCCTCTAAATCCGACTACTAGAACTGCTGTACTTGGTGAATGCTGTCAGCTTGTGTCACTTTATCTTATCCTTCTCAATCCACAAAAAATTTTGTATGAACCCCTGTTCTCAGTGAGATTTCTTCTCATGATTCTGTTCATGCTTGCCATCTATGAAAGATGGCTAGTTATTGATGCCAGATAGAAAGTTAGTGGAATATATAAACTGATAAATACAAATACATGAATATTTGAGCTGATCCTCCCCTTCTCCTCCATTGCTGTGAGACCCCACCTAAAGTTCTGCGTTCAGCTCTGGGGCCCACAGCATAAGAAGGACATGGACCTGTTGGAGTGAGTCCAGAGGCAGACCACGAAGATGATCAGAGGGCTGGAGCACCTCTCCTATGAAGAAAAGCTGAGAAAGTTGTGGGGTTTTTTAGCCTGGAGAAGAGAAGGCTCCGGGAACACCTTATAGAAACCTTCCAATATTTAAAGGAAGCCTACGGAAAAGATGGGGAGGGACTATTTAATATGGAGTATAGTGATAGAGCAAGGGGTAACAGGTTTAAGCTAAAAGAGGGTAGGTTTAGATTAGATATTACGAAGAAATTCTTCACTATGAGGGTGACGAGGCACAGGAACAGGCTGCCCAGAGAAGCTGTGGAAGTGTTCAAGGTCAGGTTGGACGGGACTTTGAGCAACTTGGTCTAGTGGAAGGTGTCCCTGCCCATGGCAGGGGATTGGAACCAGGAGATCTTTAAGGTCCCTTTCAAGCCAAACCATTGTGTGAATCTGTGATTTTATGTATACATACACGTATATGAGTCTGTATGGCTGCTGATTTCCTAATGGCATGGGGACTATCAAGATGTGTGTTTAACTAGCTAACACAAATGCACATGATTACATAGGCAATGCAATTACCTACTTATACCTCTTGTTATTCTATTCACTTCTGCTTTTCCAGTTTGGTGCACTGTGCCCTTTGAAGCAGGAGCCGTATTCTCTTGTCCACTACTACAAAAATGAATCCAGTGGAATCTCCACTTTTATGTCAATCTCTGGATGTTACAAAGATAATAATAAGTCAACAGAGATTAACATTTGAGGGGGGGGAGTTCTGCTTCTACTTGTTAATTTGGGAAAGTGAAAGCTTTAACAATATGAGTACTTCAATCAATTTGCAAGAAAGAAAGGTATTAAACAGCTGATGTAGAAATTGCTATCATCACTTTCACAGAAAAAAAGTGTAACTTTCTGAAGTGTGTATTGTGTTTCTGCAGTTGACTCAGAAAGGAAAAAAAGTCATTTACCCTGATGAACTGCACTTTATGTAGTTCTCTATTGTTGCATCTGTTAAATGATAATCAGTATTTAATTTTATTTACACTGAGAAATTCCACTGTAGTTGATTTTTATGCATATAAACAATAAACCTTTACAATACACCTTTAAATCTTAGAGTTAAATCTTTTGAGTTACTGTTGTAATACCAGCATTAAGGTTCTACTATACAGGTGGGATCATGGAAGTGAAATTATCTGTGATCTTATGCTTATTTAGTTCTGAAGGTCTGAAACAAAGGAAATTTAGCCATCCCTTGTGTTTTTGTTTTGAGACTGTTACTCAGCTTTGCTCTGCCATACTAAATATTTTGGATAGTTATAGGCTCTGGTTTTCTCTTAAAACATTTTTGATTTGAAGGCTGACTTGCTTTAGACAACAGAATGAAGAAATATAGTGATCTAAAGTGATCTAATCCTTATACAGAAATGGCATCCATGGATCAAAATGCATTACTAGGGAAATCACAATTAGAACTGGCCAGAGAGTGAAAAAATTATTTCTTTTCAATGTTTCAAGAAAGTGGTTTTTTTTTTGATTGTTTTTGTGTTGAACAAAACAATAAAACATTTCAATGTTTTAAGAAAATGGAAAAGATTTGAAGTGCACAGCTCCAGATTGAAAGGTCAGGGTTGTCATTAAGGTCTCTGTGGAGAAGTGACACGGCGACTTTAGTCTGGGCTTCAGACACTTTCTATCAGAAACCTTGCTGAGTGTCATGAACTTTGAAGGTCCAATATCTCAGTCTTAGCTTATTTAGATGAAAAGATATTTAATCAAAAAACCTCCCATCTCTGCTAATAATGTGCTATTGCTTCTCTTTTACTGAGAAGAAAATCTCATTCTGTGAGGTAAGGTAACCTGAGAAAGATTTCTCCATCTTTCTCTCTTCACTCAGACAAACACAAAAAGGATTGTATCTCACTGTATATAGGCTCAAAAATGTCCGGATTACTGCATGGTGTCAAAGGGGCCAAACAACTCAAAGTCTATGAATTCTGTCTGGATAGTGTTACAAAAATAGACCTCTGTATCTTGTATAAAATAAAGAAATGTGTATTTTGGAAAAGTTAATTATCTTAAGGGTAACAAAATGCTGCAGGTGTCATTCTAGGAAAGAATTAAAAACTACTACTCTTTCAGAAGTCTAGGCTGAGTACTAGAAGATGGATCAATAAGGGCTGTCCAGGCTCTGTCTACAAAGGTGTGAATGTTGCAAGGTTTACATGAAAGTGTGGAATGATTTGTGCTCAGCATTATAAATGACTTTTTGCTCTAATCTTTCTAAAAAATAAAGACATGCCTTTTTTTTGATAGTGACTAGGTCAGAACATTAATGGGGAAAAAAATGAACAGCTACAAAATAAAAACCTAAACAAATGCTAATATACACAATCGACTTCTCATAAATTTTGCCAGAATATGAACATATTTGAATAATGAATAGAGAAGAGAAATAATTTCTTCTAGCAAGAAAAACAACACTCGTTGTGTATATATATATATGTGGTTTTGGTTTTTTTTTCTGGGGAAAAATGTTGCCTTATCGAAAGGCTGTCAGTGAATTAGAGTGAGCGTGGGGAGTGATTGCAAAGTTGCTCTGATTATTCAGAGGTACAAATTTCTGATAAAGGGAAAGAAAAGACCTGGTTAGCATTATGCCAATGTGCTACTGAGAGTCACAACTAAAGCTTATGTGTATATATATTCATATAAAAGGTACAACTACTATTCCCTTGAAATTAGGCTGGTCTAATGGGGCAATGGGGAAAATTAGTGCCAACCAATGGAAAAGAAAAAAAAAAAAAAAGAGTTGGTGCTGAGGTCTTGACATCCATGTTGTTAGAATTTCAGAGAGTTTTTACCACTGATTGTCTCTAGTCAGGTTTTATTGGATATGAGTACAGGAGTCGGTCTAGGTGTGCTCCCGGAGAACATTTGATTTACTCACATCCAAAGGAAATCCAGTTCATGCACTCTNTTTTTTTTTTTTTCTTTTCTGATATTATTATTGTATCGTATTTCTTTGTTTGAATTCTAAAGTTAATCTGCATGGCCCTCTAAATCCGACTGCTAGAACTGCTGTACTTGGTGAATGCTGTCAGCTTGTGTCACTTTATCTTATCCTTCTCAATCCACAAAGAATTTTGTATGAACCCCTGTTCTCAGTGAGATTTCTTCTCATGATTCTGTTCATGCTTGCCATCTATGAAAGATGGCTAGTTATTGATGCCAGATAGAAAGTTAGTGGAATATATAAACTGATAAATACAAATACATGAATATTTGAGCTGATCCTCCCCTTCTCCTCCATTGCTGTGAGACCCCACCTAAAGTTCTGCGTTCAGCTCTGGGGCCCACAGCATAAGAAGGACATGGACCTGTTGGAGTGAGTCCAGAGGCAGACCACGAAGATGATCAGAGGGCTGGAGCACCTCTCCTATGAAGAAAAGCTGAGAAAGTTGTGGGGTTTTTTAGCCTGGAGAAGAGAAGGCTCCGGGAACACCTTATAGAAACCTTCCAATATTTAAAGGGAGCCTACGGAAAAGATGGGGAGGGACTATTTAATATGGAGTATAGTGATAGAGCAAGGGGTAACAGGTTTAAGCTAAAAGAGGGTAGGTTTAGATTAGATATTACGAAGAAATTCTTCACTATGAGGGTGACGAGGCACAGGAACAGGCTGCCCAGAGAAGCTGTGGAAGTGTTCAAGGTCAGGTTGGACGGGACTTTGAGCAACTTGGTCTAGTGGAAGGTGTCCCTGCCCATGGCAGGGGATTGGAACCAGGAGATCTTTAAGGTCCCTTTCAAGCCAAACCATTTTGTGATTCTGTGATTTTATGTATACATACACGTATATGAGTCTGTATGGCTGCTGATTTCCTAATGGCATGGGGACTATCAAGATGTGTGTTTAACTAGCTAACACAAATGCACATGATTACATAGGCAATGCAATTACCTACTTATACCTCTTGTTATTCTATTCACTTCTGCTTTTCCAGTTTGGTGCACTGTGCCCTTTGAAGCAGGAGCCGTATTCTCTTGTCCACTACTACAAAAATGAATCCAGTGGAATCTCCACTTTTATGTCAATCTCTGGATGTTACAAAGATAATAATAAGTCAACAGAGATTAACATTTGAGGGGGGGGGAGTTCTGCTTCTACTTGTTAATTTGGGAAAGTGAAAGCTTTAACAATATGAGTACTTCAATCAATTTGCAAGAAAGAAAGGTATTAAACAGCTGATGTAGAAATTGCTATCATCACTTTCACAGAAAAAAAGTGTAACTTTCTGAAGTGTGTATTGTGTTTCTGCAGTTGACTCAGAAAGGAAAAAAAGTCATTTACCCTGATGAACTGCACTTTATGTAGTTCTCTATTGTTGCATCTGTTAAATGATAATCAGTATTTAATTTTATTTACACTGAGAAATTCCACTGTAGTTGATTTTTATGCATATAAACAATAAACCTTTACAATACACCTTTAAATCTTAGAGTTAAATCTTTTGAGTTACTGTTGTAATACCAGCATTAAGGTTCTACTATACAGGTGGGATCATGGAAGTGAAATTATCTGTGATCTTATGCTTATTTAGTTCTGAAGGTCTGAAACAAAGGAAATTTAGCCATCCCTTGTGTTTTTGTTTTGAGACTGTTACTCAGCTTTGCTCTGCCATACTAAATATTTTGGATAGTTATAGGCTCTGGTTTTCTCTTAAAACATTTTTGATTTGAAGGCTGACTTGCTTTAGACAACAGAATGAAGAAATATAGTGATCTAAAGTGATCTAATCCTTATACAGAAATGGCATCCATGGATCAAAATGCATTACTAGGGAAATCACAATTAGAACTGGCCAGAGAGTGAAAAAATTATTTCTTTTCAATGTTTCAAGAAAGTGGTTTTTTTTTTGATTGTTTTTGTGTTGAACAAAACAATAAAACATTTCAATGTTTTAAGAAAATGGAAAAGATTTGAAGTGCACAGCTCCAGATTGAAAGGTCAGGGTTGTCATTAAGGTCTCTGTGGAGAAGTGACACGGCGACTTTAGTCTGGGCTTCAGACACTTTCTATCAGAAACCTTGCTGAGTGTCATGAACTTTGAAGGTCCAATATCTCAGTCTTAGCTTATTTAGATGAAAAGATATTTAATCAAAAAACCATTTAATTTAATCAACAATATCAGCTCCTATTTAAAAAGACTCATCCTTTTTTAGGATCTAGGACTTAGNAAGTCTATGAATTCTGTCTGGATAGTGTTACAAAAATAGACCTCTGTATCTTGTATAAAATAAAGAAATGTGTATTTTGGAAAAGTTAATTATCTTAAGGGTAACAAAATGCTGCAGGTGTCATTCTAGGAAAGAATTAAAAACTACTACTCTTTCAGAAGTCTAGGCTGAGTACTAGAAGATGGATCAATAAGGGCTGTCCAGGCTCTGTCTACAAAGGTGTGAATGTTGCAAGGTTTACATGAAAGTGTGGAATGATTTGTGCTC
The DNA here is from genome assembly GCA_013399475.1 of Chauna torquata. NCBI lineage: Eukaryota > Metazoa > Chordata > Aves > Anseriformes > Anhimidae > Chauna > Chauna torquata. The sequence goes on along the minus strand of VXAL01006612.1, from coordinate 33,068 downwards.
AGCATTATAAATGACTTTTTGCTCTAATCTTTCTAAAAAATAAAGACATGCCTTTTTTTTGATAGTGACTAGGTCAGAACATTAATGGGGAAAAAAATGAACAGCTACAAAATAAAAACCTAAACAAATGCTAATATACACAATCGACTTCTCATAAATTTTGCCAGAATATGAACATATTTGAATAATGAATAGAGAAGAGAAATAATTTCTTCTAGCAAGAAAAACAACACTCGTTGTGTATATATATATATGTGGTTTTGGTTTTTTTTTCTGGGGAAAAATGTTGCCTTATCGAAAGGCTGTCAGTGAATTAGAGTGAGCGTGGGGAGTGATTGCAAAGTTGCTCTGATTATTCAGAGGTACAAATTTCTGATAAAGGGAAAGAAAAGACCTGGTTAGCATTATGCCAATGTGCTACTGAGAGTCACAACTAAAGCTTATGTGTATATATATTCATATAAAAGGTACAACTACTATTCCCTTGAAATTAGGCTGGTCTAATGGGGCAATGGGGAAAATTAGTGCCAACCAATGGAAAAGAAAAAAAAAAAAAAAGAGTTGGTGCTGAGGTCTTGACATCCATGTTGTTAGAATTTCAGAGAGTTTTTACCACTGATTGTCTCTAGTCAGGTTTTATTGGATATGAGTACAGGAGTCGGTCTAGGTGTGCTCCCGGAGAACATTTGATTTACTCACATCCAAAGGAAATCCAGTTCATGCACTCTATGACTGTTCTGTGTGTGATACGTACTAAAATATGATGAGTGTGAAAACCTAGAGGTTTGCTTCAAACAGTACATTTAATACAATATAAAACACTAATGTAAACACACCCATATCAACAGTTTCAACAATATCAGCTCCTATTTAAAAAGACTCATCCTTTTTTAGGATCTAGGACTTAGTTTCAGAAATGTTGACTACATTGGTAGAAATATCTTTTAAAAACATCACCCGCAAACCAAATCAATTTGTTGTAGTGATAGTTGTATGGAAGATGCAACAAATATACTACTATCAGTCTTTCCAGGTCGAATCATCCTTTAAGGGAATTAAATTTATAATTGCCCCTAACTAAGAAATATCACCTAATAACACATCTCATGGTCTCTCTCCACTACTCCAGACATTATGCCATTCACACTTGATTAAGCAAGTATCAACCACAGAAACCAAACACCAAAGTTCTGCTTAGTCCTTACTCAGCCAGCTCTAAGGCAGTGGATCAGAGAAAATGTCTGACTCTCTCTTTCTTGCTAATTCCACTATTGTTTTTCTTTGTTTTTTTTTTTTTCTTTTTTTTTCCTTGTTTCCAATGCAAGAATTTATTTTTTCTTTAAGTTTCATGTGGATTTCCAAGATACATCTGTACCACCAAGACAGAAAATGTGTGGGATCTTTGTATATCAAAAAGACTGATAAAAATTGAACTATGACCTTATGACTTAGTTCAAAGTGGGAAGAAATCAAAGCTAGCACAATTGTTTTCCGTTGATGTGTTAGGTGAAGAGAATCTCAGTATAAATTCCACAGGTGAAAAAGTCGGAAAACTAAAAAGGACGATGGGAAAGAAAAAAAAATCTGTTTAGCTCAGATTACCAATATATAACCTGAAAAGGCTAATTCTGCAGGGAACCTTTCCTTTTGTGAAATTTAGTTAAACCAATCTAGGCCAACAACTGGTATAAAGTGGCTTTGTTGCAATTCAAGTGTGTTGATTTACCTTGTATAAAATCCTGTTCCACCTGACTAAGAGTTAAATTTCTGTATCAGCTCTGGGAGAGTGAAGTGGTTCAAATCCCATGTGCAACACATTATTAATTTCTTATGAAACTGTGGTGTAAGCAAACTTGCCCAGAGAAGACATGAAGAGTAACTGACTTCCTCTTCTTTCCTAGAACACAATAATAGGACTAGGTTCAACAGGGAATAGGTTAGTTAATGATCTTAAGCCCCTGAATGAAATGTCTAGTCTTATTACAGATTCAAAGTCTAACAGGATCATCTCAGTTCCAAGATTCCTTTTGTCCAACAGGGACGTTAATGAAAACCACTACATTGATGCAGTGGTTTGGAATCATATGGTTGAACCAGAATGATTCTCCTGGTTATTTAGTTGCTGTGTTGTTACTGCTAGTCCTCAGACTTTTTTTTCTGTGGACTAATGAAGACAAAGTGTGATAACAGCAGTTAAATAATTGAAAGAACAGTATTTTTAAACAAATGTTAGTACTCTGCAAGACAAGAAGCCTACTTTGTGTGCAAATAATATAATATCATTTGTGGGTACTATTATGGATGCAATATATTTATCAGATAGATCTTGAGAGAAAATATGTTTCACTTAATTTTCTATGACTAAGAGGGGAAAAAAAAGTCCCAAGCACTCTCTCCCTGTAATCATATGCAATAATTCAATAATTGTTTATTGGGGGAAACATTCATGAAGCTGATCAGATATTTTAAAACAAAAATTTCCCCTTAACAGTGTTGGTTTGTCAAAACAGAAGCTGTTCAAAAAAATGTGTCTGGATGACACTTCTTATAAGATTTTTATTATTGGAAATGGATTACTGTTGAAACCTATAGTAAATGAATGGGAATCCAAGGCAGATGATATCTTAAAAACTTATAGATCACTATCCTACAAGAGCTAAATTGAAATCCTTGTGCTTTCTGATTCACAAGATAGATTTATCTTCAGTAACTGTGATGTCTTCTTCATGCTGTCCTTGTTTGACTTTATATTGCCTCAACCTCAGTGCATTTTGAAGTGAATCAGTTATGGGTATATCAGAGGAAATATATTACATTGCATATTCCAGCATCTTTCATAACTTCAAAATTCAAAACTCTCAAGCATGGATGATCTCTTGGGCTGCTTGCTTCCCTGGGAAACCTCAGCTCATAACCTAATCAATGCGAAGAGTTATGTTATCTGGAGACATACTACCACTTGCTGGCACTAATGGTCCTCACAAAGCCTCAGCTACTGCAAGCTGTAGACCTTGAACAGTAGAGGTTTTCACTCATCCTAAACCCACTGCTGATCCTGCTAAACCCACTGGTGAGCCTGACAGCTTTTTCCCCCTCTCCCATACTCTTAAGGCTGTGACTGTAGTACTGTTGCAGTTTAACCCTAGCAGGCCTCTAAGTACCATACAGCCACTTGCTCACTCTCCCCAGGTGGGATGGGGAAGAGAATCGGAAAGGTGAAAGTGTGAGAACTCATGGGTTGAGATAAAGACAGTTTACTAGGTAAAGCAAAAGCCGTGTGTGCAAGCAAAGCAATAATAATAATAATAATAATAATTTCTCTACATCCCATGGGCAGGCGGGTGTTCAGCCACTTCCAGGACAGCAGGGCTCATCATGCTTAATGATTTCTTTGGAAGACAAACTCCATCACTGTGAACACGCCCCCCACCGCCTCTTTAAGCCAGTTTTTATTGCTGAGCATGACGCCATATCGTATGGGATATCTCTTTGGTCAGGCTGGGTCAGCTGTCCTGGCTGTGTTCCCTCCCAGCTCCTTGCACACCGCCAGCCTCCTCACTGTCAGGAGAGCACAATAAGTAGAAAAGTCCTTGGCTCTATGCAAGCACTGCTCTGCAACAACTGAAACGTCAATGTGTCATCACTATTTTCATCAAAAATCCAAAACACAGCATCATACAAGACTTTATGAAGAAAATTAACTCTATCCCAGCCAAAACCATGACAAGTCCCAAGACAGTTTTCCTGTCACGAAGTCTTGAATAGAAGAGCAGCACTTTTCATTGGGACTTATAATCACATTTCTTATCATGAGAACACATATGAGAGATTTGAGCAACTAATGGCATGAGTTAGTGTTTCACCAGTGAAAGTTTTTGAAGTCATAAGACACCATGCACATATAACAGGACGTAAAGGGCAATCATACTTATTGTTCAGGTACTCTGAAGGACATTTTTACTGACATCCAGGACAAGACATTTTACGTTTGTTAACACTTTACTTATTGTTCAACTCTTGTTTACCCAGAATTTTTTTTTCAGGGAATGGAGAGGAGGTGTGTAGAGAACAAGCAGTAGATACATTTGGAAGAAGTTAATACAGCAACAAAAAGAACACATTTTCAAGATTTATATGCAGAATGATAGAAGAGCTGTTAAACAAGCAAACAACCTCCCAACCCTCAAATACCAGGAAGGAATACGTCATATGATTCACAGTACTATTTTGCACAATTACAACCTCTTAGAACATAGTTTGAATTCTTTTTGTTTTTTGTTTTTAAATTAGATTTCAAGATTAAAATCAAAAAAAAAACAAATGAAAAACCAATAAGTTCTAGTGTTTAGAAGCCAACATTGGGTCTATATTTTCAAGTAACAGGTTATGTGCTATATGCTAATACTTCCTAAGGTTACACTTCAGGTTATTGAAGTCCAAAACATTAACTAAAATGCTGAGTCCCCGATCAACAAAGTACTTATGTGCATGTATATCTAAATGTGCAAAATGAAGTCCACAGTACCAATCACATACTCAGAACTACACTTTCTCTTAAATGCTTGTCTGAAAAGGGCTCTAGTCAGGGCTGGGAAGTGCTGAGATTAAAAATGATGATCCTGTATCATCAGGCACTGCTTCAGCTGTTGTTGTTTTCAAGAGTGGATTCCAATGTGAACTATGGATAAAGCAACAATAACATTGGCAATGAAGAATGCACTAACCTTTTTTAAGTATATGTCAAAATGTCATTTCTAGTCTTCATTAAACAAGCATACATTTCTATATAATAGAAATACTAAGTAGGTTTTTTTTGAGATTTTCCCTTAGTTTTCTGAGAAAAAAAATTTCTAAGAATTTTTGTATTTTAGGAATAGGAGTGCTAAGAGATCACAAACCATGAAACTCAGACATTCTGAGGTTTTATTGCAACTCTAAAACTTGAGTAAAGTGAAGTAAAAGGAGGAGGCCCTTTAACTGCTCAATGAGCTGAAATAATTTTAGGGAGATGGAAGGTGTGTTGCAAGTTCGCCATAGTGAAAATCATAATTTTGTATTATCTGTTTTTAAGGAAGAAAATAAAATATAATTTTTTTTCAATACAGAAAAGTGTTTAAGCTTTTATAATATTACAGACCGAATCCCAAAATGTAACTAAGGGGACATCTGATTGCATGGAACAAAACTAGAAAAAAAGAATTTTTGCTATTTTTAACAAACTCAAACTGTCAGTTTCTGTACTTAAACAGAATATATACAGGCAATATTACTTGGAAGAGGAAGGGTGATGGCTGACCTGCCACTCACTGAAATCACTGGTACGTTTCCATTTATGTAATGGATTTTAGATTTCACTGTGTGACAACATGATGTCCTTTGGAAATAGTTTATGAAATAGTAACCTTCTGGAAAACACTATTTCAAAAATGCTATTATTCATACCGGTGATCTGTAACACCATCATATTACTTGGTGCCATTTTGATCTCTCAGAATTCACTTCTTGATTAGGACCACACAAAATAGAGACAGCCTTTTTTTCTCTCCAGCTTTTTACATATATGGGTGCATTATCAATTTTTTAATACCCACAGGCATAAATAAGTGTCCTGTTTTCTGACTTCAGCCGTATAGTTACCCTAAGCAGCAAAGCGGAACTTTTGTACATTGGCTTAAACACTACCACTTTAGATAAAACATCCTTCCCTGAACAAGATAATTGAATCCTAATCAATTGTTATATTCAGTTTCATTCTAAAATTAGTAGAGACAACACAATATTAATAATAATTTATCTCAGTTGTTTAGGCTTTGCCAACAAACTTTATAAGAATAAATGAGAATTAATGCAACAGTGAGATTGTAGCTCATCAGGCAATACACTAATACTTTGTGATTTTAAAATGTTTATTATTATGGAAATAGAGAGGAAGTGATAAGGAGTACGACATTTGTTTCAAAATATCCAAATCTTTTTGCAAGATGTCACTTTGAAATAGAAAGAGAAAATAAACCACAACTGACCTGCTATGTGATCCATATTGAGAAAAACTGTTTTAAGCTCACTAACTGCTCTATGACAGAACCAAAACTGTTTTAAATTACTTTGAAATTCTAATCTTTAAGACTGAATTCTTTCATAATCAAAGCCTATGTCCTCTATTTGTCCTTCCATTCTTGATTTTGACTCAGAGTCATTTATCCCCAAAAAGTGACGGCTAGCAGCAAACACTACAGCTTTCACAACAACAGATAAGGCCAGTATATATTTTAATATATATGTATAATAAAAGTTAGTCATATTCAAAACTGTTCTCATGAACACATCACAGGCAGGAACTGATAAGTCTATTATTTCATTATTTGATAATACCATAGTAATGATAGTATTAGTAGTGTTTCCATATACCCAATGAAAGTATAGTCCTATTGTTTTGTTAGGACAATCATGCTCATAGGAAAACCAAGTTTACCGTAGGACGAAAAAAGTTTTCACACACAAAAATTTTCAGAGGCTGGGTGCTCCTTTTCAGATTCCCTTTTTCCATCTTGAATAAACAGAATGACTTGATTTTTAGTGTGTAAGGCACTCTAATCTGCCTGTTTATTTGTTTGAATATATAACCATGAGTTCTGTATTTCAGTGAACGTACAACTTTTCCTTTTTTAGCATTTAAGAGCATGTTCTCTTCTTAGAGAGAGAGCCACAGGATTTTGCAATGATTTAACAAAGATTTACTGTACTTCAGAGATAGCAGAAGAGAGGTTGGAAAGTCATATCCATAATCTCTTGCACATGGTATTTTATTGCAGTGGAAACCTCAGTCATATAGGAACCTTCAGGAAGAGACTTTTTGGCTCTTGACTATACATGGCTATATCTTCCAGTTCCTGGAGGCATGTACAAACTGTGCTCCAAAGCTCACAACAGTAAGTACTGGCACACGTTGCAATTCTATTGCAAACTGAAGAAGGAATGATATTGGAACAGCCAGAAGAACAGGTTTTCTCTATCCAAGCTCTAAAACCATAGAGATACAGGAGAAGAACTACAGAAATGTGGTATAGTATCCTATACAATTCCTGACTATTTCTAAGGGGGTAATCAGCTATTAACAGCTAATTGTTTAACATAAACATCACAGAAACAAAATAACCTACTGTGCTCTTTTCTGTTTTATCTCAAATAGAAGACCACAGAAGGCAATTATTCTAAAATAATGTGGTTGTTTGAACACTATTAGTTCTGCTCACATTTGAGCTTACATAACACTCAAAACGGAATCAAATCCTGGTCCTTATAACCAGGAAATAAAGAGTTAATATAGTTATGGCTCTTATGTCAAATGACATGTCTGTCTCATAACACGTAAGTGCTCAAAGAAAATAAAAGAATGTTACACAAATAGCCAATGTTTACAACTGACAAACAAAGCAGAATTCCATCAGAGGTTTCAGTAACTGTCGTTTCACTCAGCTCTACAGAGTGAACACCTGTGTATTCAACATCTCTTGTTTTCCTTAAACCTGTTGAGTTAGTAATTATTTCAAATTAGCATGTCACCTAAAAATGCTCCTCCATTCCATTTCTTTATTTCACATGATTTGCCACATTTTGCCAATAGTGAATTCTGATCAGTTTCCTCACTTACAGAGACTTCCCTTTTTGCCCATTGATGGAGACTACATCTTTGTCAGAAACATTTCTCCAAAATGAATTTTCTTAATAACATTGTTTCTCCCCATTCCTTGAAAAAAAAGTTGTTTTCCCTTGTGCACTGGGGTTTTTATTGATCTTCTAATCTTTCATTGTTTATGGTGAATTTTGTTCAAATCCCCTCTTTCTCATCTCATATGAGGATACCAACTGTGTACCAAATGAGCACTTATACTAAGCCTACACTTCTTTTCTGTCACATTTTGCTGGTAGCTATAAGTTATCAACTCAGGGACAACCATAATGGAGAAAGGAAAATTGCTGGGAAATGATAGAGGACCTTGGGGAAACCTGAATACAAGTTTCAAGGTCTAGTTTGACCACATTATGTTATGATATCTTACAAAGAAAGGTTCCAAACAAGGTGTAGAATGGGTATGATATCCCAGAGCCTCAAATGAATGATGCTGAAAAAGAATTTTGATAATTTTGGAACTAATGGAATGAAAATATAGATTCCATCCCTGGACTACATAGGGTGATTGGTTTGTTTGTCATTTTGTTTGTTCATTAAACGGAAGGGGAAAGGAAAAGATAGCTAACCAGCTGCTAGGGCTAAAAATCTGCAGATTCAAATGTATCTGTCTGGCTTGTGAGCATCTACTAGGCTGACATCCATCATTTAACTCCTTTCAAAAAAGCTGAAATGACTCATTTCACCTTGCTGAGTTTATTTCAAATCTTTGTATTTCCTGTTTTAGTAGTAAGAATGAAGAATATGAGTGTCTACCACAATTTCTCAGCAACATAAAGAAACAAAAAAAAATCTCCCCACTTTAAGAAATAGCAGTTGGTTCTGGCAGAAGATTTCAGTGACATTT
>VXAL01006612.1:3624-23106 GCA_013399475.1 Chauna torquata | reverse complement strand
ATGGATAAAGTAGTTTGTAGAAAAGTAAAGATGAAGGCCACCTTTCTAGTGGGAGAACAAAAAAATACGAATCCTGGTATTCCCAAGTTCAACTATTTAGATTTCCACTTAGATCTTTGGTAAACACTTTCCAGTAGAAGGTAAGCATTAATTCCAGTTATGCTGTGCATATGTAAGGAAATGAATACCTCTTTAGCAAAAGCTGAAGAAAGACAAAAGCATACTACTTAAAACAGATCTATAAATATTCTATTGATTCACTTTAGGCAACATGGTGGAAAATGTACATTTACGTCAACATAGGAAGAATAAAATTAAACCATTTTTTAACAGTAACAAATCTGGGTAATGAGTCAAAATAAGGTATTAAAAGTTATCTATTAAGCCACAGGATCTTCCATTTTGGAGCACTTAATTTAAAAAAAAAAAAAAAAAAGTATGTTCTATTTCCAATATGTTTAAATAATTTGACCATATAGTATTATTATTTAATATCTTTTCACTGGAACCTATTTTAGTTCTGCTGGTATGTATACTGATGAAGCTATTACACATGAAAATATATTATACCTCATGTTAACTACATACTTACAGAAATAAAAGTACTAAAATTAACGTGATGAAGAAAGAAAAAACTTCCAGACTTTACCACACTTTAAAATAAATCAGTAAAAAACACACATAAAAAGTATATAAATACAGAAAAGCAGGTTCTAAATAAATGATGAATGCTATATTGCAATTAACACTGCCAGAATATGGGAAACACCTCTATAAAAAGAATACTTTTTTTTTTTTTTTTACAAAAATAATATATGTATGGCATCTGGTAGTACAAAGGACTGAAGAAATATATAGAACAGGCTGTTCAGATACTGTGGCAGTGTGGGCAAGTGGGATTTCTTATTCATAGCTTGTGAAACTGCCAACTTCTAGCAAACTTCACTGCCGTATATCACAGACTATGACCTTAAGAAATCCTGTGACCTTCTCCATATGTTCCCCAAAACTGCTTCATTGTAGAGCACTCAGTCATGTCCACATTGCAAAAGGCTTTCCCACTGCCTTAGTTAAAAACAACAACAACAACAACAACAAAACGGGATGTGTGGAAAATGTGTCATTGCTGGGCTCAAGGCTTGCTTCACAGAAGCTTGTGGCAGTGCTAAAGAGTCCATCTTGCACTCCATGCTTCTTCCTCATTTATGCCTTTGACTCTGACATGCAGCCCTTCATAAAGGGCCCCATCCAACTCTATCCCTGTAAAACCTGACAAGGTTGAGAAATAATGAACACAGGAAAAGTGAGCTCTAGAGAAGAAAGTAAATTGGACAAATAGCAGCTTCTCGCTCTTTTCTGCCATGCTTATCACCATGTTCTCTCACCAGCTGTGATTAGTATTGCCATCCTACAAAGCAATACTTTACTATTCTTCAACGTCTCAGTAATAGCTTTGCCAAGCTGCTGAATGTTGCTGTCACTCAGGTTAGACCTGATATATCTTTATGATTCTGGACGTGCATCAAAGCTTCTACTTGCTTTTGGCCAAAGTGAGATGAGCAACAGCACATGACTGATTTCAGGATGTAGAACACCACATGAGGTCAGGTATCAGAGCTGGAACTGGCTCAGGAAGAGCAGCATACCTTTTTCTGGTGCCTCGTTGTAGCATTTGTATGTGTAATCAGTGTCTGCTGAAATCCCGACTCATAAGACATTTATAGGTTTGAGGAACAAGAGTTTAGCCTCAGCATATCCATTTCAAATCCACCATTACATTATACGCACATATAAATGTATATTATATTAGAGGAGTAGGTCTGTTCTTATTTTTATTTGAAGTGGTTTCAAAGGTTGGATTCCACGGGACTCCAGTATTTTGTCACTCAGTAGGGGCCATTTATTCTTTCCAGTGCTGGCTAAAATGTTTTTAGGTTTGACAATTGTTTGAAAAGTACAGGGTTTGTGTTTGAGGACAATATTCTACAAAATGACATTAAAATCTGGGATAAGAATGTGCCTAATTATTTGCATCAACTATGATAATGCTCTTTCCTGTCACCTTGCTGTACTTAGCCTTACTATCCCCTCAAGTTGTTCACATGCCTCCTCAGTTGCTGCAATTGAATTAATAATTGGTCATATAAAAGTCAGCTGCAGATTCTCAGTGTTAAGAGAATGCCAAATCTAGTAACCTGATAAAGGTGAGGCTGCTATGGATCCATAACCACATATGACTGGGGTCCCCCCAGCTGCCCACTTGCGCCTTCAAGTGTGCAGGGATCAGCCTTTTACCACATACCCTAACAACTAGGAGATTGCTTTGATATCAACATAAATGTATGTTGCCAGCACAGATATCAGCAGAATCACCACAGAGAGCTGTGCTGTTCATGAGCTATGCAAGAACTGCAGAAAGGACACCTGGGCAGGCCCTTGCATGCAACTGCTTATGGTGGTGCTCTGACTCCTGTGAAGGGACAGCTCTATCTGATGGCATCCACATACACACTGTGAAGTCCATACTATTGAGCATTGTATTTTTCACACCTGTGTCTTCATTTCATTCCACAGCTCTCTATGAACCTCCCAAATCCTGTTTCTCCTTCAAAACATACTTCTTCATTTCTCTCTTCATTGCAGATAGAGGCCCTTCATATTTCCATCATATTGACGGAAACCTCTCCATCACTGTGTCTGGGACATTCAGTTCCCAGAATAATCTGCTTGTATCTTGGGTAAAGCTCCCTTATGGAGCAGTTCATCAGAAGAGACCCACTTGGCTTTGCAAATTTCCCCAGCCATCTTCACATTCAGCCAATGTGCCCAGCTTTCTTCCACATACTGTGGATTCAGTGTTCAGCCTAGGTGAGAAATGGAGAGCTGTGCCATTGCCTAGTACTCAGATGACAATAAAATGATTAACTGGTTCTTATATTTTCCAAGTCATTTCCCCTTTGTACTTCCTACTTCTATTAATTTCTGGATTTGTGTTATGAGTGTCATTGGCTGGTCATCCCATGCCTCTCTGGAACACTTCAGGATGTCGTTGTCCATGACAAAATATGGAAAGAAGATAAGGTAATTCTGCAGTCAGAGGAGAAAAAACTATTGCCCACAGGCATCCTATGGAGCTCCAAAACCTGCAAGTGCTCTTTTTCCCAATCCATTAGTACAGAGTCAATAACTCTACGGAGTTTGCTCAGGCATATGTTTTCAGGCATGTGACCCCTGAAGTTCAGTCAGAACTTCAGTTATTGACCAATCTGCCACTAAAACTGTCTGTGAGACTATGTTCTGGAAGTTCAAAGGACATACAGCAGCTTCAGTAACCTGGGTCATACAGCCAAGGAAGGAAGGACATGGCAGAATATATGCTGATGGGCTCAGACATTTCAGGTAACATGCAGTATGTCTTTCTTTCAGCCTGTATGTGAGATCTTTGTTAGGTTTTCCCTGCTGATGATACTGGTGGGAAATCTCCCAAATCAAGGAAGTATGGATGGCCTGCTCTTGAGGCACCAGGTGCGTTATAATGAAGGGAAATCTGTACAGTTCATTTTCTTGTAAGAATAGTTCTTGCTATGGTTAAGAAACAGTTGTCCCCACGTGAAAGCTTAAAACAGATGATTTGAAAAATTGCTACTATTGTCTTTTTTAATAAAAGTTTTTGCTTGTTTGTTTGTTTGTTTTTACATAGAGTTCTCACCTAAGCCAGTTCTTAATTGACATGGTGTTATTTAATATGGCCAAATATTAACTTTTGCAGTCTTTAAATCTAGATATATTTATGGTTTATCTATCGGACACATTGAAATATGTAAATCACCTTTTTTCACCTGAGACATAGGAAAAACTTGCAACGTTTGGATGACACAAAGCTGGGGGAGCAGGTCCAGAAATGCTATGAATGCCTTAGAAACAATATCTGCTGATGACTGGAGAAAGTTTGCACTCTCCAAATTTCTTAGGTCTTGAAATAAGATCTGCAAGTAAAAGATCTGACTAATAAAGGTCATGCTTTGCTCAGGCTAGAAGACTAATTTCTGTTTAATTTAATTGAAAAATATGCTCATAAATGTTTTAGACTGATAAGCATCTGTGATTCACTGTTAGCACAGAGCTCTTCAGCTATGAAACAATGCGAAAACCAACAGGCGCAAGATCAGTTCATTTTCAGTGCCTTGTCAGTCCTCAACATTTCATTTGGCAGCAGCAGTCTGCAGACTTGTAGTCTGGATTAGCAATGACATGTGTTGTCTCCTGTTGTGTGTCATGATAATGGATGGAAAGGGATCAGGCAGGGAAGCAAATGACACAAGTTCATAGAAAACTAGTAGGAAAGCAGATTTTGTTACTGTACTGAATATCAAACAGTTTGTTTAAAATGACAAATGATATGAATAGATAGAAATTTAGGGGAGACAGTGACTTTGAACAAACTCTCTAGAATGCTTGAAAAATATGCAGCAGAGAAAAATTTTGACCTAATCATTGTGTGTATCAGTATAATTTTTACCAAAAAAAATTGTCCTTGCTCAGACAAACATTGAGAATGCTAGATGGACGGTTGAGAGAACAAATTCACTACCTTCAAAACCAACTCATATGAGGTTTTATTGAAAAATACTATTTTAAGTGGATGAAGTATAAGAAACCAGTCACATGTAGCTCACATTAGCAATTAAAAAAAAAAAATCAAATGATTGGTAGAAATACTTTAAGGGCTACTGAAATGATTTCATATACATACCATCTGTAGAGACCAAGTCAAAGATGTTAGTGTATAGCACAACAGCATAACTTTTTTCTTTAACTGGAAGTATGCCTGTTTCCTAGACTCACTTTCACCCTCCTAAAACAACTGTATTGAAGGATATTAGAACTATACCTGAGATTGTACATACTAAATATGTTTTTGTTGTTGATTATTTATTTATTTATTTATTTTCCTGGGGGTGCTATACTGAAGCAAATGTTTTCTGAGACAGAGAACTTTAAGAAAGAGGGGTTCAAGCAGTTTGCAAAGAAGCAGAGATTTAGACATGCAATCAGTAATCACCATCATATTCAATGAGTTAGTAGCAATTAGCCTGAAAATAATAATTAAAAAAAAAAAAAGATAGAAAAAGTCTGGGTAGTCAGGCTCATATTTGTTATCTTTGTTAAATTACACACTAATACTTGTGAAACAAGGCTTAGCATTTTAAATTTTGTTTAACAAAAAGTGAAATGGTCTGTAAGAGTATCTGCAAAGAAAACAGGTTTTTGCAATAGTACTATAAAGTCAAACAGAAATTCCACATGAATGAATCTGCTACCATGTCACAAGTATGACTCATTTGGCAGTATTTAATTGTGTACATATACATGCCAAGTGGTATTTTGGAAGCTTTTAAGTATTTGGAACGTCTGCATGTAGCTGATATTTGTGACTTAGGAGACCTACAAAAGACTTGCTCCTTTCCAGAACAGTACATGAAGATCAAGTGGGATCCCACAAGACATCTAAAATGGTATTAGGTGACAGTAGTTAGGCAACTGAAACAACCTCCCTGTCTCTAACAGAAATTGATTGTAGCAATACACAGATAGGGGCACTTATTCTTGCTATATGATGAAGAGAATTTGTTGTCACTCTAGACAGACACAGGGAGAGTGGCATAATAGATATAGACTGAAGAGAAAGGAGGAAAAGAAGACATTTTCTCTTTTGCTGCAAAATATCTTATTTCTGTGACAAACACCCCAGTTTAGCTAAAACAATAATAATAAAATATCATGGTTTGGGCTGGGACAGAGTTATTTTTCTTCATAGAGGCTCACATAATGCTGTGTTTTGGATTTTTGATGAAAATAGTGGCGATGTTTTTGGTTGTTGCAGAGCAGTGCTTACACAGAGCCAAGGACTTTTTTGCTGCTTGTGCTGCCCTGTCAGTGAGGAGGCTGGGGGTGCACAAGGAGCTGGGAGGAGATATAGCCAGGGCAGGTGACCCAGACTGACCAAAGAGATGTCCCATACCATATGGCGTCATGCTCAGAAATAAAAGCTGGGATAAAGAAGAAGGAAGGGGGGAGACGTTCAAGGTGATGGTGTTTGTCTTCCCAAGAAACCGTTATGCGTGATGAGCCCTGCTTTCCTGGCAGTGGCTGAACACCTGCCCACCCATGGGAAGTAGTGAAAGAATTCCTTGTTTTGTTTTGCTTGCGCGCGCTGCTTTTGCTTTCCCTAGTAAACTGTCTTTATCTTAACCCATGAGTTGCTGCACTTTTACCTTTCTGGTTCTCTCCCCATCCCACCTGGGGAGAGTGCGTGAGCAGCTGCGTGGCCCTTAGCTGCCTACCAGGGCTAAACCACAACATAAAAAAAATGTTTGCTGGTCTGGGAAGCCATAAGACATATCAAATATTGCAACAACATTTTCATAAGCTGAATTAGTGTAGATGAGTTACAATTGTGAGATTGTAATTACATGAAATTTTTTAAGTGTAAAGCTTAACTGAGGAAGGAAGTTGTGATAAAATTTCTTGGAAGCAGCAGTTATCAAAAACTTTGTTTTTAGAAACTGGAAACTTGGGGGAGATTAAATACAGAAGCAGTGAGACCATTTCAGTGAAGGTTTGTCTGTGGGTCTACAGTGAGTCTTGCAAAAAACAGCACATTTTTCTACAGTTCTCCACTATGTAACCATCTAACATACTAGACAGAGAAGAGAGGTAAAATGAAATCTGATGATAGTAACAGTCAGAAAGAAAATGTATTTATCAGCTGATCATTAAAAGCACTTTACTGATTTATGAAAAAAGTAACTTTGTATTTTGGATGACCTTATGCTGGCTTGTCATCCATCTGCATACATTCCAGCTGCTCTCTCACATAAAGGACAACTCTACCTCCTTGTCTTCAAAAAAAAAAAAAAAAAAAAAAAAAAACCACTTTCACATTTTTGTTTACACAGTTGTAAACAATGTGGGGTTTTGGCAAAGATTTCTTGACTATTCTTGAATGTGACTGGAATATTCATGTTTTGATGAATCTTTCTGTTTCTGCCAATGACCTATGGGTATATGGCAAAATACATTGTGCAAGTAGTAGCTAGTATTAATAATGTTTGGCAGTCTAGCAGAGTTACTTAGTTGTGGTTTGTATGAGCATTTTTTGACCTCCATATAAATTGGCCAGAAATACTGTAGATTGTTAACTAACTTAGCTCTACGCTCTAGCATAACAGAGGTATTATTCCCAAGAATGTATTTTGTTTGAGACTCAAAGGAAGAGAATACCACTGTAGTTCCAGTTTCCACTTGAATACCTTAATTTTGTACTTTTGTAAGGGTTTTGTCATTTGTTGTTACCATATGTTGTCTTGCTATATGTAGACTCCCACTTCCTCCATTAAATTGCATGAATAGTTTCTTGTTTCTTACTTTGTATATTTCAAGGCTGTTGATCATCAAGGACATGATTAAAACTATCCCTCCACTCTTTCTGCATTTGTTTTCCTTGTATTGTATGCTTCCCCCACATCTTTTTCTTTTCCTAATTCTCAGAAGTTTTTTTTTTGAAGCTTTCAGCTTTTAGATTCAGACCTTTGCTTATGCTCTGATGATGCTTTTACTTCTATCCTTGAAATAGTCTCTTTTTGATGAAGAAATATTTTCACAAATAATTTTTCTTCACACACATGAATAGCTGTACAGTATGTTCTCGTCTTCTGATGTGTCCTTTCTATTTTAGATTAAGGTGCTAAAGATTCAATCTATGTATTATGGAAATGTATGACATGAGTAATAAATCAGTCATACAAACAATCATCTCAGTACTTTTTAACCTTCTGAATACTATCCTTTTCAGTGAATAATTTGCCATATTTGCAATAGGTGTGGAATATATTATCTAAAAAAAAATAGGTCTACTGCTTTTCTAAAGTCCGTAATGGTAGAAGGCAGTTTATGTATTTCATAGTGGTACAGTATACAACAACTAAAAAGAATGAAAATTAAGTACAAGTTATTCACAGCAAAAGTAGAAACTTTTGTTTTTAGTTGTTGTTTTGTTTGTGTTCAGGCCTTCAGAGAGAATTATGAAAAAAAAGATGTTATAGCCCCATATAAGGGAATAAAGGAAATGAAGGGAAGAAGGGAGTAAAGTTGCTGTGTTTAGTGTTGTTTTTCACCGTTTTTATGGAATAATGCTTTTTCTATACAACAAGAGAGAAATAGGAGAATTTATGTTAAAACCAGTGCTAAAATAAAAAGCATTGAAAAGGTCAGATTTGTATTCCTGCATCTGAATCAACCAATGTAGCTTTGAATTGATGGCTGTAATCCAAAGCAGGAGGAACTTATTTTGTACTTCTATATCAGACAGGGGTACAAAATGGAACACAGCTAAAATACAGTTAGAATATGTTTTTCTTATGATAACTAAAACTACATTAAATATCATCAAAGGAAAATCCTGTGAAAAGAATTGTTGTGAAAGATTTCTTTTATTAGAAGCAGAATGTTAGATGAATTATTTTTTTACTGAGTTTTATCCCCAGTATTGTTACATTTGAATGATGCATTCAATCAGTATTAACATGGAAAAATCACAACTGTAAGCCAGATTTACTCTATAACATTTCTGTTCTCTTTCTATAATATATCTTATTCCACCACTATTTGCAACATCAGTTGCAATCTATGTATTTCAGTGAACAGCATCAGGGCATTTGTAAGGCTTTGTGTGTTCTCAGACTTTATTAAATAAATACATATGAGGAAAGGAATTGTGTCGATTGTGGGGTTTTTGTTTGTTTGTTTTCAGAACATGATTTGACCCTAGATTCTAACAGAAGCCTCTTCCAAACCAAATGAGAATTCATCCAAGGAAACTGTATTTCAAGTCCATGTACTTTTGAAAAACTGACATTCCCAGATTTTGTTAAAGAGTTGTTCTTGCTCTTTCCTTTTGGCCATGATCACACATGATGCCTATCAGCCACTAAACAATAGCAAGCCATTTGGGACAAAGTTTCTCATGACACAGGTAGACTAGGTTTACAGAATTCATTCCTGTACTATAACAAAAGGAAAATGCAGTATCTCTGTAGTAATACTATCATTCAGAAATACTGCAGCTCTCTCTTAGTCCAGGGAGATATAGATACTCCCTGGATATAGAACTCTGCATGCCAATAAGAAGCTATGCAGAAGGTCATGCTTTCAGCTGTACTTGAGTAAAAAAAACAAAACAAAAACAAACAAACTGGGAAGCACAAGTGCATTATTGAAGGATAAACAAAGCCAAGGAACCTTATTTGTTATCTCATCAGCTCCAGTATGGATTCTTTTAGGGTACCCCATGTCAAGTAATTGAATTTCACAATCAGCATTGCTTTAGGCACAAAAGGTAGTAGTCATGCTTAATTACCTGTATCATATGATCCGTGAAGATTCCTGTTTCATACTTGTAGCATCTGAAGTTATGAATTTTAAATAAATACTTTCGTACTACATACTGTCAGACTAGTCTTATTGCAACTCTAATAATCTAGCTAACAGAAACATCTGTGCATTTAGTCCTATTCAAAAGTGTCTGTTTTAAACAGATAAACATGCTTCTAAATTTTGTGGTTGGAACACAGAAATGTGTTGACCCTGTGCCTCTACTCCAAGCAGTATCTGGGTAAAACTTCTCCTGAAATGTATGCAGACAAAAACAATCTCCAACTTCTGATAATAAACTTGTGCTCTCTAATTAGTTAGTATAATGTCTCTGGATGTTTACTGGCACCTGTCTGATACTTCTGTCTGACTTTTACATGACATTCTTATTCAGGGTTTTGTTGAAAACCTCAAATTTTCAGAGATTTAAAAATCAGATATATGTTTTGATTTTCAGTGGACTTATTGGAATATTCTTTAAAGTTATGAAATAGCAGATATCCATTTAAGTTATTGTTTTTGGTGGATTTGTACATATTAAGTGGCTTACATTAATACTGAAATGGTAAACGGGTGGTCATTACTGTTTACAGTAATGGCATATGCATTGGAGGAAAAGTATAGGTACCTAATAACTATGACTCTAAATTTTAAGGGTCAAAGTGACTGCTATTTTCATCTTTTAGTAGTTGTTATAAACTTAAAACATACATTACGTATCCACTACACTCACATAGAGACAATGACTAACTGCAAGTCTACAGCAAAAAAATACTGGATTTTATGCACTAAAATTACATATGATGCAGAAGATGCTCACTGCAAGAACCTGCATCTGCTATGTGTGTGTTAGGCGAGTACTTAGTGCTTACCTTAAAGTGGATCTGTCCTCATGAAGATGAGATTGTAGATGATCGACAGGTAGCTATAGATATGATATATAACATGCAATAATATCTTATCATGAATATCATTGATTGAGTACTTTGAGATGCTAGTACATATATGAACTTAATTCCATAGAAAATGTTTTAAAATAACACAGGCAATTAAGAATAAAGCTTATTTAGATACTTTGAAAATCCTTGCCAGAGAAGATACGTATGTTCGTCAGAAAATTGGATATAATTCTTTGAAAATGAATAAGTTAAAGAGTGCAAACCATGCAGCAATCACATTAGAAACATCCTTTTGACAGCATCCTCTGACCAATACGCAAAAAAAAAAGTCTTCAGCCCTGGGATTTGGGTTTCTAAAATAATAACTGTTGGATTAGAGGAGTCCTGAAACAAAAGAGAATTTTTCTCTAATAAGGAAAGGTATAAGTAGAAATTAAACATTTAAAGAAGGTGTTTACTGTTTTTACAGAAAATGATTATTTACGTATTTATGTATCTACTTTCCATGACACACTACTAAATAAACATTTTGCTTCAGGAGCTGTCTGCTTAATCTTTTCTGTATGGGGCTTCCAAGAGGAAAATCAAGAAGATGTTCCAACTGTAATCACTCACATAGAGATTAAAAAAAAAAAAAAAAAGGTACCTGAAACACAGTGTGTCTGTATCCAGATCCATGGGCTGACTTCTCAGATTGTCTTTGGACTGGCCTCATTATGCTGGAGTTGCCTGGCAGTTTTGACTCTAAGCTGCACATGGTTAACACCACCTAACTGCTCTGCTCCCCTCGCAGGAATACCATGAGACCATGAGGTCACTGCTTGTTCAACTTGGCACCCAGCTCCCCTTCCATGCAGAGCAGCTGACCCTCGCTGCTCCCTGACGTGGTGCACATGACTGAAATTTCACTGAGAAAATCATAATGCTCCACTCGGAAGAAAATGAAATGCCCCATTATAAAAAAGATTAAATGGGTTGAGGCATAGAGTAAATACATGTTTTACTGGTCTTACTTTTGCAAAAATAGTGCTTTCCAGTTTCAAGCAAGTTGATAAATGTGGTCCTAAGAATCATCATCCATACACAAATCCCAGCCTCAGAATCTAAAAGCACGCAAACATATCAAGTAAGACATATTATGTAGTTTGTCATTCTTGACTGATGTTTCTACCTAAGGTAGAACCATACAGATATTTACTTCCAGTAACGAAGAATGACTCTACAGTACTAAAAAAATCAACAACAACAACAACAAATTAAACATTCATAGTGTTTTGTAACTACAAGGTATAGTGAATAAATTGTTTCTCAGCACTTTATATTTCACTATATATTTTATCGAATTGTATTGACTGCATGCATGAGTGGAATTTCAAAATTTTAGACTGCTGATTGGATTATTGATATCCTCAATACATATTAGTTTCTATGGGAAGTATGAAGACAGGCCTAGTCTGTTGATATTCAAAGAGGTAACTAAAAATCATTCTTAAAGGCCTTATATTTTTTGCTATTTCCTTCTGAGATTTGGGATGCAGTTCCTCTGGGGTTAGTGTTATGTCAATTTTTAACAGCTCTAATTGCCTAATTAGCTGCTCCACTGCAAAGTGTTTCTCAATATTCACTATTAATTTTCCTGTTAGCAGAAAATATCATATTTTGGGAATTATTCTTACACTGGATTCCCAGAACTCTAAAGAAGATGTACCCCTGCCTTGTCTTTTTCTAAATGCACGGACTAAACATTCCTTTAGATCTTTAGTGACATCAAGCTCATCTGCCTTTTCTTTGAGCATATACCCCTTAATGATTATATACTAACAGAGTTAGTTAGCTTAACTCTTTCACATTTAAACAATGCAGCCATTCTAACTCCCATTTTGTTATATCGTATATCCATGAATGCTAACAGAGATACAGCATGTGTTTGTCTGTTGAGCTCTTGTTATTCAGCATTACATCTATACAGAGGAAAGTAAAAATAAGTGAAGCAATTTACCTTAAGTTACCCAGTGAATGTTAGAATAAAGAACTAGAAGCCTGGAGGCAAAATATCAGAGAAAACTCCTTGATATTGCCTTATTTCAATATCTAGCACTATTAATTTTATACATCTCATACAAAGGAATCAAAGAATAACTTGTTACATGTTCAATTGGTGTTTTTTTGTTGTTGTTGTTGTTTTTTTTGTTTGCTTTTTTAAATTAGATTGTGAGTCGATATTATTCTTGAATCTGAAAGAAAAACTCTGATGATTAAGACAATACAGTAAGCTCTTAGAGATCCGAGTTTAATTTGAAAGCTCTGTCCTTTAAGTTTTTATGAACCTCTATGATCTGATCTGTAAAACTGACCGCTTACCCTTTGTATCTCTTTGGTACAGACTTAAAGCAGCTTTGACCAGTATTTATAGAAGAATAAATATGCTGCTGAATATTAACAAGAACATTTGATTCAATCTGAATTCATTGGCATATAATATTTTTATATTCTAAAGGGACCAAAAAAAGACAGAACCACCCAGAAACAAAATAGTATCTGGAAAACAGAAGAAATATACAGTGCATGTTTGTAAGCAACAATGCATGCTTGTAACTGAAGGGTGGCATTGTTGACTGAAAATATCCCTGTGGAACCACTCAATCACACATTATGACTTAAAAGCAATAGGAATCTTGAAAGAAACTGAAAGCTATGTGCCCAGGTCCCTTATAGTCAGTTCCTATGCATAACTGGAAATTAGAACAAAATTTGAAATTTTGCTTCATTTTTAATTAAATACAAGTTATTTATAATTTTTTTCATCACCATGAAGATTAAAAAATCTTTACTAAACATTTTATTGCCATGAAGTTTTTAATTTACTAAACATTTTGTTGCCATGAAGTTTTTAATTTTTAAAATGTTACAGAAATTAATCTAAATATATGTTGTTGTAATACACATATGCTTATATATTTATCTACTTGGATGTAGTAGAATAGCTGCAATTTGTTTTCCAAGTTCATAGCAGACATTATAAGAACCTCAGAGAACCTCATGAACATGATTGCCAAAAAGTGGTGCCCCTAGAGCTCAATGTCCTTAGAGCTTGGTTTGTCCTCAATAAATATATTTTGTTAATCTGTGGCTTTAAATTGACAGAAGGATATAGGTTGTCTTCAAAGAAGATGGAACTTGGTGTGGAGAATTCTAACAGAAGAGACATCAAGTTGTTCAAACATTATCTAAATGCTTCTTGAACTCTGGTAGTATTGGTGCTGTGACCACTTCCCAAAGCAGGTCTGCAGAAAATGATGTAGGAGTCCTGATAGACACCAAGTTGAACATGAGTCAATAATGCGCCCTTGCCACTAAGAAGGCTAACAGTATTCTTGTCTGTGTTAGGCAAAGTATCACCAACAGCTCAAGAGAGATGATCCTTGCCTTCTACTCAGCATTGGTGAGGCTGCACCTGGAGTACTGTGTCCATTTCTGGGCCCCTCAGTACAAGAGAGACATGTACATACTGGAAAGAGTCCAATGGAGGGCAAGATGATCAAAGTTTTGGAGCACCTCTCCTATGAGGAGAGGCTGAAAGAGTTGGGACTGTTCAACCAGGAGAAAAGGAGGCTCAGCAGGGATCTTATCAATGTCTATAAATACCTGAAGGGAGGGTCCAAAGAAGATTGAGCTATGCTCTGTTCAGTGGCACCCAATGCCAGAACAAGAGGCGACAGAACACAAGAGGTTCTCTCTGAACATCAGGAAGCACTTCTTTACTGTGTGGGTGATGGAGCACTGGCACAGATTGCCCAGAGAGGTTTTGGAGTCTCCTTCCTTGAAGATCTTCAAAATCCTCGTGGACTTGGTCCTGGGCGACCTGCTCTAGTTGCTCCTTATTGAGCAGGGTTGTTGGACCGGACTGGATGATATTCAGAGGTCTCTTAACCATTCTTAACCTTAACAATTCCGTGATTCTGTTGGCCTGTTCAAGTGCCTGACGACCCTCTCTGTGAAGAACCTTTTCCTAATATCCAGTCTGAACTTCCCTGATACAGCTTCATGCCATTCCCCTCGCTCCTGTCACTGGTCACCAGAGAGAAGAGATCAGCACCTCCCTCTCTGCTCCCCCTCATGAGAAAGCTGTAGACTGCAAAGTTGTCACCCCTCAATCTTCTCTAAGCTGAACAAACCAAGTGATCTCAGCTACTCCTCATATATCTTCCCCTCTAGACCCTTCACCATCTTTACTGCCTTCCTTTGGGCACACTCTAGTATTTTCATGTCCTTCCTACATTGTGGAGTCCAAAACTGCACATGGTACTCAAGGTGAAGCTGCACCAGTGCAGAGTAGAGCAGGACAACCACTTCCCTCAGCCAGCTAGCAGTGCTGTGCTTGATGCACCCCAGGATACAGTTGGCCCTGTTGGCTGCCAGGGCACACTGCTGACTCATGTTTAACTTGCCATCGGCTAAAACCCCCAGATCCCTTTCCACAGGGATGCTCTCCAGCCTCTTGTCCCCCAGTCTGTACACATATCCAGGGTTGCCCCATCCCACATGCAGAATCCCACACTTGCTTTTGTTAAATTTCATATGGTTGGCAATTGCCCAGCCCTCTGATTTGTCAAGATCTTTCTGCAAGACCTCTCTTCCTTTGAGGGATTCAACAGCTCCTCCTAATTCAGTATCATTTACAAACTTACTTAGTGTGCATTTGACTGCTGCATCCAGATCTCTTACAAAAACATCGAAGAGAACTGGCCCTAAAATGAATCCTGGGGAACCCCACCAGAGATTGTCTGCCAGCCTGAGGTAACCCCATTTACTACAACATTTATGAGCTCAACCTGTCAGCCAATTGCTCACCCATCACAATATGTGCTTATGAAGCTGTATGCTGGACATCTTGTCCAGAAGGATATTGTGAGAGACAGCACTGAAAGCTCTGCTGAAATCCTAAAAGATTATACCTACTCGCTTCCCTTGGCCAACTAGATGAGTAGCATTTTCATAAAAGGAATTTAAGTTAAACAGGACTTTCCCCTTGTAAGCCTGTGTTGGCNTCCTCAATAAATATATTTTGTTAATCTGTGGCTTTAAATTGACAGAAGGATATAGGTTGTCTTCAAAGAAGATGGAACTTGGTGTGGAGAATTCTAACAGAAGAGACATCAAGTTGTTCAAACATTATCTAAATGCTTCTTGAACTCTGGTAGTATTGGTGCTGTGACCACTTCCCAAAGCAGGTCTGCAGAAAATGATGTAGGAGTCCTGATAGACACCAAGTTGAACATGAGTCAATAATGCGCCCTTGCCACTAAGAAGGCTAACAGTATTCTTGTCTGTGTTAGGCAAAGTATCACCAACAGCTCAAGAGAGATGATCCTTGCCTTCTACTCAGCATTGGTGAGGCTGCACCTGGAGTACTGTGTCCATTTCTGGGCCCCTCAGTACAAGAGAGACATGTACATACTGGAAAGAGTCCAATGGAGGGCAAGATGATCAAAGTTTTGGAGCACCTGTCCTATGAGGAGAGGCTGAAAGAGTTGGGACTGTTCAACCAGGAGAAAAGGAGGCTCAGCAGGGATCTTATCAATGTCTATAAATACCTGAAGGGAGGGTCCAAAGAAGATTGAGCTATGCTCTGTTCAGTGGCACCCAATGCCAGAACAAGAGGCGACAGAACACAAGAGGTTCTCTCTGAACATCAGGAAGCACTTCTTTACTGTGTGGGTGATGGAGCACTGGCACAGATTGCCCAGAGAGGTTTTGGAGTCTCCTTCCTTGAAGATCTTCAAAATCCTCGTGGACTTGGTCCTGGGCGACCTGCTCTAGTTGCTCCTTATTGAGCAGGGTTGTTGGACCGGACTGGATGATATTCAGAGGTCTCTTAACCATTCTTAACCTTAACAATTCCGTGATTCTGTTGGCCTGTTCAAGTGCCTGACGACCCTCTCTGTGAAGAACCTTTTCCTAATATCCAGTCTGAACTTCCCTGATACAGCTTCATGCCATTCCCCTCGCTCCTGTCACTGGTCACCAGAGAGAAGAGATCAGCACCTCCCTCTCTGCTCCCCCTCATGAGAAAGCTGTAGACTGCAAAGTTGTCACCCCTCAATCTTCTCTAAGCTGAACAAACCAAGTGATCTCAGCTACTCCTCATATATCTTCCCCTCTAGACCCTTCACCATCTTTACTGCCTTCCTTTGGGCACACTCTAGTATTTTCATGTCCTTCCTACATTGTGGAGTCCAAAACTGCACATGGTACTCAAGGTGAAGCTGCACCAGTGCAGAGTAGAGCAGGACAACCACTTCCCTCAGCCAGCTAGCAGTGCTGTGCTTGATGCACCCCAGGATACAGTTGGCCCTGTTGGCTGCCAGGGCACACTGCTGACTCATGTTTAACTTGCCATCGGCTAAAACCCCCAGATCCCTTTCCACAGGGATGCTCTCCAGCCTCTTGTCCCCCAGTCTGTACACATATCCAGGGTTGCCCCATCCCACATGCAGAATCCCACACTTGCTTTTGTTAAATTTCATATGGTTGGCAATTGCCCAGCCCTCTGATTTGTCAAGATCTTTCTGCAAGACCTCTCTTCCTTTGAGGGATTCAACAGCTCCTCCTAATTCAGTATCATTTACAAACTTACTTAGTGTGCATTTGACTGCTGCATCCAGATCTCTTACAAAAACATCGAAGAGAACTGGCCCTAAAATGAATCCTGGGGAACCCCACCAGAGATTGTCTGCCAGCCTGAGGTAACCCCATTTACTACAACATTTATGAGCTCAACCTGTCAGCCAATTGCTCACCCATCACAATATGTGCTTATGAAGCTGTATGCTGGACATCTTGTCCAGAAGGATATTGTGAGAGACAGCACTGAAAGCTCTGCTGAAATCCTAAAAGATTATACCTACTCGCTTCCCTTGGCCAACTAGATGAGTAGCATTTTCATAAAAGGAATTTAAGTTAAACAGGACTTTCCCCTTGTAAGCCTGTGTTGGCCATGACCAATGACAACATTGTCTTTCAAGTGTTTTTTCAATAACTCCCAGAATAATCTTCTGCATAGTTTTACCAGGCACTGAAGTGAGACTGACAGGTCTATAATTACTAGTAACGGGATAATAGCCGATATATTTCCCAAAAAGTTATATGAGGCCATTTTTCATACTGGAAACTCAACATGTATTAACAGAACATATACTCATTATTTTCTTTATGCTTGTTCCTGAACAGTAACAGTGGTGTGCACCTTAGGTGTACACAGCAGAGTTTCAACTAGAACTAAAGGCAATACATAAAGCAAAGAATATGTGAGATGGACACTGCATTCTGTGTCCAGGGTTCAAAGAACTGTGTTCTGCAGTCCAAGCTTAATCAAGCACTTAATTAGCCACATTGCTCCAGGGCCATTCACTGAGTAAATAACAATAATTTTTAGAAGGTACATAGTTTAACTCAGGACCTTAAATAGGTCACAAATTAAGTCAGATGGGAACTCTGGAGACAAAGTGAAAAACAGAAAATTTTCATTCTTCCATATTTCTGTTCATAAGTTTATTACCACTAACAGACAATGCATACAAAATGATAACACAATAGGAATGATAATTGTTATTGCAAATGTAGTCTATGACTGCAATAGAGAAGAAGTTTTCAGGAAGATCAACCTGAACTAGAGACTAAAGATTTTTTTGGTTATTTATTTTTTTAGAATTAATGAAAAATTAGGTAAAATTTTCCTCTGGCCCAGTTCATTCATAAGCATTTACAAAACGTTAAATTGTACATCCACATACTAAAATTATTTCATATTAATCCATTGGAAGAAATGGAAATACAAGGGACTTGAAATTCAAAACTGAAAATGAGAAAAACTTCCATTATGAATTACAAAAAGTTGTTCAAAGCTTCAGCATCTCTCCAAGATGTTTTACTCATCAACACTTTCCATAAAATATTTAATTCTTGAATGAATTTCCATCTTCCATGCAGGATAACACCAAATTTCTGCAGCTCTGGTTCTAATTGATGCAAAGCTATCAGTAATGACATTATAGTAATACTCATATATAGAAAGATTATTAATGGTATATTTACAAATATTCTTTTGTATTCCTAAGAAGAAACATATTTTTACTTGTTTTTCCATGCAGGAACGTAATACCCATCTTGAAATTTAAATTCAACTAATACTGTACAAGATATGCAAATGCCTAAAAGAAATCAAGAAACAAACAAAATTTTTGTTCTATGATAGAGGAAGAAATGATATACAGGAATAAATTGGATGGGAGACAAGAGATATTTAGGTATATTTTTTTCCTTGCTTTAGCACATACTGCAATGGTTTTTCAGACAAAAATATCAGTTTAAGAAACAACCAGTGTGGATGAGTAGGGGCATATATTTGCCTTTATATCGAACTTCCATGAAAGAACCTCAAATAGCCAAGGCCTGTTCAGATTTGACTTTCATCAGAACATCATTAAATGGGATGTTGAACCTAAAGAAAAACTTGGTATGCAAGTTTACTGGACTGTAAGGGTAACATCAGCCCTGAAGATTCAACTTGATAAGTTAAATAAGGACCAAACTGACATTGTAAATATATGAAGAGGAATTGGGAAAAAGAAGGCGAGAGCTTAGCTTTGGGATCAAAGGAGGAGAAACCTTGGATTTTAGTGGATTAGACCTCCTACTTGGGCATCACTCATAAACCCATGTGACAGAAATCAAACAAGTCTACCTCTGCAGATACGCAGGCTTAATAGTGAGGGTTTAGGAGAGCCTGAGTTAATATTACTTAGATTAATCATCTGGTAAAGGCTCAAGTAAATACAGAAGAAAGGAAATTCTTAAATATGATCTTAGAAGATTGAACATTTTCTTCATTCATGTTGTCTGTAGCTTTAGAAAGTTTTGTTATTTTTTTTTCCCCCCTTCATCTGACCTAAACTGATTTGAGTGTCATTGTAAGGTTACCGGTCAAAATTATGTAACCCTTATACCAGACAACTATTATTAAACATTTCTGAGTTTCTCAAAACTTTCTCAAGCATACCTTAAGGCTAAAATATTTCTGCTCCTCTTTTGGCTGACTAAATGTTGTTAATGCAAGAATTTCTGTTGAAGAAAAATGTGTTCACTGGAGAAT
>VXAL01006611.1:0-25360 GCA_013399475.1 Chauna torquata | reverse complement strand
AAGGAGAAAGCGGTCTTTAACGGGGCGCGCCGGGCCGGGGCTCGGTGCACAACGTCAACGCACATTGCATTAAGGCAGGCTACACAGACGCTACCCTGCACCTTCCTCAGCCTCTCGCCCTCAACAACGTGGGTCATGCAAACCTCCGCATGCAAAACGAAAAAAAAAACCCCAAAAACAAACAAACAAAAAAACTAAAAAAAAGAAACAAAGAGGGGTTGGGGGGGGGAGACCAAAAAAATCCAAGAAACCCAAAAAGTCGTTGGGGAGGGAGAGCTCAAAGGGAAAGAAACGACCCCCCCCGGACACCTGGAGCGGAGATAAAGCAAACCCCCGGCGCCCGCCTGCCCCAGCCAAGGAAGGTGAAAGGAAAAAGGGCGGAAAACCCAAACGAACCGAGGAAAACGAGAAAAAAAGAAAAGATGAGAGGAGGGGAGGCAGGGGGAGAATAAATCAGAGTGAGCAGTGGGAGAGAGGATGAAACCAAAGAGGTGACGGGGCTGGGCGGGCGCGGGGCGGGAGGTCTGCTCACACAGATGCATGCACATATATAGATATCTATATGTTTATATATGCATAGATTTTATAGATAGTACGGCTTTTGGCTTAAAACAAATCAAGAAACAAGGAAGACGGCACAGAGCAACGATGGAGGGCAAGGCAGGGAGTCAGGGGGCGAGGGGAGAGAAGGGAAAAAGAAACCAAAAGAAAGAAGAAAACATCAAAATCAAAGAAAAAACAAACCAAAACTTCACAAATGTCATCGTTACTGAGATAAACGAATGTCTCTGAACTCTTCCTGGGATACGCATTGATCTGTTAGCTGTGACTCTGCAGGGAACTGCTAAGTCCTCATCAGCACTCAACACAGACTTTGCTTTCTGCTTCCTTTTTTTTCCGTTATATGCTTTTTTTTTTTTTTTTTTAAGTCCCTCTTGGTTAACATCCACTTACCAAAAAAGTGGCATTTCCTCCTTTAGTAGGTAAGGTATGAAGAGAAGGGAAAAGCGGGGCAATATAAGTGCATCATTAGATTCACAAAAATGCAAGAGAGAAAGAAAGAGAGAGAGGAGGAGAGACAGAGACAGCGAGAGGAGAGAAATAAAACAAAACAACTCCCTTCTCCTATGCTCAGACACCGGGCGCGGTGGGGAACCCATCCTAGCTACCTGGCGGTGACGCTGGGCCACCGGCGCGGTGACAGCCCCGAGCGCTGGGCTGGGATCTGGGGGTGCATGGGGCTCCGGCATCGCCGGCTCCAACTGAGCCGGCACACCTGGGCTGGGGGGCGAGAGGGCGATGGGGAGGCTTTGGGGGTCTCCCCCCGGCAGCCCCTGGTGCCCACGGAGGGGTAAATCCTGCGTGACCTAATGGGGCCTAAGGGGATCCGGGAGGTGCCGGGGCGGTGCTGCTGCGCCCGGGGCGGCCGGTGACCTCATTTCCTCGCCATCCCTTTGCCTCGAATGCAGTTACCCCTAAACGCTGCTTTTCCCCCCAAAGAGAAGCAGACGATGTACCACGGGTCCGCGACGAAGATGTTCCAAAGGGACACGAGGCCACCCCGCTGGTGGCATGTCCCGCATCGCGTCCTTGTCCCCACAGATGAGGGGTCTGAGCCAACCCCTGCGGACCCTACAGCCGCAGACCAGCGCGCCCTGTCTGCCAGAGCCAAAACGGGGTGGTTTGCTGCATTTTTAACGATTGCTTTAACAATCGGCTGCTGTTGCAATTGCTCCGGCGAGGGGGAGAAGCGGTGGCGGCGATGGATGCCCCACCATCGGCATCCTCGCAGGGGACGCAGCCGCCCAGGGACGGGGGCTTCGGCTGCACCTGCCCCCAGCCCCACATCGAGGGGGGAAAACTCGAAGTGGAGAAGGAGAAGGACAAGGAGAAGGAGAAGGAGAAGAAGAGAGAGAAAGACAGAGCGAGGTGTCCTCTTTCCGAGCGCAGCATTCGCACATTTGCTATCCACGCTGCGGGGATGGGCTCACACCCAACATGAGGGGAGAGGGATGGGGAGGGCAGAGCAGGCTTCTATCGAAAAAAAAAAATAAAAGAAACCCAAATAAATCCTTTGCAAAGGTCTGGCCCCAAAGGGAAAACACATTCGGGGTGCTTGCGCTCCCCGGCCCTGCCTCTCGCCTCGCCTGGCTCCTTCCCCCACGCGGAAGATCTCGGCCGTTCGTCATTGCAGCCCCCAAACGTTCTCCCCGGGTCCTTCCAGCTCACCGCCACGACCATGGACCCAGGAGGGGCGAAAAACCCCAATGTCCCCAAATTTCTCACTTGTCACCCCTTCCTCCCTCCCAGTCCTTCACCCCAAAACACCCGTGCCCCAGTAACTCCTTCTCACGCGCTGGGGTTTGCCTGCCGCTCCTTGCCTCTATTTCCTGCTAATTGCACTCAGTCTCATTATCCAGCCCCTAAGAAAGCACGGAGGAACTCAAACCGACCCAACGTAGCTGCACCGTGTGTGGGAACGAACACAAACTCGGAGGGCTAAAACACACAGAAATGCATTCTACCAACAGAACGAGGAAACGAGGAAGAGAAAAGGCGGAAAGAAAGAAAAATATTACATGGACAGGGCAAAAAAAAAAGAACGTAAGAGAAGAGCATGGCTTTGCAGCTAACTGGGGAAAACCATACAAATAAAAAAAATCATATATAGCCACCAAAAAGAGACAAAATGAAAAAGAGAGAGAGAAAGAGAGAAAGAAAGTAAGAAAGAAAGAGAAAGAAAGTAAGAAAGAAAGAGAAAATAACATTAAATCAAGCTACGGTGCTTTTCAACAGGCTCATCTGCAGAAGTGAACGTGCAGAGGTGGACGAAATACCTACCTTCTGAATTGGCAGTGACAGGAATGCAATAATAAAAAAGAAAACAATAATCTCCACATTTGGAGTGCAGAATGGGAAAAAGACAATGACTCTTTAGTAATGTGATTTAGACCCCTTTGCTAATCAAGTTTGCTTTGCTTAGACTTTTTTTTTAAATTGGTCTCATTTGCATCTTTTTTTTTTTTTTTTCCGTTATTTTGCTTAAACGGAAAGCCTGTGGCTTTCGCGGCTGCGGCGGCTTCGCCGGCTTGCGTGTGGAACCCGGCCTCTACATAGCAGCGCTGCGTTTCGGTCTGAAAAGTGGCTGCTGAACATTACCAAGTCCCAAACAACATGCAAGGAAAGCGGCGGATGGAGCAGGACGCGTGGAGGTTTGTCGGGCGGTGTCGGCACCGGGAGCGGCTCAAAGAAAACCAGAGAGAAATTGGTGCCGGAGAGTGCGTGTGGGCAAGAGAGCCAGGGCGAGGAGGAGGAGAGAGAAATGGGGAGGAAGGATGAGCGCGAGGAGGATGGGCAGGCAGCCGGAGGCGGGGATGGATGGATGGAGACGGGACCGGGCATTTAAAAGGGAAGTCAACCCCATGCAGCGCCCTGGCCCTGGGGGGCCTGGGGGGATGGCCTGGGTGGGGACATGGGGGAAAATAATGGGCTGAATCTGGTGGTTTTGGAGGGTTTGAGGCAGGCGGAGGGGACGCCGGGTGCTCAGCCCTGCCGCTGCCACGAAGGATGCTCAGGATGCCCGGCGCTGGGGGAGCGGGATGTGGGACGGCAGCATCGCAGCACGGGGTAGCCACGGGGGTCCCGGCCGGGAGGGGGTCACGGGTGGGCCCATGTCACAGCCCCCACGGCCCCATCCTGCCGGGCTCGCGCATGGGGGCCCACAGAGGAAAACACCCCCCCGGCACCGGGGGTCGGCTGCCAGACGGGCAGCGGGGCCACAGCCAATTCGAGGAGGCACAGGGCAATTTGCAGCTCGGTTTTGGGGTGAGCCCGCTCCCTTTTCAGTTTAGAGCTGCTCGGTTATCTTCCCTTTTAAATTCCTTGTTCAAAATATAGAAAATGGAAATACAATGTTCAACGGTCGTAAATATTTAGAAAACACATCTTCTTTTTTGTTTTTTTTTCTTCTCCACATTAACACACACAAAAGCAAAAATTCTAGAACAACATGACGACAACAGGGGAAAAAAATGAGAGATATATATCGTTTGCATTTCTGTACATCACGAAGGAAAAGAAAAGAAATCATGATAAAGGAAACTAAAACAAGGGGAAAAAAAGCATGTTTCATTGCCCTTCCCTCCCCCTCTTCCCTGCTTCTGCTGAGCAAGAAATGGAATTGTATATTACCGTTTGGGTTTTTTTCAAATGGGAGGCTAAAGAAAAACACAGATGGGATTAAAAAGAAAAAAAAAAAACCAACAACAAAAAAAACAGAGAGAGAAAGAGAGAGAAAGAGAGAGAAGTTGTCGGAGAAAAGTCCCGCTAGAGCCGGGGAGCCAAGGGAGCTCATGCGGCCTGGGTGATGCTGGGTGCCTGGGGCGGGGGGCTCCTCGGCACCCACACCCCCAAACGGCCGAGTGAAAACCACAGCAAAGAAGAAAGCGGAGAGGTGCCCAGAGGTGGGCTCCGCCACCGCCTGCGGAGCGGCCGGGTGCCGGGCGCTGGGTGCTGGGTGCTGGGAGGGGATGGGGACGGCGTGGGGGACCCGCGTGGCACCCAACCCGGTGCCTGCCCTTGCCCAGCCCTGCCTCTGTCCCCCTGCCAGCCGAGGCAGGCTCCTAGTCCCTCTGGAACTGGTTAAACTGGGGCTGGCCCCCTCGTCCCACTGGGGCAGCAGGAGCATTGCAGGGACAAGCCCCTCCCCGCACAGCGGGGTTTCACCCGGATGGTTGGCAGAGCTGGGGACAGTCAGCCCTGCTGTCACCCACCGCAGGGACCCTGAATGTCTACAACCTGAGCACCCAGCCCCAACCCCCGCTCCGAGCCCTCTCCTGGCCTTAAACCAGTGCCCAGACTGGGCGCAGACTGGTGCTGGGGTCCCGCTGGCACCAGCACCTCTGCACTGGGATGGGCTGGCAGTGGCGGGGAAATAATTTTCCATTTTTACCCATTTCTTGGCCATCTGGGCTCAATCCACTCCCAGAGCAGCGCTGAGCCCGGCGGTGGCCCTGCCGAGCCATCGGGGACACCCCGGGGTGTGACATCCGCAGAGTGGCCGTGCGAGGGGACCTGCTGGGGGTCCTGCCCCGAGGAGAGGGGCCAGCACCCCCAGGGTGGGGGGGACATTGTGCACCCAGAGAACAGCTGGGGAGGGGGACAGCCAGCACCCAGTGTCCCCGTCCGTCTGTCCGTCCCGGCCACCACGGGTGCCCCCCGGCTGGCTTTGTGAGGTGGGGGCCGGGTCAGCAGGGAAGGAGGGGAGAGGAGAGCCGGGGTGAGGGGGTCCTGCGGAGGGAGGAGGAAGAAGAAGAGGAGGAGAGGGCAGCGAACCGTGGTGCAAGAAAAGCCTACGTACATCCGGCGGCTCCTCGAGCGCGGCACCGTGGCTGTGGCGGCCGTTCTGGGTGCTGCCCTTGTGCCCGTTCTGGTGCGGCGAGGCCGAGCGGCGCGGCGAGGAGGAGGACGGGCTGCGGCTGGAGCGGGCGCTGCTGCCCTTGGGGCCATCCTCGCGGTGCTTGGGGCTTAGCCTGCGGGGCACGGCACGGTCAGGGTGGTGGCCGACGTGTCCCCATCCCCAGGCTGGAACAGCGGTGGCACCCAAGCTTGGGCTGGGATCATGGCACGGGCTTTGCCGAAGCAAGAAATGGGGCGAGAACTTGCTTTTTGGGCTTCTCCTGGTTCAAATTTTGCTATCTGGTTTGAAACTCCAGCACTGCGCTTCCAACCCCCTTGAGCATCCCTTGTGCTGCAGCGCTGCCCTGCTCCCCTCCCGTCCCCCCAGGGGTCCCCACCCTGGGGACACCCCTGCCCGGGGGTGCTCCTACCTGTCGGGGGATTTGGAGTTGCTGTAGTCGGAGGAGAGCGAAGCGCTGTGCGAGCTGCAGCTGCTGCGCCGGTGCGACCGCCAGGCCGGCGACTCGCTGCGGGACCTGCGGGGTGGACGGCCACGGCCGACAGGCAGGCTGAGCCCCCAGGCCGGGCATGCAGGTGGTTTTGGGGGGGCCGCCCCCCGCGGCAGCACCCCGCCAGCCGCCCGCCCGCGGCACCTCACCTCTTGCGCTCTTTGTTTTTCTCTTTCCGCTTGTTTTTGGGGCTGCGGGACCTGCAGGAAGGGCAGAAAGGTGAAAAGGCAGAGATGGGGGGGGCTTCCCCAGCCCCAACAAGCTGCCGAGGGGCAAGGGTGCAGGAGGAGCAGCCCCAGCAGCGACGATGCCCGGTGCGATGGGTCACCGTGCTGAGCCCTGGCCAAGGTGCACCCAGAACACGGGGGGGCCCTGTGCCACCTCCAAGGGTGAGGAACAAACAGCGGTGCCCGGCCGTGGGGCGAGGGGGACGCCGGCACCAAGCGCAGGTGGCGGCAGGATGGCTCCCAGCAGCCTTCGCTCTCACCTGTGTCTTCTCTTCTTCCGGGACCCCGACTCAGACCTGGGGACGAAGAAGAGGCAGAGACGAAGGAGACACGTTGAGCCGTGGCGGGGAGCGAAGGCTGGGCAGCCCCAGGGGACGGCGGGGACAGGGACGAGGGCAGGGGACTGGGAGGAGGCAGCTGCCACCGGGTCGCTGGATGGGGCAGCCCGGCCACGAGGAGGTGACAGCCCCTGTGTTCCAGGGAACACCTTGCCCACATGAAGGGACATCCAGCATCCTGCCTGTCCATGCTGCCAACCCACCCCAGTCCAAGAGCCCATGGGGCTTCCCCGCTGTCCCCAACCCTCCCTACAGCCACCAGCCAGCCCTGCTGTCCCCAGCCCTGGGAGCAGTGGCACCTGGAGGAGACGTGTCCATCTTACCTGTCGCGTCTGTGTTTCTTTCCAGTCTTCTTTTTCTTCTCCTTGCGGATCGGTGAAGAGCTGTCGCAGCTGAGGGGGAGGAAGTGGGTGCCTTTAGGGTGGGAGCGAGGGGCTGGGGTGCAGCAGGAACCCCAAGCCCCATCCCAGTGACCCAGGGAAGCCCCGTCCCCACCACGCACTGGTACCCCACTTTCCTGGACAATCCCCGGGATTCATGAACATTGCATGGCAATTCTTTCCTGGGGGGACTTTGTAGTGGGGGACAGAAAGGAGCACTTAGCAGAAGGGCTCTGGTTAACCCTGGTGCCCGAGCAGCCAGATCCCGCTGTGTCCCATTGCCACCTCGTGGGCTCCGCAGCCTCCAGCAGGAGACGAGGCTGGAGCAGCCAATTCCCACTGGGATTTGGAAGTGGGATACTCACCTGCGCTCCGAGCCGAGTTTCCTCTTTTTGCTGCCGCGGGGAAGGCAGAGAAGAAAGGGACATTAAGGACAGCATCCTTTCGCTGCACAAGGACATGCGAACTGGGGAGGGGACCAGCGGGCGGACGGAGCTGGCCCCCTCCCAGCAGCCAAGTCCCACCCGGTGCCGTGCCCAGGTCCTTCCCACCGAGGAAGGGTCCCAGCAGCGGTCGCAGCTGGGTGGGCTGGAGGTGGTGGTGCATCCCGCGGTGCCGGGCGGGTGCTGCATCTCCAGCACGTGCAGACGTGCTGCGCTCCTCAAGGGTGGGTGTCCCTGGGCGCACGGCCCCCTGGGGAGGGCACACACGCCGTGTTCGGGGTACATGATGGGGATATGCACACCTTGATCGAGCCCAATGCTCCGTGCCCAGGTTGGAGTGAGCAACCAGGATTTGGGGTGCATTGGCACCGGGAGAGGCACCCAGGGAGGATGGGGTGCAGATGGAGCCGGGGGTGGATGCGTCAGCACCCTGCAGCCCACGGCCACAACCCATGAGTTCAGAGAGGGCTGGGTTAACGACCCAGAGTCGTTAAAGCCCCCCAAAGTCCTTAGATGTCCCCCGGCTTGCCTCTCTGGAGGCTGGGAAGGGGTGAGCAGGGAGGGGACCTGACTGGGGAGGCCCAGCAGAGCTGCGGGGTTGAACCCTCCCAGTCTAGGGGACAGCGCGGGGACTCACCGGCTCCGGCGGTGACCCGATTTCTTTTTCTTTTTCTTCTTGGGCGGTGGGGAGGTGGAGCTGCTTGACCGTCTTTTCAGCCTGTGGGAAAGAGCAGGCAGGGTCGGGGTGAGAATGGAAAACCACCCACCACGCCCTGGCCACCATCACCGTGCCCTGGCCACCGTCACCGTGCCCTGGCCACTGTCACCGTGCCCATGACAGCCTGGCCTCAGTGTCCCAAGCTCGGTGTGGCTGTGCCAAGGAAAGGTATGAGGACACCGTGCATGCATTTAGGATGGGGACACCGAGCTGCTCCCGCACCCGTTGCTGCCACCTCCCGCCACTCACCACGCGAGGACATTCCCCGGTCCCCAAAGCCCCCTGCCCGCGGTGGCAGGACCTGTACTCGCGGTGGCTGCTGTCGTCGCGGTAGCACTCGGCCGAGCAGTCGCACTGCAGCAGGCAGCCCTCGCCGTACTCAGGGTACTGTGCCGCGTACTCCTCCCCGTCCAGCCCGTGGTGGTTTTCTATCACTCTGGCAAAGGCGGAAATGCGGGATGAATTTGGGGGTCTGCCACCAGAGAGGAGCTGGTAGAGCTGAATCGGGGCTGGGAGAGAGGATGGGGGCACCGCTGTCTGGTGGTACTGCTGGTGGCACGTGGGGCTGGGGACAGCCAGCTCCGCCACCGCCTCCCCAGGTGACCTTGGTCACATCGCTTGATGCTCAGCATCTCCGTGTGCGACACCCTGGGTGTCACCACTGCGCGGCGGAGGTCTTAGCAGAGTCCTCCTGCGGTTCCTGCCCCTGCAGCATGTCACCACCGGGCTGGCGCAGGGACATCCCCCGGGTCGGGCCACCACCTCCCTGTCCTCAGCATCATTCGGAGCCCCTTGCTGCACTGCAAGGCAGCAGGGCTGAGCCGGGGCTGCCGGCGGGGTCAGCTCAGGTAGGTGGTGGGGGCTGGATTAGGGTGAGAGGAGACGGTGGAAGACCGGGGATTCGGGGATTATCCGGCTGTCAGCAGGAGCTGCCCGGGATGATCCGGGCTTTGGGGCCGGTGCCCAGCCTGCCACAGGCTCGGCATGGGAGGTGATGGGTGATGTCCCCCCAGTCCAGCCGAGGCAAGGAAGGGGGGACATCAGGCCTGAAGCCACCGGGGTCTCCTCTCCCTCCTGAGCAACTTCGTCAGCATTAATTTTCCCGCTGCCATGGAAACAGATGGGAGGTTGCCATTGACTACCGGGGCTGCGGGCTGGACCCAGCGAGCAGAAGGGACCCAGGATCCCTCGCCCAGCCTCTCCCCACTGCCCCCACCTCCCCATCTCACCCTGCTCCTGCTCTGCCATCAGCCCCAGGAGCAACCTGAAACCCCCCAGGGCAGAGCATCCATCTCCCAGGGAGGTAGGCTGGGGACGCCTTGGTGAGGATGTGGGGCAGAGGATGAGCTCCTGAGCCCAAAATATTGCCAGGGGTCTGGGGGCTTGGTGATGGCAGCCGGGAGAGGGAGCTGGAGCAGGAAAACCATGTCAAAGACCCTGATGAAACGTTTCCTAGCCATGTCACCGCTTGGGATGGCAGCCCACGGGACGAGCTGCCTCCAGCACCAGCGGCACCGGGCTCAGGGCGTTTCGGTGCTGCCGGCACAGCCCTGCACCAGGAGTACTGCTGGCTGCAGGATCCACGGGAGGTGGTGCCAGCTGTTTTTTCCCCTTTTTCTGTTTTTCCCTTTCTCCCAGAATTCAGGCAGCATTCAAACTCCTTGGCAGCAAAAGGACATCTGGGTTGGATGTCCTCTGCTGGGACATCCTCCTGTCTCAGAGGCTGTGGTGCTCCAGGACAAGTCCCTCAGCATCCAGCTGCCTGGCCACGGGTGCTGAACGAGGTGAGGATCCCCACCGAAATGAAGCAGATGGACTGAGGACACTTCTCCATCTCTTGTTGGTGACAGCAGCACCCGGAGCCCCAGAGCCAGGGAACAACGGCATGGTGACAGCCACGCAAGCAGAAATGGGGCATGGTGACGCATGGAGAAATCCCGGTTCTCCATCACGTCCATGCCAACACCCCCATGTCTACTGGGGGACACGGCTCGGATGTGGGACATCTCATCCTGGGACGACATGGCCATCAAGGAGACTCCAGGTGCTCTGGAGAAAACCGCAATGGATGGTGCCGCGTCTGGTGGGTGCCAACATCAAACAAGCCCAGGCTCTCACCTCCCAGAGGAGATTTGGCCTCAGAAACCAGACTTTTTAGCTGATGTCCCAACCTGGGTTCCTCCAGACATCCTAGGCTGGCAGCCGGCAGCAGGGGAAGCTGGTGGAGAAGCATAGTCCCTTGGCTTTTGACCCATCTTTTCCATGAACATGCCTTTCAAACAACAACCAAACCACGGAAAGGGGGAAGAAAAAAGGGAGCTGAGCAAACTGAGATAATTCCTTGCTGGACTTTCTGCTCGGCAGGCAGCTGAGGAAACACGGCACCACAAGTGCTCGTGGACCACATGCTCCGCACCGCAGCCTGCTGCCAGCATCTCTGCTGTCAGCTGTGCTCAGCGGTCCAAGACCAGCTTGTGCTGCCCCAGTTACACCTCCCCTCCTGATACATGCCTGCATTTTTTTTCAGGCCCACCAGCCTGTCCATCAAGCAGTTCCTCTGTCAGGAGCGGGCCGTATCGCTGGGCTACGCGTGCGCAGACAGACGGGAGCTGGAAGGGTGCAGAGAGCAAGCTGGGGCTCAGGTGGTCATGGCTCTGCTCGGTGCCTCAGTTTCCCCTGGGGAGTTCTGCAGATGATGCTAAGCTTTTGCACGTGCTTTGAAACAACAGCAGCTGGTTCAGACTCACGGTCCAGCCAGCCCCACGACTGATTTGTAAAAGTCCAGGGAGGTGCTGGAACAGGACCAGCACACGAGATGCTTGTGCTGAGGGCTTTCCCAGCCTCCCAGTCATCGCAGAGGCTGGGGGTGTTTATTTAAAGCGTTGGTACATCTTCCTCACTCAGCCTCTTCTTCAGCTGGTGCAAAGGTTTTGCATCCAGGACGTCCTTTGGCAGGGACCTCTGCAGGCCAGGTCCCCGCCGCACGGAGAACCACCTCCTCTGGACCCATCTCCTCCCGGCTTTCTCCAAGCACCTCCTGGCTTTGCGCTCCTCTGAGCAACCCTTTGCTTTCAGACTGCTCCTTCCAGCCCAGCACTATTATTTATAGCCCACGGGCTAATCCAGTGATTACCCTTCAGACAGCAAAAGCAAGCCTGCACGCGGGGAAAGGTGACGGCTACAGCCGCTGGGGCACAGCCACTGAACGCACCTTTGGCTTTCCTGTGTGCTCGTTACAGCGCCAGCCCTAACGAGACCGGCAGCCTCTCCCGGCCTGCCCGGGAAGATGCCCTGGAGATGACTCACGCCCCACGGGCAAAGGCCACTTGTTAACACGCCATCTGGGTGCTCAGACGCCCGGGTGACCCAGGCAGGTTGGTTTATCCCATGCCTCGGTTTTTCCACCGAGCCCTGCCGGGAGGAGGACCCTGGATGCTCGCCACTGCTGCAGGACGGGGACGGGGCTGCACACCCCGACCGGGGCCGGGCACAGCCAAGCCCTGGTCCTGCTCGGTGGCTGCTGGCAGAAGAAGGCTGTCCCCACCGCCACGGCTTCCCCGCCTCCCCCTCGCCCTGATTTCCTGACCCTAATGAAGCATTAATATTCAGTGAACCTACAGCATCTATTCCTGTCCCAAGTGACCTGGTTTCCAGGCTGATAGATGGTGCGCGCCGAGCCAGCCACGCTGCCTGGGCCATTAAGCATCGCACAGATAAATCATCATCGAGCCAGGGCAGAACCTCACGAGGCTGGGGACGGTCCATGCAGGGTGGGAGGAGCGGGTGGCACATCCCCAGCAGCAGCTGGGCTGCTTTGCACAACAAACCTTAGCCCCGAGCCCCAGCGTGGGGCAGAAGCAGCATAAGGAGCGATTAGGAGGCAGCGGCACAGGGCAGAGCCGCATGGGGCAGCTTCCTCCGTGGGGCTCCTGGGGGTCACACCAGCCTGACAGAGATGCGGCACCGCTGGGACGGCTCTGGGTCCACGCTAGTGAAAAGCAGGCTCCAGCTCTGCCTGGGTCCCTCACGACATTATTTATTGTTGCTATTAGTAAGGATTAGTTTGGCTAACACTAATGTTACTAGGGTTACAGAACAGCAGCCAACTTCCCGGACCATCTCCAGCCAAGGCGAGCTACCCCAGCTTTGCACCTGCAGACAGGAGGGTTATTCTGCACTATGGAGTTAACAGCAAGGACTCAGAGTTGGTGTCCTTGCCCAGACGGAGGCAGGAGCTGTGATTGCAGCCCCAGAGAGAGCTGGAGAGACAACCAAATCAGCAGAGGCAGGCAGAGGTGCGGCACGGCCTGAACATCACATCTCCCTCCCCAGGACCAAGCTGGTGCCTTGCTCTGCTTCAGCAACATCAGTGATGTTTGTGGCCCGGCAGAGGCAGGGCATGAGCAGTTGGACCCACCTGCACCCCACGGCGCACCCCAAACCTGCGCCTTGGTCTCTGCCACCAGCTGACGGAGTGAGCCGGGCATCCAGTCCTGTGCTCTGGTTTCATCTTCTGTGACAGGGGCATTGCAATACTGGCCTCCCTGCACAGCACCCAGAGGTCACCAAAGAACCAGAGCAGCATAACCTCTCTAAGGGTAGTATCCTGCCTCAGAGAGGCAAAACCGGTCTCCAACCAACCAGCCAACCAACCGACCATCCAATCAATCATCTGACCGTCCATCCCTCCATCCATCCATCCCTCCATCCATCCATCCCTCCCTCCCTCCATCCCTCCCTCCCTCCATCCATCCATCCATCCATTGATACTTGGTGGCAATCTGGGATGTGTCTCTCAGTGACGGGGACGGGTAGGACACACAGATGGGCCAACTTGGAGCTGCCTCACTTACATCTGGCGCCCATGCTGGTCTTCCCTGGTGAGCACGCCTTCCTTCTCCATCAGCATTTGCCGAAAGGTCCCCACTTTCTGCCGGATCTCCTCTTCCAAGTACCTGGATGGGCAGAGGTGCAGTCAGGGCTGGCATGGCCACAGCGTGGACCCTCGAGGGGCTGCACGTCCCCCGAGGGCTGGGGCAGGAGCAGGGTGACCGATCAAAGAGCACTCAGGGCAGGGACCTGCTGGTGACCTCTGTACCTTCAGGACTGGCGTGTGGCCGGAGGGGCTAGGAAGGAGAGGTGGCATTGTGACGGTCATCAGGGCCTGGAGGACAGCAGGTCCCTCCACTTGGTTCCCTGCCACCACCCTCCATGTCCTCCTCAATCCCGCTTCCCCTTCCCCGGCAGCGTTCGGCAGATGAAGGGACCACAGGGGAGGGTGAAAGAGGAGGATGACCACGAGGCTCTCCTCGCAACCAGCGAGGCCGGGGTTCTCCGTTGCATCGTGAGCCTCCCTCGCTTGTCTCTGCGCTGCGCCGTGGCCCGGCAGCCGAGCCAGCTCTGCACTAACGCCGAACGCTGACTCAGGCCACTGCAGGGTTATTAACGAGAGACACTAATCACTTTGTCCCTGGCATCTGCAAACAGCCGCGGCAAAGCACAGCGCTCCAGCCACCCCTGAGACGCTGGAGGGATTGGTGACAGCCCAGGGTGGGCAGTCCTGTGCCGCATCCTGCATCAGCACAAGGGCACCGGAGCATCCCCTCGACCGAAACCGAAAGGTTCTGTGTTGAAAACACCCAAATGGAGAAATTTGCCGGGCTTTTGGCAACGCCCCTGGGAGAGGGAGGCATAGGATGGCACCTGGACCACGTCCTGCAGTCGGGTGCGGAGGGGTGCAGAGTTCCGCCACTGCCAGAATGAGATGAGAATTAATATTAACGAGCTCATTTGCACTGAAATGGGCTCATTAATACTCCAGCTGGCGAGGACTGCCGAGCAAGAGGAGGGCGGTGAACCAGGCAGCCCTGACCACTTCCCTACACCTTGCACCCTGCCGGGGCTGGGGGACCCCTAAAACAGGGCAGCATCCCCCAAATGCTGCTCTGCATCTCAGCCAGGGCACAGGCGAGCAGGGAGCAGACAAACGTTTGCTGCAGTGTGTTACTAATGCGGCCAGTGCTACGAGAGTGGGGACACGAAACCAAGCTGGAGGTGGCGGATGGGCCACCACGGCCACCAGCAAGGGGCCAGTTTATCCCGTTTTTCTTTTGGGGGACTTGCCTTTCTCCCCGGTTGTT
This sequence comes from Chauna torquata, assembly GCA_013399475.1. Taxonomy (NCBI): domain Eukaryota; kingdom Metazoa; phylum Chordata; class Aves; order Anseriformes; family Anhimidae; genus Chauna; species Chauna torquata. Next base: position 11,208 of record VXAL01006611.1, on the reverse strand, counting down.
CCAGTGAGCCCCACCGCGCTCAGACATCTCCGCAAGGCATTTCCAGCAGCCTGCGGATGGCTCGAGGGTTGGATTTGCTGCGGGCAGGAGGACAGCAGCACCCCGGGGCTGGATCCGGCCGTGCCATGCAGAGGGATGGGGGCTGGCGGGTCCCCAAAATCTGCTTCTGTCCTGCCCACAAAGGCATTCCTGCCCCATGGCTCCCCCCAGACCTGCAGTGTGGGGAGCCTGAGGTTTGGCTGCAGAGCAGCTGCTTTTAACCCCGTTAGAGGTATTTTTTGCCTTTAACACAGAGAATGGGGTGGGGAAGGAACCAGAAATTGCTGACATTTCTTTTCCAGAGAAGAAATCCAGCCACTAGTCAGCAAGTAGCCCCACAGGCAGCCTGGAGCAGACAGCGGTTGGATCCAGAGCAGGCAGGAGGAGCCATCCGCGTTGAAGGAAACCAGGGAGCACGCAAATCCCCAGAAAACCTCCTCTGCTATCACAACACCTAATCCCACAGGGTCCCTGCCCTTGGAGATAAATCCCCCGAGGCACAGGGGCCACAGCCAGGAAGAAACCCCTGGGGTGCTTCCCCCGCAGCCCCCGGGAGAGCCCCTGTGCAGAGGGGGATTAACCAGGTTGGCCAAGATTATTACTGTAATTATATTATCCTTTCAGTGTATCACCATCATCACTGTTATTAATAGCCTTAATACCAGCAAAGACAATTATAGCAACAGCAATACTGATCACAGTACTGCTGTTACCCGCTGCAGTAATAATACTACTAATAGTAAGAATCCTAGTAGGGCACAGGAACCCGAAAGGAAGACCTGGGCTCCCCAGGGCGCCAGGTCAGCCTTATTTATTTCCATAACGACAAATTAGGCATAATCATTATTCCAGTCTGTGTGAGACAATTTAATTCTAGGTCATGGTTGTGCTCTTAATGAAAGCCTTGGCGAAGCCTTCTCTCAATCCATTTTCCCTCTCCCCAGCTGATACCAGTCCCCGTCTCCCTGCGTGTGCTGAAGAATTTGCTCCATCAGTCAAGCTTTAGCCCCCAAAACTGGAGGGCGAGAAGGGAGGCAGGGACAAACTGAAGCACTGGAACAGCCTCACCTCGGGCTGAGCAACAGCTCTGCTTCATTTCCCCAATCCATGAGACGGAGACCAACCGTTTCTCATCCCAAAAGACCCGCAAGGCGCTGCAGAGAGGAGCAGTGCTGGCAGCTCGCACTCCTCTGACACTGACCTCTCGTGTGACCGTGGGCACCTCGCTTGTCTTTTCTGTCTCGGCTTTCCCAGCCGTGGCCACAACAAGCCAGAGCCCGGATTTCGGAGCGGGTCTCCAGCACCCACGCAGAAGCTCTCCTAGCTCTGCCGTCCTAGGAACTGCTGGCATCGAAGACCAGCCATCCCCAAGCCGTCCGACAGACTGGGCCAATCCACCCAGACACAAATTTCCTTCCAAATGGTGACATTTGCCACTTCAGGGCATTTTAGAGAGAAAAAGGGGAAGGAGGAGGTGTGAGCAGGGTGTCCAACAGGAGTCCCAAGTCACGGGATACCCCAGCCCAGCCCCAAACGCCCGCCACTCACCCTTGCTCTTCCATCATCTCCTGCAGCTCCATGCACTTCAGCTCCACCCGCCGCTTGCGCTCGTGGTCCAGGATCTCCCGGTGAGCCTTCTTCACCAGGCTGGGCTCCACCAGCCGCACCTCCTCCTCGGTTTTGTGCCACGTGCCCGAGGCGCCGGGCTGCGAGAAGCCGTTGGAGGCTTCCTGGGGCGAGGGCACGTTGGCCCCGTTGTTGTAGAGAGCCATGCTGGTGCGGGTGGCCTGGAGGCACGCAGCGCCTGGCGGGGACAAAGAGCCGCGGGTCAGCCCCTGTCCTGGCTTCGTTCCCTTCTGCTACGGACCCGAAGACCTCGGAGACCCCCGTGCATCCCCGGCCGCGCTGGCGGTGGGGACCTGGGCTGATGCCGGCACTGGTCCGGCGCAGGTTGCAAGGTGGAGGTGAGGCTCCAGAAATAACCCCTTGGAGGGGACAACGCTGCGCCGAGGCTTCGGCTGATGTCTCCAAGCCTTGGGGAGGAGACGCAAACGCGCCTGGATCCCAAATGTCCCAGATCAGCCAGAGAGGTGCAAACCACCCCATCGGGTGTCTGTGCAGGTCGTGACAGCCCCAGTGTCAGCAGCTCCAGCACGTGCCCGACCGCCCGCTCCTGCTTCCCCCATGCCCCAGCTGCCCTGCACCAAGCACGAGCCCTTTCCCTGGCACGTGCTGCTCCTGCTAGAGATCTGCTGCCTTCACTACCGACGGCAGCCAGTCTGCATGGGCACCGGCTCTGCTTTACCTCGGATTCCCACAAATGCTTCTCCTGGAAAGTCCTACACAAAGAAAAACGATCAAAGGCACAGGCAGAGCACCCTCCCTGCACACACGCTCCCTCCACGCCGGTTTTGGACTCGGAGATGCATCTTTTTGTGTGCAGCTGAATCTCAGGGGTGCTTCCATCCAGGGCACCCTGCCTGAGATGCTTTTCCGAAGGTGGGTGTTGCCTGCCTGTCTGGTCTCGGGGTGACAGGGACAGCAGCGCAAATCCGACCCGGGCACGCGGGCATTGATGCCATCACATGCAAGAAAGAGCAGGACAGGGAAAATGGGAGCCAAGCCCCTTCAGCAGGGCCGTGCTGCATCCCCTGTGCCGGCTGGGAGGGGGCAGCCGAGGCAGGACCATGCCAGGGGCTGAGCCAGCATGAGCAGCCCAGCTGGGACAGGAGAGAATGGATGAGGAGGGGAAGAACTGGGAGAGAAGGCGCAGAAATGAGCACACAAGCATGCCTGCCCTGCTGTATTCCAGCATCTCGGCTGCTGGACGGAAAGCACGCCCAGCTGGGTCACCCACCACCATCGTCTGTAAAACCATCCGCCCAAGGCTCGGGACAAAACACGGGACCCAGTGGAGCGCTCTGATTTCTCCTGGCTGCCCAGGCAAGGCTGTGAAAGCAGCAGCAGGGACGAACATCCCTGTCCTCCCTGCGCACCTTCCTGCATTATTAAAGCCTATCGATTTCCATGTCTGAAACCCACGGAAACTGGCACGGTTACAGCAGATTTCTATGGAAATGTCACCTACCGGCTAATATACATTTACCCGCAGCCGTGCCAAGTCAGACGGAGCTGGGGCGGGAGGGCAGATCACCCAGGACAGGGCTCCAGGGCATTTCTCTGCTGTTTGAGACCAGCAAAAGCCTCTGAGCCCTCCCTGGGGCAGCAGCAGAGAAGAAACGGGCACGAAGGGGTCCCGCCTTGGCGGGGAGGGGTCCCCCTAGCACCACGAAGGGAGGGCTCAGCCCAGAGAGCCGCCACGCCGCGGGGGACCCCGGGAACATCCCGGCTTCCCCGCTGCCACCAGCTGCCCCATGCGTCATTTATCTGCTGACAACCCTGCCCGGCGAGGACAGCAGCTGATTGCTTAATTACACGGCTTTTTTTCTATTTTTTCCCCATGATTACCGTGCCGATAGGAGCCAGCAGGCTGCGCTTCCACAGCGGGGGCTCTGCACGCCCCGGGTCCCCTCGGTCCCCAGGCACCGCTGTGAGACCAGGGACCCGCAGCAGCACAGGGACTCTCTGAGCTGGAGGGGGCACCTCTGAGTTTAAAAGCCCTTGAGAGGTTCAGATCGTTGCTCCAGAAAGCAAGGCAGCACCCATATTTTGGGGCCTGTGATGCCCTGCAGTAAGGAGCTGCCCAGGTCCCATGTGGTTCTGGGTGAGAGAGGGGAGAGATGCTGCAGAAAACCCAGCTGCAGGGCTCCTCTTCCTCAAAAACTCTGCCTTTCTGCCATCAGGGCATAAGCCAAAAATTTGGGAATGGGGAAGCTTCCCACTGGGAAATGTTCCCCTGGTGAGGGCCTCCTTCCATGGGGGAAGGAGAGGGAGACGGAGAGGGGGAAGGAGAGGATGCTTTCTGCAGCAGCTGCCTTTGCGTGCTTCCCCCAGCAGGAATTAATTTTATCCTTAGCCCAGCAGCGGGTAAATTCATTGCTGCGAAACCTTGAGAACGCGCTGGATATGCAGCCGGGCAGATAGATGGAGTGCGCGCGGAGAGAGGGGAGATAAACGGGCAGCCGGGTGGGCACCTGCAGACAAGGGCTGCGGGGGGCTGGAGGCGGGAGGAGCCGCTGGGAAACGCGCCCGTCGGGAGATAACCCCCACACGGGGATGGAGCCGGGAGCTCTGGGCTCTGCACCCTCACCCAGAGGGTGCCGACCTCGGTGCCGAGGCCGGGTGCTGGTTTGCAAAGCCTGGCTGCTCCCCTGGGACAGGGACGGGGTTTTGTAGCTCTCTGCAGTTCCAGCTCCGCGACCATCCCATTCCCACCACAACCTGCGGTGCCAGCTTGCGTCCCCCAAACCTGAGCACCCCCCGGTCCTGGGCACGTCCCATGCTTCGCAGGCACCCGGGCTCGAGCCTCCTGTTTTCCCCTCTGCAGAAGAAGCTGGCGGCAACGCGGAGCGGGGCCGCCCCTCGCGTGCAACGCCACGCGATCCAGCACCAGCGCTGAGCCAGGTCGATCGGCGAGCAATTGGCTCAAAGATCACCGCACCGACGGCCGCTGGCTCCCACGTCCCTGTCCGTGTCCCTGTCCCCTCTGCAGGGTCTATCCGGGGCGGTGGGAGAGGGGACGAGACCCATTCGTCTCCAGACAGGCCCTGGCTGCTCTCAGGTACCCAGGAGCTCGGTGCGGTGGAGCCGGGGCTGGGGGAGCCGCGGGGTGCTCAGCTCGGTGTCAGTGCAGCCGGCTCCCTCCTGGCTCGCTCGACGCCTTCCCCAGGCAGCTGAGGACAAGGGGCTGGGGGCGGCAGGGAGGGGAAGTGCTCAGACGTGAGTAATATTCACCACAATAGCTAATAACAGCAATCCTGCCTCAGTGACGGCACAGGCACAGGCAGGAAAACAAAGGAAGAGAAAAAACTACCCGCAAACACCATCCTGCTATAAATAGCAAAGCCACAAGCAAAAGCCCTGGACACAAAACGGAGCGAGTCCTGCACCTCTGGTGACAACAGGGACGACGTGCTGGGGCAGGAGGAGCCCCTGTCCTCCAGGAGGATGGGCTGGGTCTGTGTCCCCTTGCCCCCCAAAGGAGATCCCCAGCGACACCCCTCATAGGAGGCAGCTCTGTGCCTGCAAGGGACAGCCTGGGGACATGTTGCAGGAGGGTGGCCATCACCTCCACAGCCTCCACTCATCAGCCACCGCCACGCGACAGAGCTGGGACGGCCTGGCTCTGCAACCGGGACCAAAGCCTGGAGCGGAGGCAGCACCCCAGCCTCATCCTGAGCCTCCATCCCCAAACCTCATCCCCAAACCTCATCCCCACTGCTGTCCTCCTCCCCATCCCCACTGCTGTCCCCAGCCCCATCCCCTTTGGCCCTGCCCAAAGGCCAGTGGCTCCCTGCCTGGCTCAGCACTACCCACAATAATAAACACGCTGGTTAAATATTTCATTATCTGCAGTAATCACCCACAAATCATCAAGCGCTGGCAGCCAGAGGCCCGACCGCCTTGCAGAGAGGGAGAAAAGGCGCCTCGGGGCGAGCGCTGCATGGTGTCCCCGCGGGCTCATAAAGAGCCGCGCTGCAGGATGCCGCCGGGGCGAGCGCTGGCATCCGTCCCCAGCGCCCAAACCGCCCCGTGCCCCCGAGCCGCTCAAAGCCCCCCCGCACTGATGTGCCAGGGCTTCGGGGTGCGGCTGCTGGGGAAACTCCCGAGCAAAATTCGCCTCTTCCCTTTTTGCCGAGCCGTTCGCCCACGTGTTTTGGGGTCCCGACGTTCCCCGCTGGCACGCCAAATGCCACCTTTGGGGCTGGGGAGGGGGAGATCAATCGGCTTTTCATCTCGCAGGCGCTTTCTGCTGCCTGGATTCAGCTTTTGGAAATGTTCAGAGATGCTGCACCCCCATCGCCACGCTCCATCTCCACCCTTATCCTCCATCCCCATCTCCATCCTCCATCCTTATCCTGCCCGGAGGACCCAGGAACCAGAGGTTCCAACCCAGCGGAGGCCAGGACAGACAGAAGGACAGACACACTGCGCTGTGCCCCCGACACCACCTCCCTGCAGGGAGGGAGCTGCTCTGCTCAACACTGTCCTAACGGGACACGGCCATCCCTGCTGAACAAAGCTCCCAAACCCCGGGCTGGGCTTTGAGGGAAAGACAGGGATTTGGGAGCTGCAGCCCAAAGGGAAAGAAGAAACAAGGAAAATGAGCAAAAAGTGGTATTCCACTGAACGGCTTTTGCTTTTTTTTTTTCCTGCCCAGAAACACATCTTTTCCCAGCTGACTCTGGTCCAATCCTTCCACAGCCGGCGCTCAGCTCCCGGCTCGCGCCCAGGGCAGGGGTTTGCTCCCCGCTGGATGCTCCCCCGCATCCCCCTCCCCGGGGCAGGGAAGCACTGCAGCAGTGCCCCCGGCCGGCCTCCCCCCGGCCGCAGCGCTAATTAAAGCCGCCTCCGGCCGGTGCTCAATTAATTCTCGCCACATCCAGCTGCACCAGACAGGGTGACGGCGAGCGCCCGCGTGCCAGGGAAGCAGGCACGGGCTGCGCAGCGGGGATGGGGACTCCCGAGGACATGCAGCCACCTCCGTACTGTGCGAGAGGCCATCGCTGAGGCTTGCAGAGGCCAAAAGCCCTCGTATGAGGCTTCGACCGGCGCGAGGTCCCTCATGGGGACAGCCTGACATGGTGACGGGCGTCACTGCTCTTCATCTAAAGAGCAGCGATTTTCCCCTTTAAAATTTCCACCTTGTTTACAAGAGGAAAGCAGCCCAGGAAGCAGGGGGGTGAAGCCTTCATCTGCTGCTGGCAGCTTGTGCCAAGCAAACCAAAATTGGAAGGAGAAAAGTCCACCTGCTTTTGGCAATGTTGACAGACGCCCCATCACCATTCCCATCCTCCGCCCTCCATCCCCATCTCCACCCTCCATCCCTATCCCCATCCTCCATCCCCATCCCTATTCCCATCCTCCATCTCTACTCTCCATCCTCCATCTCCATCCCCATCCTCCATCCCTATCCCCATCCTCCATCTCCATCCCCATCTCCATCTCCATACCCATCCCCATCCTCCATCTCCATCCTCCATCTCCATCCCCATCCTCCATCCCCATCTCCATCCTCCATCTCCATCCCCATCCCCATCCTCCATCCCCATCCTCCATCCCNTCTCCATCTCCATACCCATCCCCATCCTCCATCTCCATCCTCCATCTCCATCCCCATCCTCCATCCCCATCTCCATCCTCCATCTCCGCTCTCCATCCTCCATCCCCATCGCCATCTCCACCCCCATCTCCATCTCCATCCTCCATCCCCATCCCCATCCCCATCCCCATCCTCCATCCTCCATCTCTACCTCCATCCTGCATCTCCATCTCCACCCTCCATCCTGCATCTCCATCGTCAGCCTCCATCCCCATCCTCATCCTCATCCTCTAGCTCCATCCTCCATCCCCACCCCGATCCCCTGCCGCCCAGCAGAGCCCCTTGGCCAGCACAGCTCCGTGCTGCTCCCCGGCACTTGTGCACCAAGCGTGCCTGGGCTGAGTCCCCCAGGAGGGGACAACCCAGCCAAGCTGGGGACCCCCCACCCACACACTCTGCCCCATCCAGGGCACCACTGCCAGCCTTGCTCCGTGCCTCAGTTTCCCTACCCGCGATGCTGACTGTCACCTCCTGCCAGGCTGGGGCCAGCGCTGCCCTTCGGGTCTCACCAGGGCATGCGACCGAGTACCAGCACAGCGCAGAAATAATTACCCCGTCCCCTGAGTGTTTTCAGCCTCGCTACAGGCTGCTAATTGCCCATTATTTGAAGGTGGCCGGGAGAAGGCCTCCGCCAGGCCGTGCCCGAGCGCGCCGTGCTGCACAAAGAGCCAGAAACCACCCGTAAGGCAGACAGCCTTTCCCAAACACCTGGCCAGAATTGTAAGGAAGAAAAGCCTCGGGTTGCTGCCTTTAATTGGGCTGACCTTCTCAGGAGCTGCCTTTCAGCAGCCCCCCGAGTGCCAAACACCATGAGTCAGACCTCTAAGAAAGGAAAAAAAAAAGACCAAAAAACAAAAAACAAACACCAAAACAAACAAAAACAAAAAAGCAGGACAAAACCAGCTTGAAAAGACTCGTCGGGTCTGGGGCTCGTTGGCTCTGCCCTGAGCGGCGGGACCCTGCAGCAGGGGCAGCAGAAAGGCGCTTGGTGCCCAAAGGGGGCCCGGCTGCCACCGGCACAGGGCTGGGGACACCCGGCCACCAGCGCGGTGCCAAGGGACATCACTCGGCCAGCGCCTTCCCACCCGCCCCGCGCCCGCGGAACGTCGCCTGGATGCTTTTCCAGCCTTTGCTCTGACTGCAGGACCAAAATCTGACAATTTACAGCCTTCAAAGCAATTAGCACAGAATATCAATGCAATGCACGGCCAAAACGCACGCACGCTGCCCCCAGGGAAGCCCCCCCCGAACTCCCCGTGCCCCACACCGTGCAGGGACATCCCCGCAGCCAAACCCTCCAGGGCTGGAGCCGGGGGACGCCGGGGTGGCTCCGGAGGCCTGGGGAGCGCCTCGTCGCAGCTAACGATGCAACACGGCGCCTGCCGGGGGGCTCGCGAGCTGGGTCCCTGCTGCTCGTGCGTACGTATGCGTGTGCGTAAATCTGTGTATTTTAAATAGATGAGGAGGCTGGCAGAGAAGCTAAAGAGTTGCTATGCAACTGGGCTCCTTCCTGGCGTGGTGGCGGGGGGGACGGGGGAGCCCGGGGGGCACGGAGCAGGGCAGGACCCCATGGGGTGGAGGGCACGGCGGGCATGGGGGGTGATGGCACGCGGAGCGGGGCAAGCGATGTTGTGGCCCCTCCGGCGCGGCGAGGAGCCCGGAGATGCTCCAGAGGCGAGCAAAGAGCCCGGAGGAAGGCGAGAAGCTGGGGAGCGCTCCCGCCCCCAAAACGCAGCCTGCCCGCGGCGTGGGAGCCCCGCCGAACCTGGGAGGGAGGGCGGCAGGGGGCATTTTGCAGGCGGCATCGAAGTTCATCACCGTCTCCCAGAGAGCACCGGCAGCCCCAGATATACGTCACGGGATGCCACAGATGACACCAAAGTGCCTAAATTTTGGGGCTCGGAGGTGGGTGCCCAGCATCACCCAGCCAGCCCCTGTCCCGGGAGCCCCGGCCACCCGGCATGGGCAGGGGTCGGGCACCCACAGCCCCCAGAGCCTTCAGCACTGCGGGGGTGCTCAAACAGCAGAGTCTCGGGGTAAGGATCGAAGCACCCACCAGGCCAGGGACGCGTCCTGATGCCCACGGCCCCCGCAGCCCCTCCCAAGGCCACCGCCAGGCTGGGGACCTGGGGACGTCCCCGCGCAGCAGGGAATGGCCCCTGGGGGCAACATCTCCCCGTCTCCCGCAGCAGAAGCATCTCCTCCAACAACCCACGTTGGGGGGGATAACAATAATAATAACAATAATAATAACAGTAATAATAAGAATAAGAACAACAACAATAATAATAATAATAATAATAGCAGCAAGTATTGAGCGAAAAATAAGCAGCGGGGGGGGGCTGCCACTTGTGTGAGGTCACCTTCCCTGGTGGCAACGGAGGACCCCGGGTGCAGGGGGGTCCCGGCTGGTGCGGGGCAAGCAGGCAGCCGAGCCCCCCCGCGGCGCGGCGTCCGTTGTGTAACGGGAGGAGCTATTCCGGGGCTGAGCACGTTATATAAGCCGCGGGCCACCTGGCCAGGCAAAGACGCGAGCTGGGGACGGAGGGAAGAAGAAGGGCTCTGGGGACGCCTGGGAGTGGGGCCCCGCTGGCCCCCGCCCCCCTCATGGACCCGCAGCCGGATCCGGCCCCCGCACCCCGAAACCAGGGTGGGGAAAGGGTGGTTGGGGCTGGGGATTTGGGTATTTCCTCCACGGAACGGAGCCGGGAGCGGGAAAAGCCCATGTCGCAGCCCAGCTGCTGCTTCCCGCTTCGTACGGTGCTCGGGGGCACCGCACGCCCCGCAAAGCAAGTCCGGAGGTGCTCGATGCCCCGCCGAGCCCAGGAGGCAGAGCACCCCCAGAGAGCCGTGCTGGAGGGGCAGCCCTTCACCGGGGGGCAGGCAGCATCTCCTTGGTGCCGGGGACAAAACCAAGCAGGGGACAAAAGCTGCCTGGGGGCAGGCAGCCGGGGAGCCCGCTCGGTACATCCCCAAGAGCGACCAAGGGCCGAACGCTGCCCTAAAAACTGCCCAGCTTCTGGCTCCAGAAGCCCCCGCCGCTCCCGTCCCCCTCCGCGCTGTAGGAAGCGAAGCTGCCTCCGTCCTTGCAGAGCCACCACCGCGGGGCAGCCGGGAGGCTGAGGATGCTGGCCCAGGGCCGGAGCATCGGGCGGTGGGAAGCAGGTGGTGGGGACGTGCAGGGTTGGATTGAGCGAGGAAGCCCTGGCGGAGGGGGCACGATGGCTAGCTAGGGGCTAGCAAAGGGCTAGCAAGGGGCTTGCTCCCTACTCGTCCCTTGGTCGCAGAGATCAGCCAGGGCAGCAGCGACTGCACCCTGCAGGATGCTCTCCAACCCAAGACACCTCCAAAAACACAACACCTGGCGCACCCCAACACAAACCCTCTGCAAGAGCGCAGCCAAGCAAAAAAAAAAAAAAAAAAAATGCCCAAGCCGGAGCCACAACCCAAAATTCCCACGGCTGGCACCCCCCTGCCCCGGAGGGGACGAAGGAATCCAACCACGCGTCCCTTCAAAGCCACCCCGCTCCCTCCCCAGCCCCGGCCGCAGCCCGTCGGGCAGCAGGCCTGGGGACAAGGCTCCCAGAGCCCGGGACGGAGCCGCGCAGACCGCTTCCCCAGGAGCCCGCGCTCCCCGCTGGCTGCCAAGCCTTGCCCCTTCTTCCCCCACACGACACCCGCAGCGGCGGTTTGAAATCTCACCCAGCCCAACCCGGAGGGTTCCCTTTCCCCGGCACGGCTCTGGGGCCGGGCTCTTGGGGCAGTTTGTGCATTATCCTCGCTGCCAGCTCCGTGCTCCCGCAGGGGAGCCCCCCATCCCGTGCCCCCCGCACCCCACCTGCTGGGTGTCTTGTTGCCCTTCCCGGCCCGGTTCCCGCGACACGGGGACACGGGGTGCTCCCGGGCCACCTCGCCTCGCCCGACGCATCCTGGAGGAGCCCCTGCGC
>VXAL01006610.1:58709-72128 GCA_013399475.1 Chauna torquata | reverse complement strand
TCTCATCCCACAAGTTTTCTAATTTTTACACGTGTGATTCTCTTTCTTATCCTGTGGGAATTGGGGCGAGTAAGCAAGTGGCTGTGTGATGCTTAGCTGCCTACCAGGGTTAAACCACAGTAACTGTGTTTGTGAGATGCCTCACAACTACATTTGTTTCACACACAATTTCAATTTAGTGAAAAGTTAAGTCATATGATTGCTGTTTCTTCACTCTTTGAAGTTGCTTCTTTCTACCATATTTCTGCAAGTTCTATTAAGAAAATCACCCATGTAGAAAATTTGACTTCAGCAGTCACAAATACAAGCTTTTTAAAAAAACAGAGGTAGCAGCACATATTTGAGAAATATTTTTAGTTTTGTTTTTATTTCAAGACTCCAAATTCTGCACCTTCCTTTGAAAAAAAAAAAAATCAGTGTATTATATTTTAGTTACTCAATGTGTTCATGGATTGAGCCAGTTTTTAAAGGCAGAGCATATTTTATTTAAAAAATAAAAAATAAAATCTTTCTAGGGCTTAGTATGTTACTGTAAAGGTCATGGTATGTGATACTTTTGTGGAGTATCAGCTACTGTAGAAGTAAAAGTATATAGTCTCTGTTGAACATCCTCATGGTTAAGGAGACCAACCTGAAAAGGTGAACTCAAGGGGCTGAATATTGAGGAAGCAGATAAAGGAGCATGGCTCTTCTTTTTAAGTTTGTGGTCTTTCAGTCAGTTTCCTGATATTGGGATTTGAGTTCATGGGCATACATACATCTTTCATACAGTGAAGCGTTGCCATTAAAACCTCTGTTTTAATTTTGGTGTTCTTGTCGTTCTGTGTGTCTCAGCACATCTACAGTAATGGGTAGAGCAGCCTGTAACTATGGTGTTGGATTGAAGACACCATGTCAGAGCATTAGCACTGACTACATTGTGCTCTTGGAGGGAGTGGCTTTTGTTTCCACAATATCCATTCAAACCACTAATACTTCCAGATTTTGATGTTGATGGACAATTTACCCAAGTAAAACAGTATTTCCACTCGGTTATGACTTCAGTATCCCATTGCCTTCTGCTGTAAGAACAGAAAGTAAGAGTAAATCAGTGTGTCAGCTACAGATGGGTTTCAGGAACCAGTTCTGCTGTGATCCATCACACCAGAGAACAGATCTTGCTGATTAAAATCACTAAACATTTTGTCAGTTTGCCAGACTGTACTGGAGCAAGGCTGAGAACATACGTCAGAGCACTGCCTTAGAGCAGGGACCATGCCACTCCTCATATGCTGTACAGCAATCAGTATTTTGGTGTCCAATAGCGAATAAACTCTTTCCGTAGCAGAAATTTGACTTGTAAAGCAGCTTACTATATTCAGTGGTGAGTTTAACAGAGCAAAGCCTGTGAATTATATTCATTCCACATTAGCAGAAGCTTTTTTTCAGAGGTCGATCATACTACATAAATGTGACTTCCTTGTGACGAGGATTTTAAGAATTTGTAGCTTTAAACAATACTTCCAATATTCATCTGAACAATAGTTGTCCAACTAAAGCCATGAAGCCTCTAAAAAAAAATCCTCTTTGAGTGGAGGTGTAACATGTCTCTGATATGAGGTTCCCACCCTTGGTGACTGCCCACACAAACCAGACCGAGCTGCTTCCAGAAGAGTCTGGAGTTCAGGAGAAATTGTTACTGGGGGCATGCAAACAGAAATAGGAGGAAGAGGTATACTTGTTAACAATATTTTACTATTTTAAATGTACTGTTGCTTAAGGACTAATTCTAACCTTTTTACATAATTTTATGTAAAGATTACGTTCCTCAATAAGTGTTTGTTCATTTGTTTGCTTGTTTTAATATTAAATCTCTAAGCTGTGAAAGAGAATGTCTTTTTTACTTGACAAAATACCATCTGATGCTGGCTTTTGATATTACTCTTTAGGTTACAAATCCACTGGGACCTACACTTCGTACTTGGGATACTTAATTTCTTTAATTTCCAGAAGTGTAAAAATTAGGCTGGTTTCTTCCTTATTGCTGTTACATATGTCAACATAATACAGCTGAGATTTCAGTTTTATGTAGTTCTATTTGACCTTTCAGTTCATAAAGATTCTCCTAAGAAAGAAAAAAAAAATGACCATTTTGTTAAATCTTAAATATAAGGTATTATATTTCATCCAGTTATTAATTCCAATAAACTGTGTTTGGCTAAAGCTTGCTTTCCTGAATAGCATTTGCTCTTGTTCAAAGGCCTCAGAGGAAGGACAACGCACAACTCCCCTCATCTATGGCTTCTAAATGAATTTTTTTTATTATTTGTATTTTTTTCATCAACCTGTATAACTGACATATTGTTAAGCCTTTAGGATTGCTGGTTTAAAATGTTTCTACCCTCTGATTCTTAGGTAGGATACACTGGATGATAATTTAGCACCTGATATGATACAAGCATAATTTGCTGCTCCATTCCAAAATTAAATAAGAAGCATTTATTGAATATATCTACTTTTTCTGCAAAATCGTCCAGCCTCTCTCATAACAGGATGCCATTAATACAGTGGAACTGAAGTTCCAGATTAGTTTTTCTTTCCTAAAACATCTAAAACCATAATTTTCCTTAATCCTGCCTACCAGTGATTTCTTTCTCTTTCCCTAAAACTTCTAGATGTTCATTTCAAGATTTCTGTAGTTTATATCAATTGGTACTTATAACATGTTCCCCACTAGTTATACCTTTCTTAAAAACAAAACAAAAGTTTTTCATTTAGCAGCTACAATGGGCTGTTTTAAAGACTTATTATTTTTGGAAGTGTATCTATGTTTCTCACAAAATTTATTTGACTTCATAGTAGCACAGATTTCTAAGCAACAGATGTAAAACAAGCATTATTTTCCTTTCCTATATAAAATAAATATTATCTCCCTCAACTTACCATCTCAGCATCTAAAAGAAAACTGACAAGCTAATTGTGGTAATAAATGTTTGAGAGGACATGCTGAGTTGAAGAATCACTCTTCCATTTGAATAAGTTGAACCTAGCAGATTTACTAGAAATATTTAGTTTTACAGAAGCAGTAGAAAAGAAAAAAACTGGAGTTTTTACAGTGAGAGAGAAATTTTTCTTCAAGCAATATGGCACTAATATTTCCTGGAACCTTTCCTAAAAGCTCTCTGGCCAGATTCGGATACCATTATCCATATATAATTAAATAACATTTTCTTAGATAATCAGATAGATCAAAGAACCTGGGCTTTGGGGAAGGTATAGTTAGCTAAAGACAATCAATATAAAATCACATAAAGGAATATGAAAAAAAAAAGGGGGGGGGGGGGGGGGGGTGGGGAAGTAAAGAGCCAGTCATAACATCTAGGAGAGGGAGGTGGTGTAGAAAACTGTGTGCTCTGAAAATCAATGGGGTTAATATGTCTAAATTATCTAGGTCTCAAGCACGGGATTGAATTACTATAGTGTAATAAGAATTCTTGCATCACCCAGTCCCCTGGTTACTGCTTATATGTAGCCTACTTGCCCTAAAGGTGAAGAATTTTTCAATTTCAGTTAGTTCACAGTAAAAGAGAGGTAAAATGAGTTATATTACCCAGCATTTGCTGCAATCTAAAAGTGTGCCATAGGCAGTTATTGAATCAGCTGACTAATCCTAAATTGTTATTCTGCTGTAGCTTGATCATGTGTCTAATCCCAGCAGGATTTATTTAAAAAAAAAAAAGCCTAAAGGGGGGCGGGGGGAGTTGGCACGGAAAAATCAGCTGCTTCAGGTAAAATAATCTTGTTTATGGGTAAAGAGGTTCAGCTGGCCTGAAAATAAAGTTTTACCATTGGATTATCTCTATCTTTTATTATTATTGATAGGGATTAGAAATTGAGATTATATAAAACATATTTTGGAATTTTGCTTCTGAAGCTGGAAAAGGGGAATTATTCTAGGAAATATCTTAAGTATTAGTAGGATAATTTGGTGAATATCATTTACTGTTTTCACCCTTTTTATATCATTTAGGATTGCAACCTGCATTATGCATTAAGAACCACCTCTGTTTTTTACATAGTCTTTTTTCCCTTTATTGAACACCAGTTTAAACTAGTATTTTCATAACAATGACTGAGTAGGTGTATGTGCGTGTGAATGTGATCAAGGCAGAAATCTAGACAGATATGGGCTGGTAAAGGATGTGATGTCCTACAGAACTTTAATTCCAGAACAGTCACCAAATGGTCCTGTAATCCTACTGACTTGCTCTGAGTTCCCAGCAAATTTATGCGTAATGACGAAATATATTGTCTTTTTGTAGGAACTGAGCATTGTTAGGGCACAGATTTTCATGCTGGGAGAATGAAATTCTTTGTGAAAAAGAATATGGTCGCAGAGTAAAAGCCATTAGAACCTTCAAATAAGGAAAGGAATAAGTTAAGACTTTTTGGTTAAATCACTGTATTGGCTTCAGAAATTTTGAATGAAAACATTACAAAAGTATGTAGCCATGATGACTGCAAATTTGGAAGACAGTAAGATAACGCTGGTCCATCTTTCTGATATTTACTGCTGTGCATATGGTATGAGAGCTTAATTGGAATAAAACATATAAATTAGGAATGGCAGCCGCATGTGGATTAATATTTTTCAATGTAGATACTTTCATAGCTGAAAAAAAAGCACCCTCGTTTTATTTTTGTATGTGTTCATTTTCTTTAGTCTTTCGGTGTAACGTCAAAAGAGTTTTAGAGATGCCACATTTTGTCTTATAGGAATGAAAAAAAAAATGGGGGGGGGAGGAATGTGTGAGTGCATCTTGACGGTAGTGGAAATAGTAGGCTGTGAGAATCCATCCAGACTGCGCTAGTTAGCCATGGGACCCAACCAGAAGATAAACCAGGGACAAGGTTTAAGTTTGTGGTTGATCATACCAAAACTATGCAAAAGGTTTTGTGAGATTTGTCAATCACTGGTTATCTTCTCTGTATGCATCTTAGGGACTTAGTGCCTAACAGGGCTTCTGGCAACCCCCAACCTTGTGTGGGGTTGGTCAAGGAAGGTGATCAGTCTGCAGGCTAGAGGGAAGCAGGAGCAGGACTCGAAAAGAGGGAAGGAGCTGAATCAACTGACATGCATGGTCAGTGGGTGTGAGGAGCAGAACCCCTGTTGTTGGACACAAGAGCAGAGCAGCAGTGGAGGATTTATGGAGAAAGCAGAAAGCATGTAAAAGGAGACTGATGAGATGTGGAGGTAAGAGATTTGACTAAGGAGCCTAAGTAGAGCGGTCTTTCTTAGGGTGATTCACCATTGATTTGCCATTAAGTTTTTCTTAATATGAAGTGATTCTGCACAACATGAGGGTGGAAATTAGAGCTGAAATAACTGGAAAAGCTCTATTTAAATATTTAGGGGCAAGGCGATGGGGTGATATGATTGATTGTTCAAAACCTGCTGAAATTGGCAATCTTAGGTTGTCCCTGTGGCGTGCTGCCAGGTCAAGTTCACCTTTGTGCTTGACAGCAATGTGCAGTGACTTCCTGCTTTGTGGACTGAAGCATTTTGTTCCGTTAAGCTCACCAGCTCACCCACACAGCAGCAACTGGGGCAGGAGCCAAAGTCTGCAACAACAGTCAGGATTGGCTTAAAGTGTGTGGGTGTTTGGTTAACAAAACTTGTCTGTCTATGCTAAAACAAGGCAAAAATGTGTGGAAGAAAAAGGCAGCTTGTAGTTTATACATGACTTAAAGACCATTCTTAAAGTCAATAGGATAGTCTAGACATTATCTTGGTCTTCAATTTGTGCAAACTCTTTGCTCCCTCCTTACATCAAATATTTTAATGTAAAGACAATATTTTAGAAGTTCTAACACGGTGAGTCAACCAATTGTGATATTATTTGATGTTACTTCTGCTTTAGTTTTAGGTAACTTTTTAATGGTATTGCTCATGTCAAACTTTATTTATGTCTCCTGTTCTGCTTTCCTGAGTGCGTGGTATGATCTATGTAGCTTGCAACGTCACTTAAAATGATGTTTTTCCAGCTTAGATGGAAAATTTCAGTGAGATAACTTTGCTTCAGAAATATTTTTAATACAGTAATACTGCTTATTATTTATATGATTTGTTCATTGCTCTTTGAGTTATGAGAACTGCTGAAATGGAAAAGAGATTGTAGTTCTTGTTCCAGTCTGAAACAAACACGTTAAATACTACTTTAAGTAAGAAACGTGCACAGTCTGAAGTCAGCTGTTACAGCATACTTAAAGATAATATATTCAAACATACCTCTTACAGAAAAGTTTTGAGCCACTCATTGTTCAAAGCTATTACAGTCACTTCATGTATGCTTTAACAATCCACTCAGAGTTTAAATGTTCCTCTTGCCTCGTTTACTGCTGTAATCTTCTGTAAAATTTGTGTCCTTCCTTCTGTAGAAAATGTTTAAAGCCCACCTCTTCTCAGGGCCTTTGGAATACAACTTCAGTACTTTCAGCACTAAAGAAAACCAATAGTTTTGACGCCATGGAGTCATCTGGAATCTATGAGGCTTTACGTTATAGATGCTTGTGTTGAATTTCAAACTGTGCTTTGATAGGTTAGTGTCATTTGTAGGTGGAAGCTAGTGCACAGTAAGCTTCACAGTCAAGTTATAACATATTAAATATTCTATGGGAATTTTCAAAGTAGGTTATTGTACAGTTTGTTGATGTTTATTGCTTGTTGTCTCAATTTGCTTACCTTTCTAGTTGCTCAAAGTTTTAATGATGAGAAAACATTTATTTAAAAAAGGACAAATTATACATCATCTGCTTTTTAAACACTAATCCCTCAAAGGATGCAGAACAGAACATATAATTCCTAAAAATAATAAAATCTTCCAGGATAAATTTCTAAATCTGCGTTAAAGATTTTATCTTTTTGTTTGTTGTTTGTTTTTTTGTGGGTTTTTTTGTTTGTTTTTCTTTTGCTTAGGTGTACTTCCCCCCACCCTTCAGCTTTCTCAGTAAGTTCTTGCACACAGTAGTTAAGCTGTAAATAAAGTTGCCCAGAAAAAAAATCTGTTTACACCCAAGTACAGTTCAGAAAGCTGTCAAGAAATACAAGATAGAGCACACTTACCTACCTCCCTCTGGATTTTTATCTAATGAGTTGGATGCAGAAAAGAGCACTTAACATTTATACATGTAAAATCAAATAGAAAATGGTATCTGGGACTGTTGTCCTAAATTACTTTGAAAAGAAGGCAGAAAAGGGGTGCTGTGCAGAAAACCCTCTAATCTCTTCAGTCTTGAGCAGTGAATTCCATATGCACATTGATAAGCCTTTGGTGTACTGGATGGCTTAGGGGAATTTAAAGCAAGCATTTATCTCCTTTTCTGTTAAAGCTTTAGTTGTCTCAAAAATACTAATGTGCAATAAGTAAGCAAATCCTTTTTTTTTTTTTTTTAACCTTGATAACTACACACTGGAAGTTTCTGAGACAAACCAGAATGAGAATTTTCACCATTTTTATGGATTTCATGACATCAGTTGGAGAAAGTGTAGTATTTCTGTGTGTTGTTATTCTCCAAAACTCTGGAATCAGCATTGGGACTTTTTTTCTATTGAGAAATACTTTAACTCATGGAGCAAATATCTTTCTTTCTTGCCTATATCAAGCAAATTTACATGAAGTGTCTGTGTATGTGGTTGGTGCTACCATGCTGATTTGTAGGGGTGAATAGTAGGCAACTAACTACTGAGCACCTGTGGAGCTCAACGGATCCCGTTGTTCATTATGAACCATATGAAATCAGGCTAATTTCGTATCTTAATAATACAACAGATGATTTCAAAACATTTTTGTAGCTTTAAGACTGCAAGACCAGCTGAGACACTGGGTCATCTAATCTAAAATTTTTATATCTCTGATTTTATTTATATGTTCTGTTTAGTATGAGGATTTTATTGAATGAAAACAGTATTTCTTAAAATACGATCCAACAATAGCCTGCAAGACCTCAGTTCATGGAACCAGATAGTCTCATATATGTGTCACGGTGTTAAGGTTCTGCACTATCTTAAAAAATTGGGAGGACCAACAGAGTGCCAAAAACAATGAGAACTCCCCTGGAGATTTTATTATATTAGGAGGCTCACCTTTAACAGGTAGAAAGGAGGAATGGGAGAGACCAAACTGCCAGAAATACAGTTTGAAATGCTACAAATAGTGTATAGGTTAACTGGTCTATGTCGGATGATCTTAGCAAACAGTCTAGCTTCAAATTAAGGGAAACAGCATAAAACATTTGTGTCAGTGAAACCTAACAAGTAATTCTTTTCCAGACCAAGATTGGAACTGGGCATTTGATCAAAACACATGATAGAGAAAACTTTTCTGATACCTCAAAGGAATGATCTAGTGTGATCCTGTCTCTGTGGTAAATTCCTGCCTGTCTCTTCTCTTTGCCCTCAGTAGTGCAGTAATGGGGAAAAAAATTGCTTCACAGTTTCTTGCACATATTAGTAACAGGTTTGAAGATAGGATCTTCCTTTGTCCAACCTTAGTGTAACCTACGTAAACAACATGTAGAGAGAAATACAAATCCATCTTTTTCCCCAAAAAGCTATGAAGTGAAGGGAAAGACAAAGTAACTCAATGCTGCAAAGGCTTATCGTGATAGTCAGACCTGTCTTTCTTCTCCCTAGCACATCTGCACACATACATACATCCACCTCATGTACCTAAGTTACATGAGTCCACGTACGTAAGTGTTTTGTGCTTGAATGTAACTTAGATGTCTTTAGTATGATGCCGTAATATACAGTATAAGGGTATTTAACTTGAATCCAACTGATGCAAGGTCATCACGCCATTTACTAGGCCACATTTGATTTCCAAAATGAATAAATGAATTTACCTAACATAATTGTCCATCCAATATATCCTATTTCGACTAATTAATCTAACAATAGGTAAAAACAGGTAAAAATCAGTTCTCCTGTCAGTATTTTGGAGTGGAGCAAACCACGAGCTGAATTTATAACTTTATGTAAAGTGAAGTCCAGATAGTTTTTGTAACTGTCTTTATCTCTTCTTCTATAGATACATTTTTCTTTCTTGGGTCTTAGGCATATTTTGCCTATTATATAGTGATATTTGGCGCATTTTATGTTTGGATTTGGATTGGTCATAGTCATCCATCTTCTTTACTAAAAACTATCATAACACTGAAAACTTAATCATCCAAGATTAATCCTCTAGAAACAGTTTTGTTTATAAACAAACCCGTAGCAACATCATTTTAAAACTGATCAGCAAACCAGATTTGGCTTTTGTTTTGTGTGTTTAATATTCTGGATAATGCAAATCTTCAAAGTACAATTATACAGGATGAAATAACTTGAGTTATAACTTCAGCACATATAAATATTCTGCAGAAATCAACTAGTTTGATAGCTGCTATATCAAGCTGACATAATTTTCTTAGCAAAAGACTGTGTTGATTTCACACCATTCATGACATTATGGCATCAACTATACTTCAACATGTATTGTTATTGCTACACTTTTAACATATATGCCAGAATGATCTGCTCCATCACTTCACCTGTGATTAGCAAATCTGTTGGTCTCTGGATCATCTCTTTTAGGGTTGGCTTTTGTTTTTGTCTCCGAATTATTAAAATTATGCTTGCAAAATTCCATTTCCTTGACATTTCTCCAATTTTAGAAGTTAATACTGGTGATTCAATTTCAGACTTGTAATTTTGGTAGTCACTGATCTTTTCTGTATTTCAGTTACATTTTCTGGGTTACTTTGTATCTTATAGCTTTTAGGAGACTTTTTTGTTTGGTTGGTTGCTTGCTTTTTGTTTTTAAACTAGCAAGGCTTATTTTATTTCCTTCGTGATCCGATTGTTAATTAATGCTTAAAACTTGTTCAAATCATATATGTTGATATAACACCTGAGGTCTTCAAAACAGTTTCTTTTGCACTTTTGGATTCATAGATTGTCATATTTTCAAAGTATAAATGTATGATGAGATCATATTTTCCAGATCCAAACAGTAACTGATTTTTAGTCAAAATTAATTTTTTTGAACCATTAAAATAGATTACAAAACTAATTTATCTCAGATTAACACAAAATTTCTAATCTCATGTTAGGTAATTATTTTTTTAGAGGCTTTTAAGAATTGTTATTATTAAGCATGCAAAAAAGCCAGTATATATCTCAAACTGAAGGCACTTATGACAGTGTGTTTATCACCCTACACAATATGAATAGATAGTATTTTTCAGTAACTGCCTCTCTTTTTGTAGGCATAAGTTGTCCTTGAAAACAAGCATATCTATATTTTTGTGCCTGTATTTCACTGACAAAGTAGAAGCAAACACATGAAAGTGGAAGACGGGATGAAATATAGCTGAAAAATAACTTCTGCCATCCGCATTAAAGAGCATAAAAATAGTACACAAAATAACAGATTGTTTTACAGTTGGAACTATTCTTTTTTTTTTTTAATTGTTGCAAAATTGCAAAATACATGTCAGAAGGATGTTTTCTTTAAGGATGAGGAATGTGTATATGAAGAATATGCATATGGCAATGAGATTGTATTTGTCTTACTACGTGTTGAAAATGAAAGTCCAAATACTATTTTGTAGAGGCCAATCTATCTTGGAAGCACTTGTCTGATTCTAGTAAAAAAAAACTTAACAACTGTAGGGAGATGAAACTATGAAACCTGGTGGTTTTGTTTTCGTTTTTAGGTGTGAGGGTTTTTTTTTCAGTTAAAAAAAAAAGTCAAGTTTACATAATTAAACATGACTGTTTTATAGCAGCTATGAATTTCATCAGATCCTTTTGTGATTCATACCATCACCTAACAATATAGGCAAATTTGAGTAGAATTAAAGAAATGATAAAACTGACACTTTTGTGATATATTATACCTATATTTGGCAGTGCTTTAGATAGACTTTTTCATACCTTATGCCCTAGAAATGTAGAGGTCTAGCCCCAGTTCTTCACAGCTTTCATCATCACAATGTCTAAGCAGTACATCACAGCAGACTTGGAGAAAAGCATCTCTACAAGTATGCTACAGAAAAGAAAGTTTGTTAGTGCAGTTCTTAAGATGGAAATGCAGTCATAGGTTCTGAGCAACTGCAACAAATCTCCTGCTCAAACATAGATAAGAGTTAGTAATTTGTTTCAGTGTCAGCGATTCCACTATTTTTAAAACAAAGTGTAAGAAACGTGTAAAGTTAGTGGGTGGATGAATTTCAAACTCCTTTGCAAGAGCAAGGATGTAAATTCTGTTGTAGAACTTCAGCAGTAATTTCTGCACAGGTCGTATGGCTGCTTTATTTGAGTAACTGTTCATAAGGCATGAAAAAGACATTCTTATGAAATAATGGTCTGCCTGGTCCAAACCTAGACAGCACTAGCCCTAAACATTTGAGTCCTGTACCTATCACTCTCTGCTGTCCTGCTGTAGTGACAGTAAAAAAAATTTCAACTGTTAATGTGCTTTTAATACCAAAATATTCTAAAATAAAATTCTGGAAATGAAAAATTTCTTTAATATAGACTACTGGCGATTCATGTTCCCTCAATGAGGCAGCATTTTCTACTGAGATTGTTTTATTTCTAGTTAATTTACTCGGTTAAGATGAATCCATTCAGGTACTACTTCTCTTGCTCTCCTTTATACTAGCTGTCCTCATTATACTAGCAACATTGTAGGAGATTGTCTTTTCCAAAGCCACCTTCAGAAGTAATGGCACAGAAAATAAAAACTACAATAAAAAAAAAAAAAAGAAAGAAAGAAAACATGGGGAAAAGTGAAAAACAATGTCCTTGATAAAAGGAAAAATCAAGAAATAAGAAAAATACGTAAGAACAACTGGAACAACCCTACCTGAAAAATTCTGGCTCATTTAAATTAAGCTGCATAATATTTAATTACTTCATTTTCAGTGTATGTTTTATATAAGCATGTTTTTGATTTTTAAAATTTTTGATTTCCAAATAAATCATGGGGAAAAAAACTTTTACTGATCATTTTTGCATTTTGCTGTCTGAGCAGAGTCCGTTCATTCATGCATGCTGGTTTTGTAGTTCCACTGAATGAAAATCACAGGACAAAAGGTATATCAGAAACTGGATATTCATTCTCATGTGTGTACAGCAGGAAGAAATATTTTCAGGCTTCACAAACTGCCTAGATATCCAAGAGTAGATGAAATAATAATCCTACTACTCTCCATTTCTCAGTTCTGACATGGTTTGCATTTGAAAAAAAAAAAAAAACAACCTAGTACCATTAGTGTTCATTATGTTTTAATTACACAGAGATAAAAGTTGAGGTATTCTTATAGTTTAGGATTTCACAGCTTGCTTTTTCTTGGGAATGTGCTGAATTGGAGTAGGTTTACCCAGCACACAAGAAACTACCTATGAGGAAAAGAAATATCTATATCCGAAGAGCAAACAAATCTCTTGTATAGACTGAGCCTATAATATACTCACGTTCTCTGTTTATTTCAATTTACAAGGCAAAGGCTCATCTTCCTATACCTTCACCTTCATGGGCCTGCAAGAGGCTGGATTTGGTTTGTGGGTTTTTCCATTTGGCATTCCTACCTCCCCTTCCCCAGAGGCTGTAAGAAATGTGTTTGGGGCACCTCCTAGACACATGCACAGTCCTTGCTGTGCATGGTAAGGAGCCAGCCCCCAGCAGCTGCTGCCACCTCTGTTCAAGAGTGGTGTGTAGAAACCAGCTAAAGGCACATCTTCTTGTGCATCATCTAGCAGACAGAAAGATGTCAATGTTGCCATTGCTGCCATGGACGAAGGCAGAGGGCACAAGGAAAGTAGTTTCCTACTTGTACCACTTCCTAATGGGCTGCATAGATTACGAAGACACAGCTGACAAGTTTGTTATACACTGGACTAATATCTAGAAAGCTGCTTCATGACTTGGACATCAAAGAAAGACCACTGGCTTTTGGGTTGCCAAGACCATCAACTTGAAGTTTTTTTTATTATTGTGAGAAAAAAGACAATTACACTCTGAATGTCTTCATGACACTTGGGATCTTTTTTTTTTTTTTTGAGATGGTCTTCAAGGTGAGGTATTACAATTTGCAAGTCAGTAGGCTAATTATGTTGCTGTAAAACACCAGCCCGTATGGTTGCCTGTGCTCTTTTCTGACATTGTAAAAGTTATATGAGTAGTTCTCACTAATGTTGGTAGAAACTTGGTGCATAGCTTGAGGACAGATTATAGTCTTCATCTTGTTGGACATGAAAATAATTGAGACTGTTGTCAAGAGCTGAGCTTTTCTTTCAGTGTTAATGTGTTTTGGCAAGACATGTCAAAATTATAACTCATATTGAGAGACACTCATCCTGGAACATTAGATAGGAACACAAGCCATGAA
>VXAL01006610.1:24590-58649 GCA_013399475.1 Chauna torquata | reverse complement strand
TTTTTTTTCTTTTTTTTTTTTAATGAGGCCAGCACTTTTCTGTTGAGAAACAAGTTGTTATGTTGTTACCCTTGAGAATGACATTATTTGTCATCTGTGCTGGACAGGTATCACTAAAAGAAAGTTTCAATTACACATTTCAAATAGAGTAATTAATGATTTTTTTTATCTTAAAAGAAATATCAATTGGTCCTATGCACAGCAATCATATCTTCATTTTTCATAGAGAAAGACACAGCTTGAAAGTCCTGTATTTGGTACTGTTTAAAGAGCAATGTATTTTTTTTTTTTTTAATTCAAGCTCCCTTTGAAATCAGTGAGTTCTAAATGTTTTAAACATTCTTTTTACTATTGCAAAGAACAACTGTGTGCATCAACTGATTTAATTCTACGTTTGTGAATCTCTTACCACTGCATATTTTATGGGTTTCTGTATTAGATTCTGATCTTTGCTATGCATAAGAAAAACAGTCAATGTAGTGGTGGGGATTGCTAATCCCCAGGAACAAATAAATCACTATCTCTGATTCTGTTCCTTCTTTGTCAAGCAGATATTATTTTAAATTTCCGAACAACATATGTCAGCAAGTCTGGCCAAGTTATATTTGAAGCAAGATCTATTTGTATCCACTATGTGACTACCTGGTTTATCATTGATTTAATTGCTGCACTTCCTTTTGACCTTCTTTATGCTTTCAACGTCACTGTGGTAAGTACTAACTTTTTTAGTCTTTCTTAATACTTTTCAGGAGGTGGTTTGGGTGTTTGTTTATTAATTTTTTGTTTGTTTTTCAAATCTAGAGACTATATCTGAATGAACTAAAATACATTGGTGTCTTCTGCAGCTGTGTAGCGTATTTTCACAGTAAATGCTGAAGGAAGAAATAATATGTAATTTTACATGTTGATTAAAAGGGTTACGAGATTGTGTGTCAAAGTGGCCATTCATTATCATGAAAGCCACAGACATACCATTTTTTGATCCATTGTCCTTAATTTGTATATAGTTGTACCTATGTTCATTTTTGCTTACTATACTCAAATATAATTCTCCATGGCCTTTGTTTTCTTACGCTATTTAATCCTTAATTTTTCAAGACTCATAAATTGTTATGGTGGCAAAGCAAATCATTGTTATGTCCAGTAGAACGCTTTCTTTACTCAGCTGGAAATCTTCTTTCTCTTTACTGCTGGGTATTCTAATGCAAAAATTACAGCATGATCCCTAATTTTTGTATGTTCTAATATCTACTACAGTCATCATTAACTTTAGCTTTGGTTTCATCTCAGCTTCATTAGACATTTAATTACAAAATGCTTAAACCATTTTGAAAAATGTGTAGGTCTAATGTCTAATAATTCCACTTAATGTCAGTCATTGAGAGCTACAGTTGTGCTGGTTTACTTACGCTAAGACAAAGGTTATTCTTCAGATAGTTCTATTACCTTTAGTAGAATAAGAATCTACTAATCAAAAAGAAACTGAATCAGAAACTTTAATTGTGGAAAAAAGCTGTTGGCAGAGATTTCTTAGTTTTGTGAATTTTTCACATTAAGAGACTTAAGCTTTTAAGCTGTGCGTTTTCTAATTCTCAGGATTTTGATCTTTTGTGAACAGATGTACTCAATCTCATTTTCATGAAATGTGAGTTAGAGACACGTCCATAGATGACAGGATAGACAAGTATCAGAAAAAAAACACAGAAAAACACTAGTGAGGAAGCCTCCTGTGTTTTTATTCCTGTTTTATATCCTGTTTGTTTTTATTCATTTAGTTTCGTTTCCTTCAGTGATCTCCCTTCTCATTCCATTTGTTACATTAAGCACCGTCAATCTTATGCTAGTAGCTTTTAAAACCAAGCAGTTAGTAGTTCCACATTCTTCAACCACTGTTTTTTAAAAACAGTCGGTAATCTATTTAAATACAGTACTATCTCAGTTCGTCCCTTGCATTAAAACCGAATAACCACCATAACTGTGTAGGTTTAACTTCTACTATGAATTTTTCGTTAGATGAACCATGTCTGATCTTTTTCTTCAAGGAGAAAAGGAAAATACAGAATTGATCTTTTTTGTTGTTCAGGAAGACTGATATGCTTTCTGTCATGACTTATTTAAAAGAAAGGATTATCCAGTAATTATTTTTACAATTAAAAATGTCACAATATTACAAATGTTTCTGTAATATGATTAGCACGTATCTGCTGTTGGTTGTACCTTTTAACTTCTTTCCCTAATAAGATCGCTAATATGGTGACTAAGAATATCCAGGGGCACTGAAATATTCCTGTTAGTTATAGATCCTTCGTGAGATAATTAAGGATAGATTAAGTCCTAATACTAAGCCCCAAGTAATAAGCAATATATAGCCATGTTGATCTAGAAATTAACATTGACTGACAGGCGTAGCTCCCTGTATGCTCCAAGAGTTAAATGTTGTCTTAAATGTTTTTCCAAGGTACAGTCTATCTCTGTCATTTGCTTTGACCCAACATACAGCTAGCTGCTGTATGATAAAGACCACTACGCAGTAGTCAAGGGCCAACTCTCTCTTCCCTCTGGCAACTGAGGGCAAATCCAGATTTTGGGAGTCTGCACTCTGCATTCACCCTGGCAAACCCAGACGTTTTTTCTCTATATGATTCCTTGATGGGAACATAGTGCCTTACTACATTATATTTTCCCTAGTGGTAAGACAAGGCAGCTGTTAATATAATCCTCAAGTTAGCGAATGACTACCAACTGTTTCAAGAGTGGGGGGAGGTGTTAATCACATTCCACTGTTTTCAGACTTTATTGATTTAATAAGCCATTTCCTCATGTCTGTTCTCAGATTGTCACTCCATCGACTCTCAGATGTTGCCTCAACAGAACGGTGAGAAGGGGCATCAGGGAGCATCTCACTCCTTTGCCGTTCAGGCCCCTGCACAAAGGCCAACTCTTTAGGGACGTTCTAAATTCTGCAAGCTAGGTATAGTGCCATACATACCTACGCATGTATGGCACATATATATCATCCTCTGGTTGGAGATTTGTGTAATTAGTGTATTAAAAAGCTGTGGAGTCTCTTGCCATGGAGATATTGTGAACATATTTCAAAAGAAAAAAAGTGAAACCATAGGAATTGTAAAGGCACTACGGCCTTTATACCTTACAGGGATTCTGCACTATCACTTAATCGGTAAATCTTCAGAGGTCTGAGACCTCAGGCATGTTCCTTCCTAACCTCAGTGCCTGCTGAGACCATAGCTCCTCTCATCCTTGTATTCATCTGACATAAGGGATCCCTTCATCCCTGGAAATATTGTGTGAAATGCTGACAAAGTTTTTTTTTTTAAAAAAAAAAAAGCCAAGCTGCTAAGCACCAGTCATTATGACTTAATTTGCTCCTCTCTGAGTAACTACTGGAGGTATAGGGCAAGTCACTTTTGGAGGAAAGCCAGCTAACCAAGCAGACAAAAAGGATTAAAGATCAGTGCCATTAATACTTTAAATATATCATGTTTCCTTATTGTTTCTTTTTGCCATTGGACATGATGCTTCCAAGCAGAGAATTCCTCCACTAGTTTGTAGTGACTATTTCTCAGTACTTCTCGTTATCACAGAATGCTATGATTGAGTTTTTGTTGGTTTTACATAAAATTCGGACTTTGTCATTTTGACAGAAAAAGGTTAACCCAGCTAGTCTACAATGATTAACCAAACAGAGAATTTAGATGGCTTTATATCTGTGGACACAGCAAAACCTACACACACAAGAATGAGTGCTGACTCCTCATTTTGTCTTTCTAAATTTGTGACACAGAAAAGAAAGCTGCCTGATAGCATTTGAGGTCTTCCAGAGACAGATTAGACACAACAGAAGAATAGTGTTTGGCATGACTAATGAGGAAGTTTAGTGCAATTATGTATGATTAATTACATCAGTGTCCAAATTTATGAGCAAAATATTGGAATGAGGCAGTCTTTAGGCCTTAAAATGAAACGTCTCCACTTTAAAACAAATATTGTTATCTGATTCGCTGTTTATATATCCAGCAATATTCTGTAACTTAATAAAAAAGGTAATAATTTAGTCTCAGGTAGTAACTTGCTGGGTGCGCTTACTGTTGTAACAGTACTTTTGATATTTATGAGAAATTGGTTAAAAGAATAATCTCACCTTATCTATCATTGTACGTGCTGTGGCAGAACACAGGCAGCCATGTAAAGATGAGTGCTCCAATGTGAAGGCCACAGCAACATACACCATCTGTACGTATATACGTGTGTTACTGCAACACCTGCTAGTGTCAGTCATGAATAGGGACCTTTTCTCTTACGAGTGCAACAAACGGAGCCATGTTTGGCTCAAGCTGATGAGAGACAAAAATGGAGACAGAAAAAAAGTCTTTGGGGAATGAGTTACCAGAGAAAAAGAGGCAGTTGCTATGGTGAGCATGGTGTTCAATTAGAATAATATTTTCATTGTAATATAATTATATTAATACAAACAAGGCAATTCTCTCAAATATTTTAGAGCCTTCTGCCCCAAATTTAACAAAAATTCTTGTGCCTAAGGCCACAGACGTAACTAAGTTCACTGACTTATAGTAACAGATAAATGAATTGCAAGAAGAGAAGACCCTGTAATTATTCGTGTGCTCTAATGTCAAATCTTATTCCTCATAGCTGTGAAATTCAAAGTAATTTAAACAAGCGTCATGATTGTTTTCTTTTTTTCCCCTGCTATGTCTATGAGAAAAAAATGTGAAGGTTCTTGAGAAAATAATAATAATAATAACAATAATAACGGGCAGTGAATAGTGCAGGAAGAAGGCTGGGAGAGAATTACTTCTGCACTATCAAAACTAGCAGCAAAACAAAAAAAATGTAGTTTGTTTGTTTCTTTCTTTCTTTCTTTCTTTCCTACAGTTTTCCCACCTGACCTCTTAATTCCTGAGATTGGAATAAAATCAATGATTCATTAAGTCTTCACGACTAAATCTAAAATACAAGGTTATAAAAACTATCAGTCATCTCGCACTTAGTTGTTAGTGAATGCACACCTATGAAATTAAGATTTCAATTTATTAGTTTTGGTAATAGAAACAGAAAGGTTTAGCTTCAGGTAATTCTGGATTAGCATAAGCAAAAGGATGTTGATCCAATAATGCTTTTAGATTTTCTTTTCAGAGAGCTCATTACTGTGCTCAGGGAATGCTGTGAGAAGACATATCAAGTTTGACATTATTTTTCTTTCAGTCAGTAGATGTATGTACCCTGTATCTACCAGGTATCTAGTAAGCATTAATCCTAATGTCTCATTAATGAAGGAAAAAATGCTTACTATTAATGACAATTTTGCCTATTTATTCTTTGAAAATTTAAATTAAAAAAAATATTTTGATCCTAATCTGTATATTGTTTACTAACTCTGTCAAACAGCTGAAACATGAGCCAAGTGTACTCCATGAAAAGCTAGGAGGTGTGCAAGCTCTGGTGTGGATATAGGTTGGAGGATGCTCTGGACAGGACAGGGTGGTTCAGGGACTTCTTGCTTTGTGCATTTCTGCATCTTCTCTGGGGTCAGAGCCCATAAACCTCTGTGCTGAGAACGGATGTCGCTTTTGCAACATACACTTGAAAGGCAGTAGTCTTTTAGGTAAGTTTTCAAACCAGTATTAGAAGTTTTAATACAAGCTCTTTTGGACTCTGATTTAGTACAGTGCAGTAAAAGGAACCCAGGCCCCTGTGTTCAAGGTTTAAATATGAACAAACCATCTGAATTTTCGCTCACCTCTCTTCCTTGCTCTGCAAATATCCAGTTTGTATTTGCCTCTTCCAGGCTTAATATTAAGCTGGTTTCATCTCATACATAGTTGAGTTATGCCTACTGTTTGGCTGTTAGCAGAAACTGAAAATCAGTGTGTGTTTGAAGATGCTTATTTTGTTGTTTCATACTGGAGTCAAATAAACCTTGGTCAGTCTGATAATTTTGTTGCTTTTCTAGAGCAGGGAAAGATCTCTTTATGCACAAACACTTTTTTTTTTTTTAAATAAAATACAAAAGAAGACTTTGTATTGAAAAAAAAATCAAAAGGAAAGATCTCCCAGTATTTCAAGTTTATATGGTTTGAATCAGAAATACTAAATATGTATGTGCACAGCAAAAATAAACATTCATAGAGCATTAGAAGATACTTTCCTTTCATTGCAACAAGGGAACAGTGTAACAGAAGTCAAGAGCTGACTAGTTGTTTTCTCTCTGTGTTCTCCTAGGTTTCTCTTGTCCACCTTCTAAAGACAGTGCGGTTGCTACGCCTCTTACGTCTCCTTCAGAAGCTGGATCGTTACTCCCAGCACAGCACAATTGTTCTCACACTTCTCATGTCCATGTTCGCCTTGCTTGCTCACTGGATGGCCTGCATTTGGTATGTCATTGGGAAAAGGGAGATGGAACAGAATAACCCCCTTACCTGGGACATAGGTAAGTTGTTCTTTCCACCGTATAGATACGTACACATGTGTGTACATGCATATATATATGTGTGTGTGTATGTAAGTATAAAAAAAAGTATGTATAAACCATTCAACACTTACTGGTTTTGTTTAAACATATACAATTATTTAATGCTGTTTATAGAGAAAAGGAGTTTCTTAAATCCCATAATTTTTAGCAAGCAGGTTGTACACTGAGTGTACATATTTCTTGAAAGTGAACTACCAAACAAGTAAAGGACAGAAAATTGCACTAAAAATTTTGGAGTCGGTATCAAGTCATATAAATTCAATGCAACTTGTGTTTCTCAGGATCTGGAAAACTTGGTTCCTAAGAAGTCTCCTCTAAATTTGTAAACCGAGAAGTAAATTTCTACCTACTTAGATAAGAAAAAATAATTTTCCTTTAATCTCTAAATACCGTCTATATGAGTTTTGGTATAAGTCTTTCTTTGGCATAGTTTTAAATGATTGGTTGTAAGTGGGGAGGAGCAAAGAAAGGCAGGAGCTTCTCTTCTTTTTTCCTTTTTTTTTGAAGGTCATTAGCTGTTTTAAACGTCCACTAAAGGAGTTGTCCAAATTACATGTGACTGTGGTAACAAAAACATTCAATAAGAAAGAAAGACCAGACTGTTGGCAGTCTCTAACTGAAAAGATTGGTGCTCTGAATTTCAAGCCAATCTGAAAAAGAGGGCTAAAATGGAAAGAGAAGGGAAAAAGTGGAAAACAATGAGATTTTTAAAAGTGTTTCCATGTTTGGGAAATCGAGGATCTAGATAGGAAAGGGCTAGACAGATAGTGCAGAAGAGTAGACAAGATAGTTCATCCTGTTTTTGCAAATTAGGAAATTTTGTGGCAGATTCCCTTCAGCATGCTGATTATTCTTTACTGTACAATGAAAACAGGCCCTGAAATGCCTTTGAGTTAAAAAATCCCTTTGGAAGTAATGTTTAGCTGATTTGCTCTCTTTGCTATTTTTGCACAGAAGGAGAAGTATTTGGCAACGGAGAGATGGTGTTGGACCCTTCAAGTTCTATCCAATGTTTAGTTTCCAACCCAGCCCTCCTTCTGGTTTATTTGAATATTCCAGATTTACTCTTTAGATTTTAAACCATTATTTTTTTATGGTTTATTGTTATTTCTAAGGGTTGTATCTATGTGTGATGGTACAATGGGAAAATATACCTTGTATAGGAACCTAATGTCATGAGTAATATTATGCTGTTGAAGGTGTGTTACCTGCTAGTGCAGATGCTGCTGTGGGTCATTTGGCTTTACAGCGGAGGTGCATGTCTTTTACTGTCTTTTTCAGATGGCATATCAATATCAAGCGCACCTTTTTCTCCCTTTTCTTTCTAGGTCCTTGTGCTTTTTCTTTTTAATTCTACTTGTATATACCTTTCACCTAAAATCTATAATGTATTAATTGAAGCAGGAGGGGGAAGCAAGGCCAGTGATAAAATTGAGTGGAAGGAGGAAGCCCTGCTAAGTTTTCTTTATGCTGCTGAATACTGAAGACACAATTAAAAGTATACGGATAATTTAGAGTATATAAAGTTATCTGTGAGAGGAACAGAATATGTATGCGACCGTTTCATAAACAAACGGTATCTGATGGTGAGACAGAGTTTCCTAGCAGGAAAAATATTTGTTTGGGGAAAGATGCAAACACCTCTGGCTAAAGGCTCAATGAGATGTATTCGAACTGCAGTATCGGCTATTCTTATCTCTAATTTCTTTCTTCTCTGTTAAGCCCATTAAATATCATCTAATAAAGATATGTCTGAAGGGAAAATGATAAGTATGTTAAAAGTGCCTGTCCTCAGATAAGGTGAGGATTCTGTATCAGAAAGAGGAAAAGAAGAAAGAAGGTCCAATAAATGCATCTCTCCAGTTTGCCCATAGGTTACTTAAAGCTTTGTGAAATCTTTTTATTCTTCTAGTTGGTTGTTTATTTCTCCTTCCCTTTATAACCAGGTCTGTGACCTGCAGCTGAACTCCTCACAGAGTGCAAACCTCTCAAAGAAAAGACTGCAGCTGTAGGGGAGGATACACAAAGAAAGCCCACTGTGCACAAATTGGTCAAATACTGGTAACAGCAAAACAAATCCAGAAATAATAATAATAAAAAGGAAAGTCTCTCTGGAAGGAAGTAGCTGTGAAAAAACATCGTCAGCTTGTGTAGGTCACAAACGATAGCTCATTTCAAAGCACCCATTGCAGTCCCAATGATAAGGATGTGTTGCGTCCTTGCCCCCAGGTGGGGCTGCTGGCAGCACTCCCCCTGCAGCCTTTCCCTGTTACCTGAGCTGAGGCTACCTTCATGAAATTCTGCTCATCTCCCCTGTGGCTCTTGGTAGTTATTGCTACAAAAAGATTAACTTTCACCCCTTGGTTTTGTTCTCTCTTGGGCAATGGCAATAATAAGTACATGTCGCAACTACCTCCTTAGAACAAAGCCCAGTTTATTTGGAACAGAACCATTTTGCAGAAGTCCTATTTGTGTCTCAGTGAAGAATGCTGTATCTGACTTTTCAGACTGATCATTTTCTAGTGGGATTTCTAGGCAGGAGCTGCTCCTTAACAGCCTCCCACCACTGTCTTGTCTCACTGTGAGACGTGAGGATGTTCCCTGTATGGCTGCAGTCAATGCACGTCCCTGTTCTTAGCTTTGTGCACCCTTGGGCTTTAGCCTCCCACCTGGCAAAACTGAGTAGTTGTTGAGCTTACAGTCTGATTTTATTTCAGTTTTTTTCCAGAAGTGTTTTTGTGTGTTTTTGTCTGGAAAGCTGTTCTACTACCTTCATGGATAGTCTCTGAAATATTTAGATGCTATAAATGCATAATAAAAATTACACTACAATGACTCCTGCAAAGCTCATACAGTTATTGTGTAGCAAATCAAAATGATATCGGTTCCATATCTGTCAAAATGGTTATTTCTGAAGTTCTCTCTAGCACTAAGTTAAATATTTTATGACTCTTCTTTGTTTTGTTTTTAAGGGAAACTCTTTTAAAATGTTAAAGTATTGGAAACTGGTTAAAAAAAAAAAAATCAGAAAATTCCAGATACTTTGTATAAAGCCATTATTGTTCAAAGACCACTTCAGCACTGATAAAATTTCTGTTTAAGCTTGTGTATCACATGTATGAACAGAAACAAAAGATTAAGTAATTCCCTCAATCAGTGCAAATCCTATTGCTCTACACATGCAAGCTTCTTGCTGGTGAGTGAAATACAACGAAGTTAAGTCTTGGCTTTCTCTGTGCTATAATCTTTGCTACTCTGGTGACACACAGCTGATTATATTAACTAGCCTTTCTTTTAACCTTAAGAAAACTTCAAATGACCATTCTACCACACCATTCACACAGCATAGCGTCTGTGTAGGGGATATATTGGGAGGATGTGATTTAGGTTATGAGTAATAATGCAAATTAAAATGAGATTTGGAGACCACAATGCAAACAGGAGGAAAGCTTGCTTTGGGATATAATAAAGGTAATGATATTGTAAGGCACAGATGATATTCTGTTTTGTTGTACAAAGGCCTCAGCTGGAACTTTTTGTGCAGTTTTGGATAATGTGTAAAAAGGATTTCTTAATGCAGGCAGGGCAGTAGAGTGTGATCCTTGGTTCTTTATTGACAGGTTTTCATTTTTAAACTTCTGATTTTATTACATTAATACCTAAGCTAGAGGCTCAAGTTTCCATCAGTAGAGCTTATATAAAGTTCATTCCAGGCATTAGGAGGCTTTGTAATTGGCAGCATTAAAAAAAAAAAACACAACACAAAAATATCATTCCTCTGCTTTTCCATTACACAGAATATGTCTCCCCCTTGGAAAGTATGCTTTTTATTCTTCACTGGAATGTCTCTGCCAGTGTCTACATGAAGAAGTAGTGCCTTGGGTATGGATGCTGCAATGCATACAACAGCTGAAATACAGGGACAGGTTTGTTCTAAGAAGGGATATCCACTCCAGGAACAAAAAGAAGATTTATTTGCTTTTTATGTGTGCATCTATTCTTGAGGAGGAGAAAAAAAAGCTTTTAGCAACCTCCTTTTAGTGCTTCCTTGGAAAGCTTCGGCACAAGACTGAGGTCTTGCTAACACTGAAAAACCAACATTTTAAACTGTAATGCTGTAACATAGTACTTTGGACCTTGCTGTGCTATCAGATATGCACCATAGCCCAGATCTCACAACATTGACTTTAGTGGGAGTAGCATTTGGTTCTGTGTATCTCTTTCTCTGGCCAATTTAACCAAATGAGATGCTTAATTTGCATTTGGATTGGAGCAATGGGAGTGATAACGTTCTCCCTATGAAAATACACAAAACAGAAAAGTATATTTGCTTTGTTCTTATTCGTTGTAATTGTAAGCCTTCCCCCACCCGCCCCCATCCTTTTGCTGACAACAATCTCATTGCAAATAATTTAAAATCATGGGTACGTTCACAAATTTAGCCACGTGGTGGCAAAATGAGAAAGATGTAGTGTGTGGGAGTATTACTGATGAACTGCCATGATGTGGTGGCTTTGAGACGTTTATTAGTCTTAAAATCTAGATCTCTTGCATAGCTCTTATATTGATATCTTATATCGATATTTTAACTGACTATGTGGGGTATTTGGAAGATATGCACTGTGAACACAGCCTTGAGGTGCTAGAGACCTTTACCTCAGCAAGTTTTCCCACCTCAGAAAACAGTCATTTTGTGTGCAGCAGCTTAACTCTGGTGTCTGATAAAAACATGACTGCTGGACTGGTCATTCCCATTCGCCTGAGCCTGTTAAGTTCCTTTCCTGCTTTTCCTTTCAGCTTTTTTAAATCCCTTGCTATTACATTCCATGTTGTTCCCCTTACTTGTTCTCATGGGTGAAACAGATTTTTCCATGGGACACAGCAAGATTTTCAGCCATCTGTAAAAACATCTGCTAATTTTCAGTTAGCAGACACAGAAAAGAGGCTCAACTGTGTTGAAGTTGCGGACTGATCCTACCTCTGTAATTCCTTTGACTTCAATACACTAGCTCTCGTTTCTATAGGTTTAACTGGTATCAGATTAAGGCATAGGGTCTTTATTGGCTGTCTGCTGTTTTGAATTATGATATACCAAGCTATTTCCCTTCAAATCCTTATCAAATATAAGAAATGACTTTTAGATCTGTCTCTACAAGAAACAGATAATATTAAAAATGTTTCCTGAATGCTAAAGGCGTTCATTCGGTGAGAACCATATGAGCTGTTGAAACTCAACTGTCTTGAACGTAGTGAGGAGATTAGGAGAAAGCCAAGAGTCAGGATGCTGCTTCCCTTAGATAGTCAAAGCTGTCAGGTATAATTTGTGTAATTGTCTTGAAAAAATTCCCTGCTGTCCACCAGAAATTCAGCCGCAAATTTTTATTCGCCCACCCACAATACCACTTATAACATCCAGACTATGGAGGAGTTGTTATTAGAGCAAAATTAAATAAATAAATGAATAAATAACACCTACTTTTATTTTTATAGAAAATAAAGTATGTTTACTTTGGGAGAAACTTTAAAGACAGGTCTCTAAATAGTATTCTTATTTACATCTTTATTTCCATAGAATACCTCCATTCTCATTTCAAGTTTTTACTCTTTTTATATCAGTTCTGTAATTTACAGCTCTTCTGAAAACAAGAACTCAGCCATGACTGAACCAGTGTACGTTCACCTACTCTGCAATAGAAAACTGCCCCCACTTTGTTTATCACATACTTTCAATCAGAATCTTTAAAGAGACTTGGATGCCTGGCTCCCAGTGAAGGATTTATACCCTGAATTATCTCTCAGGGCAATGAACGGCAGATGTGGGTGCAGAATGAGGTGCATAGCATCTAAGCGGAACCAGCATTACTTTCTGGAGTTTGAGTATGGACCTATGACAAAACAACATCTAGTCATTTCAACACGTATTCAGCTCATTAAGAGCTAAGACTGAACTACAGCTGGAGTCCTGGGAAAGACCTCAGCTGGCACCTGCTCTCACACTGCAAGACAGGCAGCAAGGTTCAGTCTGGGTCCCCAGCACTCCCCAGTCGATTTTGATCATATCTGTCGAGGTTGGGAATAGCATTTTAGTTTGTTGCATTGATAGAAGTAACCTTTTCACTGCCAGCAAGAGTATATGCAAATTTCCTAGGCTCTTAGCCAAAAATCTGTATTCTAGCATAAAATACTGGACTAGCCACACTGCTCCAAACACACACATCCATCAGGTTAGAAATGGTGTGTGTAGATTTATGAATCCTTGCAGGGGAGGAATGAACCTCATGCTAACTAAATTGCATAGGACATCATTCACTAGCCATGATCAGTTGTTCATTTCAATGTCTTCTCTGTACCTGAATGTTTGATTTTTAATCTCTCTTTCTGTCTGCTTCATTTTGTTTTTAACTCCTTGTATTTAAGGTTTTGTTGTCAGCAAGAACAGAATCTGTTACTTTGGAACTATGGTCCTTTCTAAGTTTTAAGAGGTGGCTTTAAGAAAAAGAACAAAAAATACAGTTTAATTTTGCATAAATGCTGACATCTTCAATTTAGTAAAATGAATTATAATGCTCTGCTGACCTGGGGCAACCATACTGAAGGTCCTTTGTTGTGTGGAATACACATACGTCTGTTTACCTGTCTATTTTGGATATTGGAGGGGAGCAAATTACTCTGGCTGAAACTTCATTTCTAATTAATATATGAAGGAAATATTTGATGGCTACCAATCCTGTGAAGCATTTTGGGCCATCAGTATCTTAGAGACTCAGTCTCTAAGTTGGGGTTATTTCTCACTGCACTTTCATAAAATAATTAACCCATGGATTGTGATACATGACTAATAAATAGGAATAAATTAAATGAATAAAATGAGACAACTACTTTGAAGCCATGAAACTTTTCAAAGCACCCATCTCACAAACTGTACTTATTACATTTTATATTCTTTGAAAAAGACAAGGAAGTAGCACCATACTGAAGTATTTACCAGTGATAAAATAGTCTAAGGCAGTTGAAACAGAAATATAAAAGGAGAATGCATTTCCATTCTTCTAAGTACTAAAATAGTTTAATTATAATCATGAAGAAATTGTAGTGAATAAAGGTACTTATCCATTTCAAAATAACTATGAAATATTTCTGTAAAGTGTGATAGATACCTTACCTAAATGATTAAAATAATTCCAGTGCAGAATACTAGATTTGAGAGATGATTTGGAAAACCTTATAGTGAGTAATATTTATGAAAGAAATCTTTTTCTTTTATCTGATTGTGTTACAGTTTGGAGTAAGCATAATAAGGGAGGAAAGTTCATCTAGTTTTTGAAGAGAAAATTCAGCCTTCACCTGTCTCCGTACAGTCATAGTTACTCGTTTTTTCTTACAATACAAGCAGAGGCACACAGTTCTTGACTTGTCAGTCTTTTAGAACAGACACAGAGAAAATTAACAGACACAAATGGGTTGTATAAGCACAGTTGTAATCAACTTGCCATGTGCTGGAAAGGCATGTGGAAACCTGCCTCTGCAAGGTGAAGACCTACGCATATATATGAAGGCCTCATAAAGGCCTGAAAATCTGAAATGTGAAAATGTGGCCCTACTTTTCTGTCTGCTTTATATGTAATACTTTCTAGGAAAGTTTTTATTTTTGTTTTTAGTTAGCAAACACCCCTCATTTCATACCTGTGTATAGCAGACCTTGTCAGGATTTAAAATAAAAATTTCAATTTAAAAAATCCTTAAAAATTAATTGTATGGAAATCATTCAGTTTTTCATTTGAAAACCCAGACCACTCTGTGTTTGATGGAGCTGTGGCAAACCAAAGTATCATTTATTGGACTGAACTGAAACATTTCCCTTGTGTTAAGTTTAACATTAATTTGTCTCAGCTGCTTTGAGCCTTAGTCAGTTTTATTCTGTCATTCTTCCCTGCTGTTCTTTTCTACAGGCTCAGTTCCTTGATTAAACTACATTTTCCTTTACATACTGTACCTTGCCTTCTGATTGAACCATTTTAGCAATCACAAAATACCCCAGGACTGAAATACCCCACTGGATTTGCAGCCCCGACAAAATAGGGATGAAAGTACCTTATTAAAAGGATTGTGAGGTTTTTATGTATCTATTAATACATTTCCAAGGTTTTGTACCTAGGACAAAAATTTTGGACAATTTTTAAGTAATAAGTAAAAATCTGGTATGTGGGTGAAGCCCCTGAGGTTTGACAAAGTTGAAAATGTCCTGCTGTGTCTAACTGCAGATTACCTACATATTGTTCATTAATTCCACAAAGCATTTTTTATCTCAGTAGAAAAGCTGTATCCAGACCAATTTCTGCAAGTGTAATAGAAATTTTCAGTGCCATATGTAGGGAGAAAATTTGCTCGGTATACACCCTACAGGGGAGTAGTCCCAGGATGTAAAATAACACCATGATCTTTTCACATGGCTTCCGTAACTGAAATACTGTTGAGTGTAATTTATTGAAGTTGCAAATATTGTGTATAAAAACCTTGCTCAGTCAATGAGACATTGCATCAGACTCCTTAACCCTTAAATGCTGTACTTTCAATCATTGAGTCTTGGCTGGAAAGAGCCTCCAGGGATTAGCTTGCCCAGACACCTAGCTGAAGTAAGACCATCACCAGCAATAAATTGGTCAGACATAGATTACTCCACACAAGTACTTAAAGCTAGCAAGGATCTCCATCACCTTTGGACAACTTGTTCTGGGGTTACACTGCCTTGCTTGGAGAGCTTTGTACCAGTTTGCTAGAAGATTAGTGTGTACTGCTGGAAGTGTGTTACACATTGCTGTAGTAGGATGTTTTGTTAGGCTTTCTCAGAAATTACTACTTCTGGTTTCAAAGATCATGATCTCGCTGTTAAAGTTAGTATGTTTCAATCCGACTTAAAACTAGAAAGTCTTTGCAATATATTTTGAAACTTTCTCAGCAGCTGCCTTGTATTTTTTGGACTGCCTCTTTCAGCCCAATCCTAGGGTGTTAGAATGCCATATTGTATTCCATACAGATCCCATAACACCTACAATTTCTTTTTGTTTGTTTTCTGTAGTGCAAGCATGCTTTACATTTTTAGTCTAAGAATGTCTTTTGTGTATATTCCTACTTTCTATTTATTTATCCTTTCTCCTGCCCTTTAACAGAGCAACTGTTTGATGAAAGGGTTTTCCTGCTACCAGAATAGAAAATAATTTCCATATGAAATTCCAAAATGAAGAAATTATTCAAGAATCATTTCTTTCCAGACTCTCTTCCATTTTCACTGACTTTGGAAATATTCATGCTTCTTTTGTACTTTTGGCTGATAGTGCTTGAAATCAACTAGTAAATACTTTCAGCAAAAAAAAAAAATAATAATAGTTTTGGATTCGTAAGGTCATGGCATTCTACTTTCTATAAGATTTTAAACAAACCAGATTCTGTAAAGTAATTATACCTAATTACTCTAAATCATTTTTCATTGTCAAAACTGAGATAGCTATAGATGAAAATGCTAATGCCTAGCGTTTCCGTATATCACTCCCTTCAGAAAGACCTCTCAGGTCTGCAGACACAGATGTTTTCTCAGAACTGCTGTCACTTTAAACACATAGAGTGCTTTCCCATTGACACACTATCCTTATTTGCTTTTTATTCCTTTCTTTACATCAAGCCTTCATCGCAAATTCTTGTTTTGATATTATGTTAAGATACACCCTGGAGTAAAATACCCCATTGTAGATTCTCCCTCCACAAAAGCTAAATGTATTTGGATCTCAACTTACTTGATTTGAATGACACAAACAGAAAAAAAAATCATATTGAAAAAATGTTACTTAGGTTATAGATTAAAGGATTAGAAGAAGATTAAGAGAAGGCAAGAGTAAATCA
The DNA here is from genome assembly GCA_013399475.1 of Chauna torquata. NCBI lineage: Eukaryota > Metazoa > Chordata > Aves > Anseriformes > Anhimidae > Chauna > Chauna torquata. Next base: position 42,244 of record VXAL01006610.1, on the reverse strand, counting down.
AAGATTTCTATGTAACACCAGTTGATGTGTAAAACAATAGAAACATTACTATGTGTTAATTTAATGTAGTGTTTATCATATGACTGCCTGGTTAGGGCAGCATCTTTTGAAAGAAAGCAATGCAATGGCTCCTTAAGTAAGAATATAGAAGAAAAGACTATAGAAAAGAGTATGTTGTGAAAACCATGAAGCAAGCAAGGATAGGACTGTGGTGATGGTTATCATACTTGGCTGTTACCTAGCTAGCATGGATGCTATTAGTGTAGAAGATGAGGAGAAATGGAGGTCATGTGGACTGTGACAGTCTATACTGACCTGAATCGTCCTCCCTCCTGTCATATCATTCCCTGCGTGATTACGCAGGGTAGCCATATGAAAACTAGCATAGTGTAGTTGCAACTCTGATTTAACCCTTTCATTTGTAAGCAGGCCTACTAAAGGAAATATTTCTGTGCTGAGGCATCTGCCCCTGTTTCACAGAGTTGGGAGGCTGTATTTGAACAGATAGAAGTTGTTGAAAATTGTCTTGCTTGCTGGAGCGGAGGAAGTGGCAGGAGCAAAGAAGGGCTTGCTCATCATATTAGTCAGCTTTGAGAAGCAGAGAGGACTCTTACTGAGGAGTTTAGAAGTAGACAGTCCTACTCTTGCAGACTGCTGGCTAACAGGCAATATGAAAAAGAGAGTATAGACCATTCTACTTTGTTGTAAATAAATACAGCTTTTTACAGAGATTTTAAGGTATAGATTAAGCTGTCATTGCCCCCAGGAGAATCTGTTTGCAGATTCTGATTCAGGACTGTGAATATGCTCACTGGTAGGACCAAGAAATTGACATGTACATGAAATGCTGAAAGACTTAACTTGAGTTTCTCTGATGGTTAAAACTGAGCAGATGAGACCATCAGGGCAGAGGTGAAATTAATTTGCCAATTATGATAAGAATTACGTAATCAGAGTATGCCGCGGATGCATGCAGATTCACAATTTTGCTGGCAACCTTAAAACTGATGTTTTTCAAGGGTTTTGTTGTTTGTTTGTTTTTCATATTTTGATAAAGGTTTCATTTAAATGTAATCTGTATTGCTGTGTGGAGGAGGGTAATAATTTCTTAAAAGAAATGGGAGTGTATCACCTGTAGTAGCTCAAACTCTTTTCTTCAAGAATTGGACTCTGAACATATAAAACTGCAAAGCCAGTTTCTAGCACTTTAGCTGACAGCACAAAAAAAAATGTCATTATTGTTAATTTTATTGGAACAGCACCTGGGATCCTAGTTATGAGTCAGGACCCTCTTGTCTCCATTGCTTAATTAACACAAAATAAAAAAGCTACTCTTGCCCAAAAGGGTATTAAATTCTAAATATGAGATAAGAAAAGCTCTAACAGATGGATACAGAGTGATGGAGCACAGGGAAGCAAAGAGGGCGTAGATAGACATGCTTTTTTCACTGAGTGGACTAGAAGCACTAACGTTTCTAAGTCCAAGCTTAGCTGCAAGGCATTTGATAGCCTGGAAGGACAGTAACAGCCCATTTGCCTAAGGAGCAGCAACATTAAATGCTGAGACTCTTTGAGAAGTGACATCTCCCTAAAGTACATGATTTACAAATGATTTATATATTTCCAATGATACATTTGTAATTTTATTTCTTAAATTAGCTATAAGTTTAGCCTTGCAGGTTTTACCTATGATCTAGAAATTAAATGACCATTATATGAGATGACAAAAAGCAGTTAATTTACTTGTTGTTAATTTCTTTTAGTTTAAAACAAACTTTTTTCTTAGTGAACAAGGATACTTAAAGAAAAAAAGTCTTCACTGCAAATACATTAATGACATTAGAGATATTTATAAACTCTTTTCTAGTTAAAAAAAAAAAAAGGAAAAAAGTTTCATTAAAATATTTAGCTATATATAGTACATTTTATACATTAACTGACACGGTCATGAAAGCAGATATTGCAGATATCCCCACCTGATCTTTTCAATGAAGTGTGGAAGAAAATAAAATTGCTGGCTTGCAAAAACCAGAAGGATTTAAATCTCCCATGTATCCAAATATAACCATGTGACAAATTACTGTTGAGAAGATCTGTGCATGCTTACCACAGAGAAGAAGAGTTTCCAGTATGTTTCTTTTCTACATTTATCTACTTGATAAATGAGACTGAACAGCTTATTGCCTAGTTCTGCGGGAATGCGGGTGCACTTACCATTTACACTGGAGCTTCTATGCAACAGTAAGCATAAATGTTTAGAGAATTATCATAAAATACCAAGGGAAATGTGTTCCTTGTGAATCTGCTGAGTTAGCTCTTAAAACAGAATCTTATGTATAACAGAGTCAGATCTCTACCTTTGAATAAATACATCTCTACTGCAAAAGAAATATTTATTGTACTGTACTGAGACTGTAGCAAAGGTGTATTGGAGGGTTCCTCAGCATTATGAACAAAAGAGCTGTGTAACCCTCTGGATTGCTTGTTCATCTATAGAATATCAGTTAAGTGCCCCAGAGACACAACTGCAGCCTTATGTGGCAGCAAGGCAGGATCACAGCTTGCAGCTGAAAGGGACAAGCCATCCAAAGCATGTCCAGTCAGCCTCAGGGCCAGCCAGCCAAACAGGGCAAGCTCAGCCATCCAGTTCTCATTCCACATGACAAATGGTCCTGGACGAAAAGTCTGATATTAACCTCTAGGGTCATGCCAGCTAGGTTTTTGGAGACTGTATTGGAGCTCCACTCAAAGGGATGTGTCTCCACCTATCCTAGTCCAATATCTTCTTTCTTCTGTCACCAGAACATACTATAGCTGTAGATATGAAAATAACTTCTTTGGAAAGAGAGTTCTTAGCCACATGATGAAGGAGAAATGTAAGCAGCTAATTCTCATGAACTATCTCTATCTAGCACCTTAAGAAATATCTGGGGCTCTGATTCTGGAACTGTCTCTGGACTGGTCCTCAGGGGGTTGTCTAGCCAACCAGAAGTACAGAAAAAGTAAAAGAGAAAAACTTTATTTTGCCGTCAAAATAAGTTAGGATTTCATCTAGTAGTGTTAATGTTTAATACATAAGCATGGTTAGGTTCTGGGAAGAATCTGGGGCTTGGGATGTGTGCAGCTGTTGGTAATTCAAGTACACTGTGCTTTGCACAGTGTTTACATAGCAATTTGCATTAGGTGGAAGAGCTGCAGAACTCCAGCCTGTTCGAGCTTGTGACTAACCAAATATTTTTTGAAAGGTGTCTTTCCAATGTTGTTTTCTAACAAAATACTAATATTACAAGTACTTCACATCAGGCCTATTTATCTATCAGTTACAAGCCATGAATGTGTCCTGGAATGATCAACCAGAGAGACTTTGGAAATGGCAGTATAATCCATGAACTTGGTATAGTACTTTCACTGGGGGTGAATTAAACGTTTCTACAGGATAAAAAATATCTCTCCTTGCACTTTCTGCCTTCCTAAATGAAAATATAAATTATTTGATGGACAATACCTTGCTGAAGACAAGAGATGAAATGTTTCCCACAGACGAATTTTGTCAGTATCCCCAAAGGCACATCAATTTTATCACGAGAATATAAAAATTTTATTTCTTATTATAAGCAGTGATATTTGCAATCTTCTCAAAGTCAATTTAGAGTTGAGTTTTGCCAAATGATTAAAACTTAATTGTCAGGTTTTTGGCACTTCTGTGGGCTCAGCTGTGGTTTTGTTGTGATTAGCAATATTACAATTAGATCTTAGTTTTTGTTTTTGCTGTTTTGCTTTGGTTTTGTTTTTTTTAATCCTTTGAGCACTTCTTCTTCCTGAAACTACTAAGTTCATTGAATATTTATTACACCATGAAAATTTCATTTTCAGTGAGTACAATGGGTCAATATTTTGTTATGACTTTGTCAAGTTACATGAGTTAAAGCTGTACAAAATGTAATTATTTGTACAATAACTTCTAAGCATATATTCAATTAGAAATACAACAGCCGATTTATTTACAAAGGGTATTAGTCAGCATTACAAAAGAATTCCATAGGATGTCATTTTTCAAATTAAATTCACTTTTGGTAGACCTGACAGAGGTTAAGCTTGTATCTAAAAATGCTGCTACCAGAGGGAGTACATGTTTAGTTTGGAAAACTCCATGAGTTTTAAAAGTCTAAAACATCTGTCTCATTGCATGTTTCCAGATAGTTTAAAAATTTTCCCTAAGTTTCTAGGGAAAGAGGGAGCTTCCTTTAGACCAGAGTCCAAGAAGAACACCAGTCAATGTATCTGCAAAGTTTACCCCATCGTTTGAGGCAGGCATTCAAAAGGGACCAAATGTGCGGGTAACCTTTGCTTACATGCTTTTGACTATAGAAGTTGGTGTATTTTGAGTCCATAAGCCTTATGGAGCAATAAGGCTTATGTGGACCTTCTATTTTTTGTCTTCATTTTTCTTTTCTGACTGCTTCATGTCCAAGTTCAAACTTCTTCTTGACGATGTCACAGATGCTTGAAAATCAGTGGTAGAATTCCCAAAGCCTGGCAGAGTATTATGATTTCATCTGACATCTTCAAACTGAGATTTTTTTTCATTTGGTCCGTAATAAAGAAATTAGGTGCAAAGATATGGCCCAGATGTCAGCATTATTAGGAGCATTTTTGTGTCTTGGATTTTGGTTCATGCACATGTCTTACTTCATCTGTTAATTTGGGAAAAATGTAGTAAAAATTCTATCCAGTTTCTCTACAATGGAAGTCAAATTGCATTTTTATTGAATCTATCCATTCCTAGTGTCCGCTTAACTTCTAGTATGACAATGATCCTAAAATTTGCTCCTCATAAACACTCACATATAATTTTGGAGAGAAGTTATGTTATCAAGTTTTGATTCTGAGGAGGGCATTGAGTTTTGAAATTCAACTATTTTTCATTTCATTTTAAAAATGTTACATTTATTTTCATTGCCGTCATTTGCAAGATCCCCAAAATATGCTGTTAATAATTTCACAGAGACATAAATATGTGGCATTTACGTGAGTGTAGGATTTGTTTTGATTTATGCACTAGGATTTAAAGAGATGAACATCTCAGATCAGAAACATGAAATCTTCTTACAAAATTTGCCTCTGTCCCATCTAAGGATTTTATCTACTTAATAGAAAGAGATATAGCATACTTGATAAAAAAAAAAAGGGTGGGGGGGTTCATCTTTGATTACACATTAAAGGGATTTTTTGTGTTTTTTATTATCTGTAACGTGAGCATTTTTCAAGCAAAATTGTATAAAGATTTATATATATCCACAGAAAATGTTCTGCAGTTTCCATCACGGTAATATCCTTACTTCTGTTGGCAGTTAAAAGTCCACTGAGCCCAGAGGTTGAGTATGATCTGCTTGTAGAAGGTTAACATAGCTAACTCTTCATCACCTGGACAAGCCAGTGCAATGAATGCACCGGATTGGTACTCAGACAAAGCAAAATTGGGGAAAATGTTTAAACAGACATAAATTCGACTTAAAATTATATTGTTAATGTTTCATGAAGGAAAGAGAAAGGTGACACTTCATACTGTGGAGGGCAGATACCTTTGCCATGCATTGATCTGAAACACTAATCTCTATACTTGCTGCAGGCATGGTACTTCCCAGGCAGCACAGCTCGTACCTGGGCTCTGGTCCCAGCATCACAGAGGGCAGCATGCCTTGACTGGTCTTGCATGACCCTACTACAAGTAATCCAGCCACAGTCAGTGGAGGTAAAACTGTTTCATATAGTCCAAGTTAAATCTATTTCATTTTTATCTTATGTCAAGAATTTCCCTCCACAACATTTAACTATGTGGACTTTACTGTAGCACGTGTTTCTCTAGCTCTTTCACATTATGAGTCTTGCCCATACCCATGTTATGTGTCTTTATAGTTGAAGAAAAAATACAATTAAATCTGTTGTAATAAGGAATATACTCCATTAATGTTCATATTTTACAATGAAAAATTAAAAAAGAATTAGATTAATTTGGGGTGGGAATTACTTTAATAATTACTTTAATAATTTTAAGCAGAGCTTTGGTGCTTGAGAAAGTTAATTTCTTTCATTTATCAGATTTATTTTCTTTCTCATTTTAAATTTCTATTTTTTTGTAGGAAAGTGTGTTAGCAAAATAAAGACCAAGGGTAGTAGATTGATCCTAACAGTTCCTCACTGTCATGCAACCATTATGGTTATGTGTATTGTACAGATATTGAAGTCTTTCTAGTCTATCTTTCATGCACTGCCACTTAGCTTTTATTTATTTTTGAATGTCAGCTAACTATCTTCTTCAAATATAGCCTCCAGGCCAAAGTTGGTCCTTTGCAGCCTGAGGTTGTGGACATGCCATATAGGTGCACCTCAAGTTTCCTCTTACACATCCAATATTTACTTAATATCTTTTTTTCGAAAAGAGCAAGAACTCATGCCCTATATTTTACTATTGTGCAACTATACTAACTGGGTATACATGATGTGGCTGCGTTTTCAGAGTCCTAGAACCTGCAGCTGTATGACACCTTCAAGATTGTGGGATTTTCTGTTTTAAACGTGAAGAAAAGTGTGTTTGGAAGTATGATTGCTCCTGTCATCTCTGGGGTTCTTTAATCACAAAACCATCTACTCTGTTACCTATGTGCCTCTCCTAACATGACAAGCAAAAACCCATGATATATCAAGTCTGTAAAGAAATGATAGATTTTATGGCAATGAAAGAATAACAATGATGTTCCATGGGATTAAGAAGTTGGAATACTGTTGTTTAATGTATTAATAGTCAAGAAAAAAAAATGCAAATACTGCAGCAGGAAAAAGTTGCAGTTGTCAAAAAAATATTTTGGCTAGACAGGGATAAAAAAAAGGCTTTAAGGATCTTGAGAACAATACTTTAAATGAGTAATCACCATGAGAGCAGAGGCAATGATTATTTAATAATGCAGAGTCATACACACTAGAAGAACAAAAAGATTTGGTCTTATATACATCCAAATTTTCAGTGCATTGTATTTGTTAGAAACAACTAGAGTAACTGTGGAAAATTCATTGGAAGCGATCTAAACAGCAAAGCTAATATTATACTGTCTAATGACAACTAGGGTTTGATAATATATTTGTTTATATAAATGATAATATTACATAAATATATAAAATGATAGTATCATCATATTTCGAATACAATATTAGTTCTGGGTTCCCCTCTTCAACCAATCTTCAACTATGGCATGAAGAAGCACGTTCTGAAGAAGTGACATGAACAGCTGATTGAAGTGATTGAGACATAAAGTTTGTCTCAGAGACCGATATCACAAGAGCTTTTACATAAGAAGAGGGGAGTTGGCTTAATTGTTCTATACTAGCAACTGCTTTGCCCGAAGATTTATTTTTGGGGGGCTAATTTTCATGGAAACAGCAGAGATAAAGGTTAAAATCTTGGCTTTACTGAGATCAGAGGGATCTTTGCAACAGATTTTGCCCATTTTAAACTGAAATATGAGATGATCTTTTGCAGATCTGAGTGTACAACAATGTAATGAAGAGCTGGTGTGATTTCCCGTCCACACCTGCAACTCCTTGTTGCCTGGCTGTAGATCTGAAATGATGAGCTGTCAGCAGTGACCAGGGACTGCTGCAGTGGGAACTAACATAGGTCTCAGGCCACATGATTGTTTTCATTAAAAAATGTATTCCAGTGATGAGGGATCTAATTTCTCGTCTACTTTTTATTTTTTTCTTAATGACCCCAAACTGTTTGCTGCAACTTAAATTAGCTGGCATAACATATACAGATTTCTATGTTAAAAGTTAGAACCTATTTATATCAAAAGGCTGTATGTGCTCCATTTCAGAGCACATTTTTTCCTTATTTTTTACTGTTCGGGGGCTTGTTTATACTTCTTGTCTTTTGTTCTCCAATATTTCCAGATTTTGTTTGGTTTTGGTTTGGTTGGGTTTTTTTTGTTTTGTTTTTTATTGCCTGCTATTTCCTAAGGTACAGTTCTGGGATTGTGACTGCTGTTAGCTGGTGTATTAATGAAATCACATGAACCATCGGTTTCAATATAAGTAGACAGGCCATTTTTCTTGTCCTTCACTCCACTCTATTGTTTTGATTACAATAATGAGCACTTAGGTTATGATAAGCTTGTGGATTTTCTAAAAGACATAAGTCTGTTTTGTAGCCAAGGCTGGCAGGTGTGGTTTTGGAGAAGTATAAAGCATATATGGTGTCTAATAAAGCTACTGTCATTTTTTGTGTTTTCATTAGAGCTCTAGAGTTTTTCAGCTAAGTCAGAAAAACGTACTTGAGAATGAAACATAACCCTTAAAGATAACTCAGACTTGACACTGTCCTTTAGATTACCCCAGACTTATTCATTATATATTCCCTTTCCCTACTACCAGCATAAAGTTGCTTATTCTCTTTCCCCGCTGGTGTGAAAGAGCCAAGTATAGTCTGACCCTAAATGAGGTTCAAATACTCTTTAAACACAAAAAAAAAAAGTAATGATGAAGGAGCAGATAGGTCTTCCTACCTTTGTATTGCCCCTGGGAATACATGAAGCCCCTGAATGTGATATGGAGCCGCAGCTGAGAGAAGGCTTGTCCCACCCTTTCTCTTCCAGTATAATCTGGGATCTTGGGGAACTCTTCCTGTTCAGGTGTTTGGAACCATACCTCTTTGCACTTCCTGACACAGTAGTCCAGAATAAACCAGAGAGTTTTGATTTACTTTCTAACTGGATAAAATGTGTGTTTATAGAATAAATAATATAGGTAATTAATCAGTTAGATAACACAACTATTTTCTAAGTTGTCAAAATTAAATACCAGTTAACATTTTGGTATATTAAGTATCTGATATACAAGGAAAATCTAAGAAGTAGGCATGGAATGAATCTACAAATTATACAGTGACTTATCTGCTCTATGAAGTGCAAGTACCAAACTGAGGGAACACTGAGTTTCTGAATGTCTGGTAAGTGAGATAATAGGTTTTACAGCTAATTATAAAGTTCTTCATCTACAAATGCTTAAACGCTTGTTTATGCTGGTACATTAGCACTTCCCAGATACAGGTAAATGAAACTCAATACGAATTCTTTCAGCAAGTTTCAAAGTAGCCTAGTGGAGCAGGATACCCAGTTGCTACAGACTTTTCCAGTCAGAGCTGATTACCCAAATGCTCTTTTTCCCTTTGAAAAAATCTTTCTTTTAATTATGTTAATTGATGCTTCAACATGTTTTCAAAGTCATAGAGCTATATCTAGGTAATGCTAATTCAGACCCAGACAAGATTCATAACATTAAATTCTAGGATGCTTCCTCTTTGAATGAGGTATATTTATTTTTCTCTTTTTCCCTGAGGGCAGAAATTAATTACTCAAGTTTGCCAGAGAATCTGCTGAGAGCTGTTACCTACAGGAACCAAAAAGTAAAAGGCATTAGTCAATCATGCTATCTCATGACTGTTTCTATTGGGCAATGAAAGTATTTACAGACAACAGTTTCTCCACCAGGAAAAAATATATTCTTATCAACAAAATATCTCAGAAGTATAACTGATCTAGAAGATCTTGGAGCATTTTATATACTTTGGCTGAAACCTCATCCTGTATCATTTCTTCAAAAGGTCCTGATTAGGATCATCTTTAACAGCCAAAATAGAAATGAGAAGCTGTAAACAAGTCTTATCTACAAATCAGAGCAATGTGTTTATATGGTTTTCACTTTCAGATTTACATTTCTCTTCCAAATCTCATGATCTATCTCTTATGAAAGTTAGTTACCTAATAACTTCCCTTTATATAGCAAGCCTTTTGTAGAAATAATTAACAATTGCTAATAATTGCTAATTGCTACTGTTGTAACTCGATGATAAGTTATTCATCTTACTGATTAAAAACATTCGTCTGATCCTCAGTTATGTCACAGAACTGGGCACAATGGTGAACTTGTCTCAAATAATGATTCAGAGAGATCATCCTGGCTGGAAGCGCTTGTTAACAACTGTAAAATGCTAATATTGTATTTGGTATTTCGGCAGTAGAATTATTTTAGAACTCTTATAGAGATTTCTACTGTTTGATACAATTTAAGCACATATTTTTGTACCTCAACTAGCAATTACGGATCTTTTAGGAGTAATGATGTTTCATAATGATGTTTCATTAGGGTTTTTGTTTTTTTTTTTTTTTTTTTTACTTCATAGCCTTGAACATAAAATATGTTGTAAAGGAGAAGCCAGTTTAAGTGTATCTATCAACTAAAGAACAGACTCATCTACCTTCACTGGCTAACACTGAAGATATAGCTGCCTAAGAGTGAGGCTGGTACTGTTTTGTACAGAGTTACAATAGATAAACTCAGTTTTTTCAGTTTGATAGCTGAAACTGGGGTGGAGAAACTTTGAAATCAGCTGCAGAAAGACCCTTTACAACAATGAATGTGAAATTCATTCAGATAACAAAGAGCAGAAGAAAGGGGATATAGAGGTCAAGAATTGGTGGCTTTCAGAATACTTCCAGGAAAGAGATTTTCTCCTTTGGGAGAAAAGGGACATTATTTCAGTATCCACAGATCACTTACGGTTATTTAAAATAACATATTTAATTTGTGTTAATTTTGCAATTCTTCATATGCTCTAGAATACTTTCAAAACCTGATGTTGAACTTTATGATTGTATCTCTTTATATTATTATTATATTATTATTATATATATTATATTATGTTATGTTATATTATATTGTGTTATATTATATTTATTTTATTATATTATATTTAGATAGACTTTTATTAACTCTATCTACTCTCTGTCAGGGATTTTGTTAGGTTTTTGTTCTTTAATATATGGGATTACATTTTCTATTATGGGCAAAGGAATGAAATCAGCTGTATGAAAGGCCACACCATTGGTGGAGAATTGGTGTTTTTCTGAGATGACATGACAGTCAGGAGCAAGAAAACCCAAACCAGCAGAAGACTTAAGGCATCGGTGCAACCCTGATAATATAACCACAATTACTATGGGACTGCTTAATTGCTTCAAGTTTCTTCAGTGTTTATCCTTAAAGTATTGATTATTTGTATGTACACTTAAGCTGTTGCGAGTTAGCATTCAGCAGATATTGCTGCATAGACACCTCTAATTATTTGCTATGACTGTGAATGGGATGCAGCTGTCTTATCTTGTGCCTTCCCTGTGCAATTACTGCTGGTACACACTGACACTACTTACCTTGTAGCTGGGTTGCCAGCACCGGTTCAGTTATGCGTTTTGCTTTTCTTTCATTTTAGGTAATTAGGAGCCACAAATATAAAATAGCCTGATGTGATTAATGCTCTCTACCAGCCATGGCTAGACCTTAAGTTGTTATTACCCAGCCCTTCTGGCTTAGCTTTCTCCGTAGGCGAGTGTGCCAAAAGAGAGTGTAGTGTTGACGATCGCCCTGTGTGGTAGCAGTAGTGACTCAACAAGTCTGCTTTATGGGGTAAATACTTAGAAACTTTTTCCCCAACTTAATTGGAAGCATTGGGTCAGACACTTAAAATGTACCACCTACTTTTGCAAATATTCCGTACAAGAGGAGCTCCCCTGGTTCTTACTTGGGTTCATCTGAAATGAAGAAATGTATGCTGAGTAAAGTGGGAGAGAGATTAAGCTTCAGAAAGTGATTCAGTCCTTCGGTGAAAACATGATCTGACATAATTTCTGAGGCTCTCATCTTCAGGGGGACCTCCCACCGCTTTTTCTAAAAGCAAACTGTGTGCCAGGAATATTTTGTTACGATGGTTATACCTGAATATCCAGGAAGGATTCCCACTCTCCCACGCAAACTGCTTAACACACAATAGTGGGCACACAAATTGATTTTTCTTTTTTCTTTTTTTTTTTTCTCCCTATCTTGATTTTTATAAAACTTTACATTTATTCAACTCATTCAGGTTTTTTTCCTTTTCCAGAAGAGGAGCCACATACTTTATCCCATTTGCACTTTTTTTTTTTTTTAATATCTATGAGGCAGCATCTAATTCTACTTTCTCTAGCATACACTCATTTAGCAAAATGTAAAGAAAGATTAAATGAGTAATTTAGAAAATACTTACTGAAGCATCTTTAGAAAATTAATCCTGGTTTGTAAGTTGTGTTTAGTTGTCTGAATCTTTCTACTGTAAATAGAAACATGTAAAAAGCTCTAAATATGTAATTATTATTATAACAATTTAGTCTTAGATGCTCAGAAAGCTTTCCAAGCATTAATTAATGGAAAGAATCTAATTAATGTTGCATTCTTGTTGCAGTGTAATTAGGTGATGTTTTTTTTTTTCTTTTCTGTGCCTTAGAGGATTTTGTGAATTATCTAATTAGACCTGTAATATGCAATTCAAAAACACTTGATTCCAACACAGAGATCCAGTTCTTATCATAAATACTCATGCATAAAAATAAATACTCTAGAAAAACATTCCTTTACATGCTGTATAAGTTCCTACAGTTTCTGTTCTTTTTATGTTCTTTTTATTCTTGGAATTGTGTGAAGAATGCAATGTCTTCTAAATAAGTGTTTTAAGATGTCATGTTGTTCTACAGTGTGCATAGTATTCATGGTGTAGGTATTCCTTAACAGTCCATTTTTATGATTTGTTTTTCAGGTTGGCTTCATGAGCTAGGAAAACGTATAGAGTCTCCTTACTATGACAATAATACACTAGGAGGCCCATCAATCAGAAGTGCCTATATAGCTGCCCTATATTTCACCCTCAGCAGCCTCACAAGTGTTGGGTTTGGAAATGTTTCAGCCAATACTGATGCTGAAAAGATCTTCTCCATTTGCACAATGCTGATAGGGGGTAGGTACAAATGTTAAGCATCATGTAAAATGTTTTGGGGGGTACAGGTGAATAAAATAAGAGCTGAAATTTTCATAGGTTTTGATTCAAAAACAAACAGAAACTTTAATTTAAAATGGCAAAAAGAAGGAAGTAACTTTGTTGGTTTTAAACTGGATAAATTCTCTTAAGCAAGCATATCTACAAGCTTTTGATCATTTCTGGTAACAAAAGTCATCACCCAGTAAAATGCAAACTCACCCTACTGTGAGTGAGTGTGGGCCAGCTATGTGCCTGGGGAATGCCTGCACTTTGGTTTTGTGCCAGGCATAATTCCAGTCAGTCAAGTAATAAGTGCACATTCAACTCCAGTTCAGTCCCTACAGCAGCACTGGGAAAACTGGCAAAGAGGGGATGGCAGCCTAAAAGCATATCTGGCTGTGAGCTGTGGTGTATCTGCATCTGAAGGGCCAGCCCAGAGAGAAGGCAGAAGAGACAGGACAGAGCCGGGTGAAATGTTGGGTGAGCCACAGGTGACTCCATCATAAAGAAAAAGCAGTTTAATTATCACTAAGTAGATTTTACCACATCATTGCTTCAGATTTGCTTCAAAATTGCAGTGTTTTTGTCATACTTGGAGCTCTTAGGTCACCTTCCTGCTGAAGCACCAGTGAGCTGATGGCACCTGCAGAGTTTGGTAAGCCCAAGCCACTGGAGAAGGTACATGCAGCTCTCTTTACCTTCCTCTTCCACTCAAAAAAATAAAAAAAAATAAAAAAAATAAAAAAAATTAGCTGTTCTGTTTCATAGTGTGTGCAACACACATCTCAAAGATATCAACGGTGGCTGTGAAGGGCAAAGGACCTCCTCATATTTTCTCTGGTTACCTAATTGTTCTGGAAATACTAGTAGATATTTCTACCACCCACCATTTCTATAAGACTTGCTTGCAAGGCACTGGTTGTCAGTTTTGCAGCATAAATTTTCCTGGCCAAAAATAAATTGGCAACTTGACACTTAGAAACCAGGGAACATGATGAATACCCTGTAAACTGTGTATTTGCAGCATCCAGTGGTATTAAAAATGCTCATTGAATTGTTGTCATTTTTCTCTGTCCTGAAAATGAGTGAGGATAATATAATGAATCATCCAACAATGGTATCATTTTAATTTTGACAATGTCACAAAAAACAGGCAACTCGTTAATTACCTTTGCTGGCAGCATAATATTATACAGCTTTAAAACAATGTGGTCTCTGCATTGGGGCTTTCACTACATAAAATCTGTTAGAATAAAGGAAGAAGTATTCATTTATATCAAAAAATCAAGAGAGATCCTCAGTAAGGCAATGATGAATATTTAATTCACTTTGATATGGCGGAGCTTTCACAAGCTTAATAGAATAGAATATAAAAGTGTCCTATGCTTTTATTTAGTCCAGTTATAGAAATTTTTTTCATTTCTTATATTACTGAGTAGTAGATCTAATATGCTTGTGCATTGAATAAATTGTGAGGAACTAGTCAACTGAATGTAGTAAGAAGGAACTGAAAAGCGAAAGGCAAAGCTACCATGAAGCAGTGGAAGAATGACTTTACACCTGGGACGGCCCAGGAAATAAGATATATCCAGGTAAGAAAGCAGAGCAGGCTGGTTTGCAGATGTTTTCCTGAGGAATTGTATTTTAAATAAATCAGCCTAGCAGGGAAACAAAGAAGTTGTCATCATCCAGCACAGACTGCTCAGAAAACTATTAGGAACAAAATACTAGTATGTATACTTTAGGGTATAATATATTTTCATTTCTTAAAGCATGTTTTGTTGTCTAGTTTTGGCTGATATTTAATTTTAAAATTCTGTATTGAAAAGTGATGTCTTGAGAAAATTTGATTTTTTTTTTTTTTTTTGCAATATTTATACCAAGCCATTAGTTTATGAAATTTCAGGTGGAACTTATAGCATGATTTGGTTTAGCAGTAGTTTGTCTGCGCCTCTTTAATGTGCATCACTGCCTCTTGGTATTAATTCTCATTTTGCATAAATTTGAAATTACAATTAAGGCAAGCATTATTGTGAGGATAAAATATCCTATCTTATGTAATATTTCTTCTGGAAGTTGGAGACAAAAGTTACTTATGAAAATTTAACCAGAATTCCTAGGATACTTAGCATCTGTTGAATATTAATCACATCTGTCTTCTTGTGATGACCCTACCATGTGCTGTCTTGTATTCGCCATGTTCTTTGAGCAAAGAGTGTATGGTTTTGTATTTAGAGAGATTGGAGGCCTAGACTAGTAGCTCCAGTCCTTTCTGCAATCCAAGGTGTTTCTCTGTTCCCTAAGCAAGAAAAATGTAATTTAGAGTAACCATTCAAATTAAGGCCACTTTATGAAATACGGTTCCTAGAAGTTCTTAGTTTGTCTTGCTTCATTTTAGAGAATGGATCAGCAGATTTTTTTTTATAGAAAAAAAAATGTGGGTGGTTCTGTGATTATTTGATAAAGAAATCTAATGGCTATCACAGCCAGGAATAGCTTGTCATCATCAGTAGTAGCTGTCTTCCAATATACATATGCAAAGATAGATTCTCCCATACCACAATTCTTGATGATATTTTTGCCCATTACAAACATCTCTATACTGCTCAGCTCCTAACCTTGGAGCCTGTGGGAGACTGACTGTAATAGAAGTGATTTTTATATATGCATCTATAGACCATACGCTTTATTCCTTCACCCGTTTTTAAAATGAGTATCACATACTTAAAACGCAGTGCTACACCATCTTCAGCCTGTTTAGCTGTGTCTGGCAGAATTGTGTCAGCCCTAGGTGAATATTTCTGTTATAATATCCTGTATCTAACATTTCACCAGTCTCCTTTATTTTGGTGCCAAGCTTCTAACATTAATGACCTAGTAATTCACTGCACCATCAGCAAAAACACTTGGTTGATCCAGATGATTCTTCTTAGAAATAAATTTCAAATTAAACATAGTTTTTCTTTCTAATATTCAAATCTGATCCTTTTCTCTCTGCCCTGCTTTTCATTTATCTTCTTTTACTAATGGACTTGTATCTACCTAAACGTATCAGTGGATCACCTTTGAATGCATACTGTGTTGTGACACTACATGACACTGCAGTGCTTTCTCCATTTTTCTGCACTCCCTTCACAATAAAGATATAGTTATTGTTACTAGCTCCTTTTTCTTTGACTTAGCCTGTAAAAATTTTCTACTCTCCAAATCAAAGAATTTTCTGCCTGTTTTTACCATAAGAAACACACACATATCACATCAGCCATTAACCATCAAAATACATCTTTTCCTCCTCCTGCTCTCCTTGTCTCTCATCGCTTACCCTGGACTTCAGTAAATTGTCATACAAGGTCAATATCTTGTTTGTCTTGTTTATAAATCAATTCCTTTGCCACTCTGAGGAGTCTGTCTGCTTCCTTTCAAGCACTATAAAGATAGATGTCCCTTAAGAATGATAATCAAGCTCTTTAATAGTTTTTTCAATAAACAATTTGTAAATGTGTATATCGCTCAGATCAATACCACATGACAGACAATCATGCAGTAATTTTGTCTACAGATAATCAGCAAATACATTTCTGCACAGACAAACCCAGACGAACTGTATCTGCAGGCATTTCTTGAATTTTGCTTCTGATATTTTTATTCCCAAGCCAGTCTCTAATTGGAGACAAACTCCTGGTTGTCAGAACTTTCTGATAAACAATTTCACACCATATTTGACCTTCTCAAGCAAAGTAAGAAATCAGGTTGTCAGTTTGAATGTATCTGTTTTTTTTTTACATGAATTTTTACTTTCTGCTTTGCAGTGCTTTTTTTTCTTGTCTCTTTTTAACATCTTATTTCCCAGAATATGATACATCTCCAAATGTTGTTTGCAATCTCATTCCATTACATATGATCCCCATTAGATTCATATATGTTCCGTAATAGTGTTTATTTGCATGACTTCTCTGAAATCTATTACAATCTATTCAGTTGATAACTGACCGTTTGAGTCTAGTCTTTGTACTGATTAATAGTTTCTCATTATTTCCTGAATATGTCTGCCTACATGTGTTCATCCGTTTCCTTTTTTCTTAGACTATAAATTTTATTTGGTTCAGGCATTCTTTTGTCTTATAATCTGACTAGCCGGCATCAGATGTGGTTCTGTCCTGTCCTATGACTATGACTGCTATTGACACAAGAAAATGTAAATGAATAATAATATGAACACTAATGTATATTTCTCATGGAGTCTTATACTCAGAAGTTTTATTTTATCTATTAATCAGGAAACTGATTTTCTGTGAAAATCATGTTTATTTTCTATGTTACATTTTAATGATCAACAAGTCACTCCATATTGCACATAATTTCTGTCCTCCCTAGCTCTGATGCACGCCTTGGTGTTTGGCAATGTGACTGCCATAATTCAAAGGATGTACTCCAGATGGTCCCTTTATCACACAAGAACCAAGGATCTGAAGGACTTTATACGGGTCCATCACCTGCCACAGCAGCTAAAGCAAAGGATGCTTGAATATTTCCAAACCACGTGGTCTGTCAATAATGGAATTGATTCCAACGAGGTAACAAAATGAGGGGGCTGTGTGTTTGGTATTTTGGACTGCTGACTTGGACTGGGAGGCGCGGGGGGGTAATTTTCTGTTTGTGATGCTGTGTTTTGTGTGAAGTTACATATAAAAAAGAGCATGCCTAAAAATAAAGCTGTTGTTGTCTCAGGAGGGATATACTATTGAAGAATCTGTTTTAC
>VXAL01006610.1:5833-24239 GCA_013399475.1 Chauna torquata | reverse complement strand
ATTGAGGAATCTGTTTTACATATATTAATAATATATATATTAAAAATTCAGAGTCCTTCATAATTCAGAACTGTTGAAAAGACAGTCATCAGAAACCTTTTGGATAATGCCAGAAACGCTCTAGTGAGTTCTTCACCTTTCACCAAACACAAAAAAATCTACTGTTTTTTCTGCTTGTTTGTTTTCAAGGAAGGACAACTTTACCATCCTTTCCTCCCTCCTCCATTTTCTTTTATTCTTTACATTCCTCTAAACAAGTGGTTTGGCCTGAAAGATATTGTCTGAATGCTTAAGTTATTAATTTCTCTATTTTTTTATATATTGACTAATTTGCAGAAAGTGACATGACAGTAAAAACAAAGGACAGATTTCTGGTTGTGTCTTTGCTCACTTGTTCTAAATGACTTATCCAGGTTATGTGTTACTATGCCACAGGAGAAATAATGGCTTCCCTCTGCTGGAGCGTTATTTGAATGAACCATTCCTTTCAGAGCTCTTGTTATATCTGTCATTATAAAACTCAGTGGCCTCTAAAGATAACGTGGAAACTAGCAGAAAGATTTTGGGTTGAGAATGTTCTTTTCCTAATAGATACTTTTTGTGGTGTGCATGGCACAAAGAATGTGATTTTCAAGAGCATCCTAGCAACAGAAGGAGCCTAGTAAGATTTTCAAAGAAATGAAAGATACTTCAGTGTCCAAGCTTTATTAGATTTGGTTGAGGATCCGCTTCACTTTCTATACCTTCTGTACCTTTAGTCCCACTGAAAGTCTTTGACTGCTATACAGCAACAGCAGCCTCTGGAGAGACCGTCAGTGTTTCATGCTTTGCTTCCCCTCCACAAACTATCTTGTGTAAGCACAATTGGTCAAGTGTTCTCTGACTGCTTTGCTCAGGTGTGAGATCCCCTCAGACTACAGAGAACGCTGTGGTTGTAGGCTTACAGCTTGCCTGGTCCAGAGCTCTGCCCGTCAGCAAGCAGCATACTTTGCATCAATGGGACTGACTCTTAAAACCACTTCAACATTTTTTAAAAACTGTACCTGATATTTTTGTGGTGACAAAAAAAAAAAAAAAAAGAAAAAAAAGAAAACCATTGATCAGCTGTGTATCATTCTCAGAAGACTGTCTCTGAGCAGCAAGATGTTTCTCTTAATTCTGCCATCCTCCAACAGATCTTTTGTAGAACATATATGGAAAGATATTATTAAGTATTGGCTGGGCTACAGTGGGAATTTGCCTAGAATTAAGACTAAGTGAAAATAGGGAGACCATATGGTCTTTCTTTTAGTTTCCATATATTCTTCCACTGAATATGCACCTTGTCAATATTCCGTTCCCACCTCTTCCTCAGTGTCCAACTGCATCATAAAAATAATAATATATAGAGGAACTATATAGATATTTTTTTCTGAGTTATTCCTCTTCCAGAAGTTTTACCATAAAAAAGGCAATATAGCCTGTTCCTGAATTTTATACAAGTTTTTTAAAGAAAACCTAAACTAAGTTCACTTTTGCTCTGTTTTTATAATATATGCTACAGTACACAGAATATACCTGAAGAGTATACTGTGTTCTAACAACTGAGAAGAACTCAAGGTTAAATTGTGCATCTGGGGAGTTCTTACACAAAGATTTCTTTTTCATAAAACTATATTTTTGTTCATGTTTTCCCAGGAATTTATCAGTGTTTATCAGTGTAAAGATTTATTAAGACGTAGCACATATTTTCACCCCTTTTCCTCTTTTTTTTTGGACAGCTTTTAAAAGACTTCCCAGATGAGCTGCGTTCAGATATCACCATGCACTTGAACAAGGAGATTTTGCAGCTCTCCCTTTTTGAGTGTGCCAGCCGCGGATGCCTCAGGTCTCTGTCTCTGCATATCAAAACCTCCTTCTGTGCTCCTGGGGAATACCTCCTCCGGCAGGGAGATGCTTTGCAAGCAATCTACTTTGTGTGCTCAGGTTCCATGGAAGTCCTGAAGGACAGCACGGTGCTGGCGATTCTTGGTATGCTCATGATCATAGCTTCATATAGAAAGCATGGTCCTCCGAAGTAGACAGCTCACAGACTTCCCCAGAATATGAATTCACTACTAATTGATGGCTTAGTGTGTCCTAGTAGTCTAATGAGAGAGAGAGAGAAATTTGTTCTGATTTTCATCTGCTATTCACCTATTAATCTGCTATGGCTATCCCTAAATCTTTAGTTTAAAATGCCTTATATTTTGCCCTACAGAGCTTTAAATTTTTAGATTATTAGCTGTATGATATTTCACTTGTAGCCTGATTTTCTTACACTTATTCTCTCTCCTTTTTATGTAAGGAAGTACTTACTAGCTTTTGATGTAATTTGGCACTTTCAACCAAATTTGATGGCAGTACTGATACCTCAGAGGACATTGGATATTAGTTCCTAAACAGTTTACAAAAATTAGTGGCCAGTTATTGTTCCTAACTAATGATCCCAAATGAAAGCAAGGAATGTGAGCCCAATCTCATTCGTTGATAAACGTGTATAAATATCATTTGTAGGACGGCCATTTGGTGAAAAGCAAGCATTGTTGGCTCTGCTCTGCCAAGAGTTACTTCTTCAAGCTAATTCATGCTGCCAGCATTTATCTGAGTACATTAGAACAGAAGAAGGCCAGAAGTTCTGTTCTAATAAATTCTGTTTAGTGGTTGTTTGCTAGATGAATGCTTTGACTTCTCTGGCGTCAAGTATCTCTATCTGTAAATTTCAATGGTAGGCCTCAGTCTAATGCCTATTAAAGATTCCCTTTATCTTCAGCTAAAGGACCATTAGACTTGTCTGAGTTAATGTTTATAAAATGTCCTGATAAAATAAAATGTAAAATTTTACTCTAAATATAAAGAATTATTTTATTATGGTCTTAATTCTTCTTTAGACTTAAACATATTTTTCTTTCTAATAACATTTAATATTCTTATAAAACAGGGTTAAAAGGAACATTTCCTTTATACTTTCCTTCCTGTTTTGTGGAATTGCACTAGATGGTTAATAATGCAAGCTTCTGATCTTCTGTAATTGAATTTCCTTTATTTTACTAGCATGCATTTGATTGGCCTTTTTTAAAAAAAATAAATTAAAAAAAACTGATACATGTACTATTTCTTTAATAACTCTTTAATTCCATTAGATTGACAGTCCACATCACTCTATCACTCATTTGTAATTAGGAAGTTTTAGAATACCTCTATTTTATTGGATCACATAAATCAAAGATGTAAAATATGGCTTAGAAAAAACATAAGTTTAAATATAGCAAAATGTCAAGACCTACCTCCATTGGAATTACAATTTCATTAATAATTCCATTTTCAGACACTTCTGAAAAAGTTAATGGAAGCTTCATTGTGTAATGCTAACAATGACAACAGTAAGAAAGATCAGTGGATTTCTGAGAGAAGTTAATGAAATTGTAATGCAAAAACATAAACATAATACAATGAAATAATATTTCATTCCAGTGAATGGGAGCTTCATCATTTAAACCTAATTAACACCAGCAGAAGGTGAGTGCATCAGACCTGTAGGTCCTGGCGAGAAACTCCTTAACTGATGTGCTGTAAATCCAAAAGAGCAGATCTTTTTCCCTGAAAATGCTGAGTTACTTACAGTTCCCAGACTACTGTTTTATAACTCTGTCATTATTCTAATTCTAGCAAAATACATTTTGGTTGCTGAACTGTTTTCACTAACAAGCAATACAGCAACAATACAACAAGAGATGCTCTGATTAAACACAATTGCTTGGTTCCTCTTGAGACTATTACGTGATATCTAGTAATGATGGTTAAGATATATTTTTTAAGAAAACATATTTTAATGTAACATTGATTTATTGTTTGGGCATACATCTTATATTTGTTTAAAAATATTAGTCATAAATGAACGAGAAGATATCCATGAAGAGGAGAAATTCATAAATTTGACTGCATGTCCCAGATTTATTATCAAACAGATGTTTCCACATAAGCCCTTATAAATAAGCCTGTTCTCCAATGAAAAAGAAAGAGCTACTAATAATAACTCACATTATTCTGTTTATATAACAAATATTGTTATTAAAGGTACAATCATCTCACTCTTGCAATAATTCTAATGAATCTTCAGCTTACTAGCTACAGTCTTTGTTACACGATTTTCATTCAAAAATAGACATACTTCAGCATATATCAGATCAATCATAGTGTCTTTCAGGCTGATACTATTTCATCAAATGCTATAACTACGATCAAATATAACTGTAACATTTTCTTTCCAAATTATGTATGCATTATTGATACTAATGCTGTTCATATGCCTAAAAAGTTTCTAATTAAGGAGTTTAAAAATCAGTTTTGGTAACTTTGAAATATTTTTTCCCATGTCCGTATATATGTGGCTAGCAATAGATTAACCTTACCAGTGATCTGCTTAATGTAATCAAAGAAATCTAAAAATTGGTGATATTTACAGTAAAATGTAAAACTAAATTCTTTATTAAATTTACTGTATATTTGATTATGTAAACATTACACCATGTGATAAGCAAACAGAAATACACGTTACTTTGTCATCGATGAGATCTACCTTTCTCAGATTAACCTGAGCTAGTGGTAGTTCTGATTTACACTAACTTCAATTTTGAAAGAACACAAATGTATGTATATTCCTAGAGTAAAAGAAAACCCCTGCATATGCTGGGCTTATAGTAAGCACTTTTAAGAAAGTTGTACAAGCTCCAAGAAAATAGAAAAATAATCACCAGCAGTATAAAGCAAATTATCTTATTTAAGTTGCTTCAGGAATGGTTGTCTGCTTAGTTTAACTTACTCTTCAAGTATACCATTTGCTGTGTAATATCCAAGTGGAATCACATGCTGGGTGGATTTTCAGATTTTACAGTCTTCACTTATTACTCACTAATCACAGAATAATGTAACAATAGAAGGGACCTCTGGAAGCCACCCAGTCCAAGCCCTGGTTTGGGCCACTTTTGTTCCACTTCCTTGGGGCCTTGTCTCCTCATACAGTCCTTGATCATCTTGATGACCTTTTCGGGGTTTAATCCAGTATGTCAAAATTCTGTCTCATAATTGGAAACCCAGATGTGGTCTGACAAGTGACACACAGAGGTGAAGTGTTACTTCACTGGGACATGCTGGTTCTACTCTTGCTAATGTTGCCTAGGATGCTCTTGGGCTTCTTTGCTGCAAGGGCATATTGTTGGCTCATGTTCAACTTGTCTGCGAGGATCCCCATGTTCTTTTCTGCAGAGCTGCTTTCCAGCTGGTCAGCCCCCAGCCCATACTGCTGCAGGGAGATCGTCTGCCCCAGGTGCAGGACTTGGCATTTATTTTTGTTGAACTTCATGAGATTCCTGATAGACCTTTTTCTCCAGCTTGTTAAGGTCCTCTCAATAACAGCTTTTTCCCTCTATATATTAGCCACTCTCCCCAGTTTTGTGTGGTCCATAAACTCACCAAGAATGCACTCGATTTGTCCAGGTCTTTATAAAGACCAGCTGCATTAACCTTTGAGGAAGACCTCTGCTTCAATGACTGCTCTTTGGATCTAATACCTCAGATCAGATGCTTATGAAAGCTTTTCATTATAAATATTTTATGCTCTTCAATACATGGTCAATTGCCCATAAATAAGACATTAAAATATAACAGCCTAAGAATCCATTCTTTTTTCTTGACAGGAGTACAACTGAGCTGTAATCTGTTACTACCCTGTACAACTAAGATACATCATGAAGTGCAGCTATACAGCTATAAGTATCACAGCTTGCAAATGTTTTACAATACAAATTCTCAGTAAAAGTTTCATTTGAATTGAGGATCTACGTTTAATCATGTCATTGTTAAAATGCTCTGTTAACACCTGTCTATTTAAATAAAATAAATCAACAGCAACAACAAAAAAACACTCTTCACTTTTTGACTTACAAAATTCCACCTATTAATTACTAGTGTAAATCTTAACTTTATGTATTTACTTGATTGCTCCCTTAAGTGAGGTAGTTACACATCCAGATATTAGTCTTTGTACCTCTCATTGTACCTCCCATGAGTTGTACATAACATTGCTCCTGAAAAAAAAAAAAAAAGTTCTTAGATAGCAATACTTTTGAATGTTATTTATTTAAAAATTCATTATTCACTGTGGGTTTTAAGATTTAGCAATTGTTAAACAGAGTTATGATTCAAAACAGTAGTCAAGAATTCATGCATTCAAAATGATTTTCTGAGATGATTATTTTCTTATTTTCTTTTAGGTAAAGGAGACTTAATTGGAGCAAACCTATCCATTAGGGATCAAGTTATTAAAACAAATGCAGATGTTAAAGCTCTAACATACTGTGACCTCCAATGCATTATCCTCAAAGGTCTCTTTGAAGTGCTCGATCTTTACCCAGAGTATGCTCACAAGTTTGTTGAAGATATACAGCATGATCTCACGTACAATCTAAGAGAAGGCCATGAAAGTGATGTAAGTATCTTTAAAACTCTCTGCAGCTATTGTTAACTTTGTTTCTCATGCTTTAGCCTGTAATCGTAATTTTATCACAGAAAAGAAATAATACATAGATTACATTAAAAGGACTACTTGTTCAATTTGTTTGATAATTCAATCATTACCTATATGAATTGTTGATCAGTTGATCAGATCATAAACAGAGAACATGTTCTTTTTCTCATTTTTCAATAGAAAACATCATCTGAGAACATTCTTCTTTAGTATTTTGTCATTTTTTCTAATGCTTACAAATAATTCAGTTATATAAAGCATGTGTCCAAATAAAGATATTTAACTATACCTTTTCTAGAACCTCATGCGCCAGTCTAATGACGTTTCATCACTTTGTAGTTAAGAATGTTGTCACATTTGTTCAAAATGAGAAACAGTTTTTTCTCATCATACTGCAACTAAAATGTGTTTTTCCATTTCAATGAGCAACTTAATGTGAAAGTTCAAATAACCAACAAGAAATTTCAGATAACACACTGCTGAAAGATTTCAGGATAGGCTTACCAAAGTATTTTCACTGAAATAGTGTATCAAATATATATTTAGATTTTAATATCTAAAAGCTTGTGCAGCAGCTCTCCTTTTCTGACTTTATCATGTGAGTATACAAAAATTGTGGGACCTGGGTTAACCCAGTCTGAATAATAGTGATGGCCAAACTTTTAGTTTAGTATTTAGTAGCTCAGGTGTTTGTGCTGTGTTTCTACTTATCCCATAGAGAGAAGCAACATGGAAAGCACATGACTAGGGACAAGGATACTATCAAGATAGGATATGAATGTAATGCCAAATATTAGAGCAGACACTACAAATTGGTGCAAGGCTTAGAAACTCCAAACTTTGTGGGGCTGTTATCCTCCATATAAAGTAGGCAGCTGTTATGATGGGTGGCTTGTTGCTTGGCTCATTGGTATTGCTTCACACTTTGCTGTATGCTGACAAATCTGGGGATCACCATACCACTTGCATACACATTCTGCTTTTATAAAATCAAGGACAGCTCCTCCCAATTGGAGACACTTGTGTGATGCACAGATTCTCTGCTGATAGCAAGCTTACATCAGCCTTGTGAGTGCAGAGAGGGAAAGACCCTCCTCACACTCACTTTAGGAGATGGGATTTAAAGCACTGAAGAAAATACCAAATAACTTTTTCCATTTTAAAGAGGAAATTTTTTTCAGAATTTGTAAATATGCACTGTATTTTCATGGTATAATGTTATTGTAAAATTAAAGGGAAAAAAATATCCTGACACTGATTAGCATGCAGTGTCACATGCGAGCATAGAGAACACGAGAGTTTATCTTAATGTCACTTCCTCCTATATTTTGGGATTAACTAAGCCCTCCACTGGTATTGCATTTGCAGCAGAACTAATTTTGGTCATGAGCATCTGATTTCTGATCCAATCATTTTACTTATCAATAAGGATGAACAGTAGGTATAGGGTGGCAAAAAATTACACTACCGCAAAAAGAGGGCTCACCAAATGAGGAAGGATGTCTATGGCAGTAGTAAGTTTGTCTGGTTAACGACTTACTTGCTGTGCACACCTAGGAGTGCAGTTCCTAGAAAATACCATGTCTTCATGAATATAACTTGCACACAGAAATAATCTGTAAGTTATCTGATGGTTTACTCTCACAGAATATTAAGAAGGTTTTCAGAAGTAAAATTTGTGTGTATGAAAACATGACATCTTTTAAATATAGCATTATGTCTTGGGAATGGTGTTATGGGAGAATTTGGCAGCTGTGACACCATCTTGAACACTCTAAGACAGAGAGATTTTTACTTTTATGTGTCTATGACTTTTGCAGCTTTTTGGAAAGTTTGGGGTTTGGAGAGCTTTTGCATAGTTAAATGGTAGATTGATTCATTTGAAGAAGTCGGTTTCTCACTCTCTCTTTCCCTGAATGTTTTAACTGAATACAATTTTGCAACTGAATGTGAATTTAATGCTTCTGAAAAAGGATCAGTAACAGTATTTAGGGTCAGGTGAGCTACAGAGTGAAAGAGAATGAATTTCCTCTCTATGACTTGCCAAGCGCCTTTCAGACCTGACCTAAAACGTTATTGCTTTTTCAGTCAAGGCCCACCAAAACTGCCTGAGGTTCTAGATTTCCAAACACTTTAAGACAGCATTAAAAAGGTAGTGCTGCAGAAAGATGCAGTCTTGGTGATCTGTTATCCCCTTCCTTGTGCTGTTGGAACTGCTCATTGCACACAAAATTGAATAAGAGCTTTGAACTGAATTACAACTAAGTGGACCGAAAAGGGGCAGAAGTAATCGTGAGTTTCCTGTTCCTGGAGTGTCAAAGCTGGATACTTAGCATCAGATCATGTAACTACTCTACCACACAGAAATTTCTAGGAAACCTTTTTTTTCTTTTTAGTTTGTTTTCTTAGCTCGTTTGGAGGTCTAAAAATGCATATAATGATGGGGTCCATCTGCAGTAAAATCCAAATAAGATGTAATGGTGGAAAAGGCTCCAGAACTTCCATACCTATCTCACTTTTCAGTAAAACAAAGAAAAACTGTAACCAGATTTCCTCCCAGTATCAAGCAGGAACTGCAGCTATCTGGTTATAGAAAGATTGAAAGAGTTGTTTAAGTAATTTTGGAAGAAAAGCTCAGGAGATTTTAAGTACAGGAGCTGGCAATCATGTAACTAGCCTCTAATGAGCAACAGAAACAGATATGAAAATAGGGAGATAAACTTTCAGTGGGTCCTCATAGTAGCTCTAAAAGCAAAGTCCTTAAGTGATTTACAAATATAACCTTTGGTGGGTGTGCAATCACACTGGCAGTACTGTTATGCCATCTTTTTATATATTCCCATCACAGCAAGATGTGAATTAGGAAAAAGTCTTTGTGTTGATTATATATATTCTGTCCTTTGTTGTCTTTGCTGAATTTTAGTGGAGAAACTTGTTCTTGTAAATTTACAAAATTATTTCAGCACGGTTAGGAAAAGCCAATTTGTTTGGTAGCTGGAGTTGTGATGTTAAAACAATTCAGCCATTCTGGTGTTTCAACCAATTTTTCTAGGTCTGTGAATCTGATATCATAGTCATGAAATAGTTTGCTAAATGCCACAGATTTCAATGCCCTGCTCACCAACAGGACATTTTGCATTATATGTAACATTGTATACACAGCAGACAGCAAGAGGGTCAGATGTCTGATTTGATAAAGCTAGGCAGTCAAAAGAAGGTTCTTACAACATAAAATACAATTATATGAAAGAAACTGGAAACAATTTTGCTATCCACCAGCCCTGGAAAATGTGCTAGAGAAAGCAGTAACAAATGTTCATAACTCCAAATTATCTTATGAGAAGCTTAGAATAGGTAAATATTTACACAGTGTCTTTGTGGGCTTGGTAACCATTTGTTGTTACTGACTATTTTTTGACACAGAAGTGTCTATAGTGTAGGTGTCATGATTCATCAAAAAAATAAAAAATAAAAAATAAAAGGCCGGTTACAGCCAGACTGATGCAAAGTACAAGAGGCCTCCCTGACACCTGTGCCATCCCTCAAGCTGTAATGAAGTCCCAAAGGAAGATAAGATGCATGCAGGCACATGTGTCTTTGACTCATTTGAGCACTATCAATATGTGCCATTTTCTAAAAGAAAATATGACATTNAGAAATAAATTTTAAAAGGCAACCAAGGATTTTTTTTTCCCCAAAGAAAAGGCATTGTCTGACAAAATGGGGCTTAATGCTTGTCCTTTGGAGAAGCTGGTATTTAGAATTTATTAAATTTTAATGATTGAGTTGTGGTTTTTTTAATATAATAAAGCTCAANCTATCCACCAGCCCTGGAAAATGTGCTAGAGAAAGCAGTAACAAATGTTCATAACTCCAAATTATCTTATGAGAAGCTTAGAATAGGTAAATATTTACACAGTGTCTTTGTGGGCTTGGTAACCATTTGTTGTTACTGACTATTTTTTGACACAGAAGTGTCTATAGTGTAGGTGTCATGATTCATCAAAAAAATAAAAAATAAAAAATAAAAGGCCGGTTACAGCCAGACTGATGCAAAGTACAAGAGGCCTCCCTGACACCTGTGCCATCCCTCAAGCTGTAATGAAGTCCCAAAGGAAGATAAGATGCATGCAGGCACATGTGTCTTTTACTCATTTGAGCACTATCAATATGTGCCATTTTCTAAAAGAAAATATGACATTCCTGAAGATTCAAAAAGCTGTCTTTTTAGAAAGGCTTTGTAATTAATAAGAATATACTTTTTCTTTTGTAGCCTTAAAAGTAGTGTTCTGCCTCTTACAGAGAGCTTGCCTTCTCCCTGCGCCCCCAAAGGAGGAGACACCATTCTCTTTAAAATGAAAATGCTCAGTCTCTGAAATAGGGGGAAGGACTGCTTGGTTGCAGTGCATCCACAGTGTAAATGAGACATAATGACAAACATCGCACTAGAATAGTGGTAGATTCTTCCTCCAGTTGGGAACATTGAGTCTTACTGTAGCATAGCCAGGTTCCTTGATAATAAAAATAAATAAATAAATGAACAAAGAAATAAATTTTAAAAGGCAACCAAGGATTTTTTTTNTAAAAGCTTGTTCATTTCTTTTACTAAATCCAAATTTAAAGATGAACACCAAAAAACAAATATGCTTCTACAAAAAAGGACATACCAAACAAATTATAGGGGATACCCCTCCTTTTCTACTGGGAAATCTAGCCAAACCAATTGTTCTTAAAGGTGAAAACAGCTTTATGCTCTGGAGCATAAAACGGAGGGCACAACCTGGGAAGAAAAATATCTACAGATTCTACTCTGAAATAGGCTGAGTTTTCTGGTTCAATCCAGCAAAGCATTAAGCAGGTTTTTAAGAGCATGTACGCAATTCCACTTCATTTCTAGACTTCTATCTTTTTTTGCTTGTCAACTAGTGCTTTTGTTCCTGTAGGCAGAAAAATGGATAGAGAAAAAGATATTTTGAGTGCATGCAAAAAATTCAACTGAAAGTCTGCCTGTCCACTGTCTGGTTTTCAGCTAGTATATTATTTATTTAACATAAATTTGTTCTTACCTCTTTGGTTATGATTTTTCTAGATATTGTAATATAGCTCTGCTGAATTTATTAATGTTGTTTTCCAATATAGTAATAACTCAGACGTAATTCCAGCTGTTACATATTTTATTATCTCTTATTAACTAGCAATGGAATCAGAGGAACATTTTTGATTTTTTAATACATGTTTATTGTCTGCATAGTAAGTAGTATTTCATTTTAAAGAAACAGATCAAAGTTATCCTACTTGCAACTCTGTTGATACGAAGGGAAAAAATAAGGATGCTTTTGTGGAAAGAGTTACTTCTAATATTGGCAAAGTTTGCAAAGTAAGAAAACATGATAGAAACTTCAGTCACATGATTACTTATTCATGTGTTTAACTTTCAGAGCCAAAAAAACTACTGACTTCTCAGGTATTACATGTTTGTTTATAATAAAACCTCTGTATTTAATAGATTAGTTTCTCAACCAATTTTTACTGCGCTGTTTCACTTGGTCATAATAACTATTTTTCATAATAAATAATTTTCATAGAAGATTTCCCAAATAATCCCAACCATCTTTTTAATAGGGAAGAGGGTTTTGCCATATTATCCAGCAGCAGTGTAGAAAGGAGTGGCTTACTTTAGAAAATTTAATAAGCTCTACTTTGACATTTATGAGTGTGGTTTGATAACTTTGAGGAAAACTTGCCATTCTTAAACTTTTTGTTTGTTTAAAACAAACAAACTACCTGCAGTTAATCCCCCATCTTTGTCAATAACTTGTCTGGCAGAAGATCGTGTGCTATTAGTGTAAGTGTAACTCACTGGTGTTTGTTGTCTGTGGCACAGCAGGTATAAATGCTGCAAAATGAGAGACCAGTCAACCGTGTTTTTTTTTATGTTTCTGTAAAAGCACTATTACAACAGGTGGAATATAGAAGTGAATAAATCACAAAAAGCAACAGAAGGCTAATACTTTAATTGCATTATTATTATGAAAAATAAAGCACCTTAGATTCCCATTTATTAACTTTCTCTTTAGACCATGTGCACTTGACAGCCACACAGAGCAAGTTCCTGTTGTTCTATTAGAGTGACTAATCTAAGTGACTGATGGCTGTGCATCTGCTGCTTTCTTCCTGTTGGATACTGTATTCCCATTTCTCTTTTTCATATGAGGTGGAGTCTGCAAACCTGTCGTCTTCTCAGAGTGTACAGTATAGGAATGAATGCGCTCCTCATACTATCAAAAACTAAAATCGCTTTAAAATTGTGAACATATAATTAACTTTGACACGACTCCTGATGTGTTCACTGGAGTAGGTTTCTTAGCTGCCTGTATGCATGGACTACTCTGCAGTCAGTGCTACAGTGAAACATTGCTCAGCACTCTTTCACATTTTAAAAGTTTCTCAGATTTTTCTGTCATGCTTCTGGGACTGCCTCAGCGCTATTTTTTTGTTTGTTTGTTTGTTTGTTTTGCTTTTTTTTTTCTTCTTCCCTATCCCTCTCCATCTTCCCAGAATAAATTACCCCGTTGCTGAGCCAGGCAGCACTCATACAACATCACTTACACAGCGCAACTTCTGTATTTCTGTGGAACAAGTCACAGGATTGTGCAGCTGTAGAAAGGCATGAGCATCTAGGCAAGAAAACAGAGCAGTTCCTTCACCTGTTTTACACTTCATTCCTGATTTTAAATGAGTGAGAAACAGTTTGGGAACGAGCATCTAACACTCTGCAAGACATTTCACAGGTCTCCTACCTGTATTCATGCCACTAAGCATGTTCTGATGGATCTTTGGCTACTTAAGGTGGATACTAGTTTCAGACAATTGAGTCTGCTGCAATATCCTCCTCCCTGCGCAGTTTTACAGTTCTTCATCTGCTTTCTCTGCCTGACAATTAACCTGCTTCACTCAGCATGAGAGCAGGACTGACCTGGAGCTATAGTGCAAGCCAGGTTTCGTTCCTTTTGCTGTCTGCTAACTCATAAAACCTGTTTAATTGCAGTTGTTGGTGCACATGATGTGTGGTGCCTTTGAGCCACCATTTCACTCAGTGTCCTTCAAGACAGTGAGATGATTATCCCATTATCGTGTTTCTAATATATTTTTCACTACGGTACATCACTGAGAAATAATGTAATAAAGAAACATACAATTCAAAAAGGACAGACAGGTATGACTTTTTTACTTTCAGGCTTGGTGGCCTTCTCATTTTCTTTGCTAGTATCCTCACCTGAAGAAATTTTTTTGCTGGTATGTTCCAGGCTCATTTCCATAGCCTTCAGGCATTCTAATATTTTTGAAAATAACAACACACAGCCATCTATACTCTCCATTTTTGTCTCTCTGATAGTTTATTCTTCTGATCCGTGGTGATGTTAGAAAATTCATCTTACTACAACTTATTGAAAAGATTTGTCATCTTTTTCCATTTTTTTCATTAATTCTTGCATTTTATTTATTTATTTATTTATTTATTTATTTTACAAATCTTCAATTTTAAGCCTAAAATAAATAGACGATTGGCTCTAAGGATGAATCCTGCAGGATGTTGAAGAAGCTGAAGGGGAGGAGAGAAAAATAATCCATTTGGTTTTATATGGGACTATATTACATATATGTCACCCATCTCAAAATGCCAGCCCTGTGAACACTCTCTTATTCCTGTGAATGGGTTAAGAGAAAGAAAATATCATTAGTTATACATTATTTATAACAACACTATTAAATGAATGTGTATAATCAAGATTTTTCACAACTGCATGTTAGCACTTTCTAGACAAATACAAACAATTTTCATTGTAATTAGATTTAAATTTTAGATAAGGGAAAAACTACTTCTAATTTTATCTTTTGAGTCATTTTGAACACTCTCCATTCTCATTTGTTTCACTTCCTGGGATTATTGTGTTCTGCATCAGATTATAAAGCTTAACCAGAGTTTTTCATGTTGGGAAAAAAAAAAATCCAGGCTAGAAAAGCAGCTTATTGATGTTTTAGACAGTGGTATGAGGAGAGTATAAAACAGCATCAAACAGAATTTTAGCCAGGAAATGCTCCTGTCTTTCAAAGAGTATTGATTTGGAAGCTAACTGTATTTCTATTTTAGTTACACAGGCATGCTAGATGACAAGTTTTTTCCAATATTCTTCACTGTTAGGATAATATGATAATGACATCATAACTTTTATAATTTTTATATATATTTATTTCTACATTTTGAAAAAATGGAGAAAAAATAGTCCTAACGTATCTCATACTTTACAATGGTATGACTTTAAAGTTTTAGTTTTGCTTTCCCCCTACAGTTGTTTTTATTTTACATGCATATAGCAATGACCAGAAAAGGGTCTTAAATTTAGAGGTTTTTTTACAGTAACATATCTTTTTATTATATGGTGTAAGGTAAGACTAATTTATTAAGGAAAGGAAAGTACCACATTTTTTTCTATAAGAATACTGGTCCTGAAGGTGCAGAATACCTGGAGATGTAACGAGTATGACAGGATGGCTTATATGGTTACAGGAACTTATATAACTTATGGTTATATGACTTATATAAGTTCCTATATCACTGAAACGTGTGAAATTAAATATGATATAGTCTTTGAGCAAACTGTCTATAATCAGTGCAGCTCGTGTGTCAAGTAGGCATTCTACATGGATACAAACATACATTCTCAATTTTATTGAACTGGTTGCATTTTTAGTGCAAATTATAAAGATCATAGATTCATATATAGCTGAGGTTGGAAGGAACCTCTGAAGATCAGCTAGACCCACCCCTCTGCTCAAAGACATGAAAGCGTATAAAAAAGAAAAAAAAAAATCATTTAAGTACAAATGCAATCTAAGATTTTACTGATATAAAAACAAATATATCAATACTTTTTAAAATCATTTATACTTTCAGCAAAACCAGAGCTACAGAAGCTACCTACACAAGTGTAACTAGTGTCCTGTTGAAAATGTAGCTCCTACCTAAACCATATAGCTCCATATGGATCATTTTTAATGACTCTACTAACAAATATATAAATATAGTATATACATATATGCAGTACAGTACAGTACTGCATATATAGTAAGTATTCAGGGGCAGGCTCCATTGGTGACTACACTGGGGGATTAGGGAAATGGTGGGAATAAAGGAATTTAGCAGAAAACAAAGGTTTATTTTACAGGGACCCTATACCTTNCCACCATGGTCCTCACCACAGGCCGCAGGGGAACTTCTGCTCCGGCGCCTGGAGCACCTCCTCCCCCTCCTTCTTCCCTGACCTTGGTGTCTGCAGGGCTGTTCCTCACTCCTCTCACTCCCAGCTGCTGTTGCGCAGCAGTTTTTTCCCCTTCTTAAATATGCTCTCACAGAGGCGCAAACAGCTTCGCTCATTGGTTCAGGTCTGGCCAGCGGTGGGTCCCTTTTGGAGCCGGTTGGAGCTGGCTCTTATCTGACATAGGGCAGCTTCTGGAATCTTCTCACAGAAGCCACCCCTGTGGCCCCCCTGCTACCAAACCTTTACCACTTAAACCCAATACAGATGTTCTGTCTGTCTATTGTTATTTCATACCTTCTCAGGTAAGCCTGTTCTGCAAATGGATCTGAAACATCACCTGAAATGTTGTATTTGCTCATGAGCTAATTGACATACTCGCCTCGTACCTGTGGGCTGATGAGGAAAATGTAGGAGGCAATAGTTGACTACTGACCATTTAAAAACTGTTGTGGTTTTTTTTCGTCTGTTGTGTCCTGCAATATTTCTGTGAAAAGAAGCATCAGTTTTTTTCATGCAGTAACCTGAGCAAGAACTGAATTAACATCTTAAGGTGATACTGTACTTTTGGAGATACTGATGTATGTAGAAAATTAAGGTTACCTCCTGAGTACATGAAAGACAGGTTTATGAACTATTTAAAAGTGTCAGTCCCAGTAGTAAACAATATAACCCAGCAGGAGAATACTAATCTAAACCCAAAGCAGAATTTGCAGATGCAGATTTTGATTGTCAGGTGGTGGTATGTTTGGTCTAAATAGATTTCTTAAGTGGTTTGGTCTTAATCGATTTCTTAAGTGTTATCACTTGTAGAATGGCAACTCATACATAGGGTAAAAGGGACTAAGTGAGTCCTTTTGGCTAAAAAGCACCGTGCTACTAATTAATCAACTTTACTTTCAGTCATTGGCTGTTCCTTCTGCCTTGCCTGAAACAATATCTATGTTAACCCGTCAGGGTTATTAATAGTCTCTAGCATAACTATGTCTTGCAGAGATCATGCAATCAGTTAGAAATGGTAAAGACATTGCTGGATCCTTTTCTTGGGAAACTTTGGCTTTGGAACCTTTTTGCAGAGTCTTATACTATGAAACTACTATTTTGGAGATGGTGCCAGAAATAGTATTGGAATGGATCTTATTTACAGGCCAAACCCATTTTTAATCAAATTTCTGTTGGATTTTATTTTGTTCTCCTGAGCTATCCATGTTCCCCTCTGGGTTGTGACTACATGCAGCAATCAGCTAAGTAAAGTAGTCTCAAGGCAGAAGCCTGGACTCTTCTTCTTGTTTCCAGTCTATTTCTTGTGAAATTTGCAGGCAGAAGGACTAATTTTTATGACAGAAAGCTAGCATTGGCCAGAATGTGAATGCATCTGGAGGACTCTAATGGGTATATAGGACTGGTGGAGATGAAGTTTGGAAGGCATTGGAGTCTTGAAAGACCACAAGCATTGGTTTTTGGCATTGGACAGGAAAGTAATGAAATTCAGGGTTGTTAAAGTTTCCACAAAGCTATTCTGAAATCCTTATGCATTTCTTTTCAACACATTTGCAAAAGGTAGATAGACCGAAGAAGTTTTTGCTCAGAAAAATTAAATAAAATTTTTTAACCTTGCTTGAAGAAGCAAATTGTTTTGATAGGTTTAATATTGTCATGTTTTGTGATTAGATAATTTTTGCAATCCTACACAATGTGGAAAAAGTGTGTTAAATCATGTTATCCCAGTGGTTAAAGACTTTACATTGCCATTTTCCAGAGTTCCTCTTAATATAGAAGAGAGCAAGAAAGGCAGTAATATTTTGTGAGTCATGTTCAACAAAATTTCAAAACTCAGGTGTTGAGTCACTTATCCTATTTTTCCTTTTTTCATGCAGTTACTCTTACAAAATTTAGGCTTTTATATATATATGTTGTCATATATTGTTATAATTTTAACAAACTTGATTTTGAATTTCTCTAACATTGAGTTTGGTTTTATGCTGTGATTCTTTGAAAAATGAAGGTTGTTTTGTTTTTTTTTTTTTTCACTTATTGAGTGTCTATGTCATCTTAGTTTCTGAGCTATTTAGAACTTCATGATTAATAAAGCTGCCAAGAGCTCTAAAAGGCTACGCACTCAGCTCTTCTGTACTATGGGTCCATATGAAACACAAATTGCATCTCAGGGGAAGGAAATTATGGTGGCTGTCTTACTTAAAAAGGCTATATACTTTGACTTCTGCTGATTTCTTTATATGCCAGGATGTGACTTCTTGCCCTGGGATGAAATCATGCAAAGTGCTTTCAGAGTTACTGTACAAGTGCTGTCTTCCCCAAAGTTTTAGCTCCAAATATATCTAGGAGTCTGATGTATGCTCAGTTTGCACCTTTTTTTTTTTTTTTTTAACCTTCTGGAAGAATTGACTAGAGGTTAATGGGTTAATGTACTCATCAAGCAGCCATCCAAAAAGTAAAATATTCATTATTAAGAAGAAATGTTGCTGAGGGGAAAAGAGGGGAAAAAAAAAAAAAAAAAAAAACAGGTTTTAAAATAAGGAAAAAG
>VXAL01006609.1:3192-30258 GCA_013399475.1 Chauna torquata | reverse complement strand
CTGCGTGAAATATATATATATAAAAATATATAAATATATAAAAAATATATGATGTTATATATAAATAAAATACATAAAATAAACATATAAAAATAAATGCTGTAATGGTCACGTAATGCGGCAATAGGTCTTGCGGCTTCCTGTGTACATTATAGTCTCAAACACTATGTCTGTTCTAGAGACAGGTTCACACTAGTTCAATTTTACATCCTGTCATTACAATGGGTTGGTTAATCATAACCACAAAATAAAAATAGAAGTAAGGGTCAAAACTTCCTTAAAAGGAAGTTGTGAGTTTGGCTTCTCTGTTCCAGTGGAAGTTCATCTAAGAAAGAAAAGAACTATCCCCTCAAAAATTTTACCTCAGGTTGAAAAAATGTAATTTATGTATTCTTATGCTATAAAATTGTGATTTCCCTCAAGGGAAAACATCACAATTTTAAGGAGCTGAGGTAATTTATTACAAGCTTTTCTGGCTACACTAATGTTTTTTTCTTTTTTCCTAAACTGGATTTCCTGCCTGAAAAGTAATTGCCAGGTGTTCATAAAGATATGGATCCAGCTCAAAACATCCAGAGTGACAAGTGGCAACTGAAATGGAAGAACCTATCCTTTTTCCTTGGAATGTTTACTTTTTAAAAATTTCCATATAGCTGTGTTAAAAAATACTCAGTACACTAAGATCAACAAGTAGCTATATGAGCCCAAACAGCTTCTCTTTAGTTCTGGTGAACAACGTTCAAAGACAAATTTATGTTTCTGTGATCCTAGAAAGCCAGGAGCCAGTTCAGCTTCTCTTACGAGTAAGACTAGCTTGAGGTTATTCTAAATTTACACAGCAAATCCACTACTCCAGCACTCAAACTGTTTTGCCAATACTGAGGCTGCTCTAGTGACCTTGTTTCACTGTTGGTGGTGCCGTTGTAGCCATGGTAGTGTAAAGATAAATGAAATATAATATAAATGCAGATTGGCAATAGCTGTATAATTGAAATAACTGGTAGAGTTGGAGGAAAGAGGATTCTTTTAAATGTTAATCCATTATTGGGCAACTATTAGCATATTACTGTCACAGACTGGAGAAAAGTTGGGGGACAGCAGAGAGAATGAAGCAGAACTGATAAACAGGAAAATCTCACTACGTACCTTGCACCGTCTTGAATTTTTGACACCTGAAGATTCCCTCCACCACAGTTATTTGCAACACTTCAATGCTATTTGGATATCAGTGAAGCTGTTAATCCTTATCAGGCTATTTATTTAACTTGTTTAACACTGTTAAGAGTGGCTCAGTGATGTTTCTGAGAACACTGCAATGATCCGTCTCAGCCCTGCGGGATGTGACACTGTTTACTTAACACTTGTGTAATGTTCTTTCCTTTTCCATTCACGTATTCAGTGAAGAATAAGAATTGTTTGTTTGTTTGTTTATTTTGCATAACTTGTTACTGCCAGTCATAAAATTAATCATTTCTTTTTAAAATCCATCAGGAACATTTGATTCTAAGACCTGACAATTGCACATCCCTAATACAAGGTATGCAAAGAAATAGCCTGGAGTAGCCTTCAAACAAACAAATGAACAAAAACAGTGATGGCAAAAACACCAATTACTTCAAATGCCAAGCTTAGTCATTTATGAATTGGATTACAAAACAGAAAGCAAGGGGCTAGAATCAGTAAGCAAGAAGATCTCTTTTAATCTATTCTTCTAGGTTTTTATGCTTTCTAAATTTAACTAACACTAATCATGAGTGAAACAGGCAGGATGGGCAGTGCTGGAGCATCAGGAGGGAAATGTGAAATGTATGGTTTGTGTACTTTATATCTTCCAGGAACCAGCTGGCATCGTAATCCAAGTACTGTTTTTTTACAATACCAGGATCAATACTGAAAATGGGAGAAGTAATAAGCAGCTTCCCATAAAGTCAGAACTCCATCTACCAAATAATAAATAGGCTCAACGTTGCTGTGTTTTCTGGAATGCTACTTATCCACAAGGACCTATTTAATTATTTCTTTGGTTTTATGGGTCTATCTACAGTCATTTACTTTTCTTTCACAGTCAGTTACCCAAGGTAATTCTAACTCTAATGAGACTGAGATGTTTTGCTACAGAAGTAGGAGGACAACTTAGAGGCCCTGCTGAGAGTGTTTTCCTCTTGCTAGCAGTGAAAATCTCTTCTGCTGAAGCTCTTGAACTCCCTTGTGAAATAGCTGTCAGGGCCCTGAGGGCACTGGTAGGCTTTAGTGCCCTGATGATTGTCACCTGGGCCCATCCACCCGCCCTGTCCATGGCCAGGAGCCCCATTTCACCTCAGGCCTGGGCCCTGAGCCCTCATTGCTGCTGCACTATACATCTGCCTCTCTCCAGTCCTGTCCACTGTTGTTCCTGAACTGTTGATTAGATTTCCTGGCCTGAGGTTACGACTGACTTGTTACCTAAGCTTTGTCTGGCCGGTTGGGCTGTGGGTGGGACCGCTTTTGATGTGCCTCTCTGCTCTGCTCAACCTGCTCAGATACTGTGGGTCTGTGGCTTGATGGTGAATGAGGACACCGATGCCACTGCTGCGGTTAACCTCAGCTGTGGTTTGTCCTCCGTGTGGAGCAACCTGCCTCTTGCTGCTCCCCAGTAGTAGTGTTGGCAAGAAATGCGGCTTAGTCTTGAGGACCTTTGTCAATCCAGTGGCTCTTTCAGTCTTGTAAAGCTAAATTTAATAGGTTGCGTGGCCTACAGCATCCTGGAAGATCTGCTGATATCCCCAGAGCACCTGGGCTGCCAGTGTACTGTTCAGCCACATCATCAGGGCTTTGGGGTCTGGACTGGAACACCTCTCAAATCCCACTTCTGTCATTTCATCTTCAGATGAGAACCCTGCTGAATTCTGTTCCGATGGCCTATTATTTCTGTGGTTTATCATTACAAAATGATTTATCCTAATCATCAAATGCCTCAAAAAAGGCATCTATATGAAGTTAGCACCCACTAATATCAGTGATAAATCCCTGTTGTTTCAGTGGGAACACAGGCTGAAGTATTTTATGCTTTTGAAGACTTCATCTGTACTAGCAGTTATGTAATCTGTTAGTTTAAATGATCAACCAGACGGCAGTGGAAGCAAAGAGAGAGTTTTCTGAATAATCTGCCCTGGGTCTGAAGGAGAACCTTAATTTGGTTGGAATAAATGTGAGGGTGAATGTGTACATGTATTCCTTAACCAGACTGTCTATATGCAACAATTCATTGAGAAACAACAAAAAAAAAAGGTGTTCAGCCTGAAAACTAAGCATGGAGTCATCCTTCAACAGAGATACTTTTAAAAGACAAAATCAAACAGGCAAAGCTAATGAAAGGAGCAAACAGACTTTAAGACAGATGTTCTATTACATTTCTTTGTTGAAAGTCAAGAACAAATATGTACATTTTGCACATTGTCCTTTTGCTTCGATTCTATTTTTGTGTTTCTGCCCTTTCTGTTTAAATACTTCAGCATCACTTCTGTCACAGCATCAGTCTCATTTGCTATCAGCTTAAATATCCTCCTTGAGACAATAAGCTAAAAAGTTCTATAGAAAATCAGTGATCCTAGCCAGATTGTATGGGAGAATGATTGATCATAAATAATAATTATATTTTGAGAGAAGTAGCTCTCCTCAGACTAGCGGCTGGAAATATTGTATGATGCTAATGTTCTTCGATTGCTGTTTTGTTTCTTAATTACCTCTGAAAAAATAGGCAAATCTTTCTTGCTGTCAGGAAACTCTCTCATCATAAGCATATTGCACATAGGGGCCCACTTCACACAAAGCACAAGAATATAAAATTAGCATTTTAAACTCCCTGCTTTAACCATTTTATTATATAGTCTATTATACCTTAAAATATTGCCGCTCCTCTTTGGAAATACAGTAGTAACACATAGAAAGAAAATATGTAAAAGCTTCCATCATCAGGCTTATAAGGGCTAGCTGAAGATTTAAATGTTATTTAAACATATTTTTATGACTTCATTTGATTATTATTGTTATATTTTAGAACATTACCAATAATGCTGTCAGTCATTTTCATATGAGTAAATACCATAGTTTGTT
The DNA here is from genome assembly GCA_013399475.1 of Chauna torquata. Classification (NCBI taxonomy): domain Eukaryota; kingdom Metazoa; phylum Chordata; class Aves; order Anseriformes; family Anhimidae; genus Chauna; species Chauna torquata. Next base: position 26,166 of record VXAL01006609.1, on the reverse strand, counting down.
GGGGTTCTTTTTTTTGTTGTTTTTTTGTTTTGCTTTATTTTGTTCCTGATTCTTTTCTAAGAGTTTCAGCAATCAGCCTAAAATTTTCAGTCCAATTTTTCACATGGATCATGTCAAAAGAACGCTGTATTAGATTTTTGTTTGTTTGTTTGTTTTTTGTTTGTGTGTGTGTGCTTTTCTTGAAAGCAATAAGCTCTGACTCAGAACCCTATAGCATTGACTGAAAGCATCTTGAAAAATCAAATCACTGAGGTCTATTCCTTTCTTCTCTGGTTGTTGGAAAGGAAAGAATAAACAAAACAGATGCACAAGAATTTCACAGTCTGAGGAGATAGAAGGGATATTTGAACAAGGAGAACACCTCAGCCTTGCCTTAATGCAATTAATAAGTTTCAGTTCCCCTCTTTCTGTTGTTCCTTAAATGTCCTTGCCATTCCACCTCATCCCAGCCCTGTGGAACTGAGGAAAGCCAGCTAGAAGTAATGGATTGTTTAAATTGTTATTGCTGTATGTCAGCATAGGTTTTAGTTTATTTGTTTTGTTTTGTTTTTTTTCCCTGTAGTAATGTCGGAAGTTATTCTCTTTAACAAAAAGAGTTACTCAGAAGCAGAATCTCCTCAGAAGAGTTGAAAATTTTGATGATGACCATCATTTTAAATGTTTTGTTATTAACCAGTTATAATCACCCAGTTTGGCTACGTGAGTATAAAAGAAACATCAGCAAACTGAGAGAGTCCAGTGGAAGGCCACTAAGGTGTTTACAGGCCTATAGCAGATAATGTGGGGAGAGGAGCTGTGAAGGCTGAATTTGTTTAGGTTAAGGGGGTCTTCCACTATTGAAATGGCATTGGGGAAGATTGAGCTAGACTTTTCATGGAGGTGCATAATGAGAGAACAAATGGCAATGGTTGCAAATTAACTTAAATTCTACTGAATGTGAGGACTATAAGGGTCCTCATAGTGAGAGCAGTTAAGGACAGTAACAGGTTGCCCAGAGAGGCTGCAGAATCTCAGCTGGACAAGTCCTTCAGCAACCTACTTCAACCTTGGTGGTTAGCTCTATGCCAGGGAGCAGCATGAGTGGGCTGCCCCGAAAGATTTGCTGTGTGATTATGCAGGGATGGGGTTAAGAAAGCCAACGCTGACCTGGAATTGAATCTGGCGAGGGATGTGAAGGGCAAAAAGAAAGGATCATAGAAGTATATAAAGAGCAAAAGGAAGACTAGGGAAAGTGTGGGCCCAATGTTGAATAGGGAAGGAGAACTGCTGACAAAGGACACAGAAAAGACTGAGGTGCTCAGTGCCTTCTGTGCTTCAGTCTTTACTAGAAAGACCAATCTTCACGAATCCCAGGCCCTTGAGACCAGAGGAAAGTCTGGAGTGAGGAAGACTTACCCTTGACAGAGGAGGACCATGTTAGGGAGAACTTAAATAAGCTAGACATACATAAATCCATAAATCTGCTCTGTTTAGCACTAGAAAGGCCGCACGTGGAGTATGGTGTCCAGTCCTGGGCTCCCCAGTATAAGAGAGAAATGGACATCCTGGAGCAAGTCCAACACAGGACCAAGAAGGTGACTAAGGGACTGGAGCATCTCTTATATGAGAGGAGACTGAGAGAGCTGGGACTGTTCAGCCTGGAGATGAGAAGTTGCAGGGGAATCTTATCAATGTTTGTAAATACCTGATGGGAGAGAATGACAAGATGGAGCCATAGTCTTTTTGGTTGTGCCCAACAATAGGGCAAGATGCAACAGGCACAAATTACTTCTGGCAGACAAATTGTTCCCTTGCAGATGGGGGACACAGTTCTGCAGTACCCTAAAGAGAAGAGGAGAGCAGATCTGGTGATGGTAACCAGGTTCATCCAACAGTCCAGTGATCACCAGAGAACTCTGCAGTGACAATGCTTGAAGTCAAGCCAGAAACTCAAGTCAACAAGGTCAGGATCAAGAAGGTACAAGGCCATGCACAGCATACCTACGTTATGTGCGTAAGGTGCATGGTTGGAAAAGCCAGATGAGGCTTCTCACTGCTCTTTCTCACACCTTAGTTGTCTTCACAGAAGTCTGAACCAGGATTTCACAGCTGTGCCATTTCATAGCTAACTTTGACACAGACAGCAAACTCTTGGCAATGAGGTTACAGAGAATGACAGTTAAAGAGTGGTCAGGGCAATTAAAGCCTGCTGGTGCACTTAGGTACCTGCTTGGAGAAGGTGACTTCCAAAGATCCTTTCGAACCTGAATTTTGACTCTATGATTGGTGAGTAGAGTCCTCTTCCTTCTCTTCTCATAGATTTATCAATTTTTGTTAAAGTACATTCACAGTCTGTCTTTGTTGAGGACCATTTAATTGCTGGGAGATCAGAAGATAAAAAAGAGTAAGCCATTTCTGAGTGGTAAATTCTCCTAGATTCTGGGAAGCAGAATCTGGGGTCTAGCAGATATGTTTCATAGATGATGTGCCTGAAACCACTGAGACCATGTAATCTATTTGCTACTATCTTCAATGCAAGATAAATTAGAGCTAAAGTGTTTCTGATGAGGACTTGATTGACCACTTGCAGGGATGACAAGTGAGGCAAGGACTCCTGACGAAAGTTGCGCAGAAGACCTTTATTCTATGTTTCCCTTCATATTTATAGATTTGATTACCCAGTCCACGCGATCACGCATACAACAGGTCTTTGTGATTTGCTATCCTACTGTGTCCACGCACTTTTCTAACTCTTCTGATAGGCTGCTATATTTATGCTAACTCCTTTGTTTCTGTTTTCCCAAGCACTTCTTGGCATTTCACAAGTCCCTGTTTTTCTCTCACACCTCCACGCTCCCCAGCTCAAGGACGCGCCAAACAGGGCAGCGCATCCCTCTCCCACAACCACTTAAAAACCTGTAGTGACAAAGACATCCTAGCTTACACTGGCAATGCTTAATCATCTTTATTGTTATGAAGTGTTTCCTTATTGTCTACCCTAAATGTCTCGCTGCAACTGAAGTGCATTATTCTATTCCACGGCAGAAACTGAGAACAAATTACTTCCTTTCTCTTCTCAAGAGTTTTATGTATTTAAAGACTACAAGTATGTTTGTTCCACCTTTTTTTTTTTTTTGCATGTTTCTACATATTCTCATTATTCCCCTCGCATCTCTTTATCTGGTCTGCATCTTTCTTGAAGTACAACACTCAAATCAGAACATCTCACTATGGCTGAATTCTAGCCATAATTGAACAAACTGGAAGTCCTGATTCACATATTTTGGAAGTTATACTTTTGTTTACTTGAAAAAGAGGTGCTAGAACTTGACAGTGAAGTAGCAGAAGCTTTTTTAAAAGACATTCATACTAATGGAATTGCAGAAAATCAGTCACTCAGCATGAAGAGGTGTTCATGTGGTGAAAGTGTGTGCTTCCTAAAATAGGTATGTTTTCCATTTCTTGCTTTCTCTCACATGTATATGTGCAAATACCACTCAATTCTGTTGCATTTGGTGTTGGAATTCATCACATTCTCTTTGGGTACATTTGTAATGTAGACATCCACAGCAGGTATCCCATTGTCATCAAAGGAAAAAGCAAGAACTTTTTATCTGATTTATTTTAAGATACCAACTCTAACATGAGACATACCACAGTCTAGAAGTCCTATTCTTTTGCCACAGATTATAACATGAGTCTAAATTATTAGCTCACATATAGACATTAAAGGAATGTGTACATGGTCAGATGCATCTCATCTCCTATGATTCTGATTATTTCCAATACACCCAGCAAGGTCAAGGTAATCAATAAACTTCTTTTCTCTAAAGGCAATTTTTATTTGAAGAGTCTGCCCAGGTGGCCAAGAAGGCCAATGGCATCAAAATAGTGTGGCCAGCAGGACTAGGGAAGTGATTGTCCCCTTATACGTGGCACTGGTGAGACTGCACCAGGTTTCAAGAAGGATATTGAGTTGCTCGAGCATGTGCAAAGAAGGGCAATGAAGCTGGTGAAGAGACTAGAAAACAAGAGTTATGAGGGGTGGCTGAGGAAATTGGTGTTGTTTAATCTGGAGAAGAGGAGGCTGAGGGGAGACGTTATCACTCTCTACAACTACCTGAAAGGAGATTTCAGTGAGGAGGGTATCGGTCTCTTTTCTCAGGTGACAAGTGATAGGATGCGAGGAAACAGTCTCAAGTTGCACCAGGGGAGATTTAGATTGGAAATTAGGAAGAATTTCTTCACAGAGAGAGTGGTTAAGCATTGGAATAGGCTGCTTATGGAAATGGTGGAGTCCCCATCCCTGGAGGTATTTAAGAGATGCGTGGACGTGGCACTAAAGGACATGGTTTAGTGATGGGACTCAGTAGGTCAGGTTGATGGTTGGACTTGATGATCTTAAAAGTCTTTTCCAACCTAGATGATTCCATGACTCACTGGTCATTTAGCAGTTGTGTTGCAATGCTATTACTAGATGCTGTTTAGTTTGAATAGCTTATGTAAACTAGCATTATTATTGCTGATGTCCCAAGCCTCTTTATCACATCTACAATTCAAAAGATTTTTATGTGTACTGATTACTAGTTTCCTGTTGACATTTTAATATTTTTCATATATTCAAAAAGACATCGGTCAAATTCTGTTTACATCCATATATTTCACCACATTATTCAGTCCTAAGGCTTCTCCATAAAAATGTAAATAAGCTGTCCTAGGAAGATGAAACAGCGTTCTGCTTTAAATCCTTTTCCCCTGTTGTTAGAAACATCTAGATAATTAGTGAAACCTGGCTCTTTATTGGACACAGAGGCATGTTTTGAAATGATAGACAGCTATTCTGTTCACACTTCTATGTCTGTCACTGCAATTCCAAAATGAAGTGATTCTTAATCAATAGTTGCAGAATAGTTGCTGGTGGTTTGCCAGCTTGCTGCCCTTCTCGCTGGTTTTGTCAATACCTTTCCTACCAAGTCTGTTAACAACCAACTGTCTCTAAGCAGCTCTAAGTCAGAGGGGTTAATGTTCTCTCTTGCATTCAGTAACAAGTACCTTATCACCTAGTAGAACTGAAAGGCGTATGAACTTAACTATAAAGCATGAGCTGTCGATAAAATACTGTCACCTTACACTAGCTACAGTTTGTAAGAGCCCAAGTTTCTGAAAACTCATGCTGCATGGAGATTTTTTTTTTTTTCAGACATAATATCACTTCTATCTTTTTAACTTAGTCCTCTTCAGTAACTACTGTATTTCATCACTTAACTCAGAAATTGGATGCCTTAGGACTTGAATTTATCATGCACTAATAAAATGAAAAGAAACAGACCTTTAAAAATAATTGCCAAAATAGAGTCTGTCAGCAAGCATTAGACTCAGCTGTGGCACTGGCTTGAAAAGGTTATTTTGCTTTAGAATACATTAAACATTTATTAGATTCACCTCAGGTAAACATGCAGTTGTTTACGTATCTGCAAATTTGTATAGACACACTTGTAAATGAATTTAGAAATGAGCAGCACATTCATAAATGTATACCTTCCTTATCTCTGGTTTGAAAAATAAATAATCAAAGAGTTGCATTAGCAATTGGCCAGGGGTAAAAAGCTAAGGTATTTGGAGAGCAGGACCCATTTTCTTAATGTCTTTGACTTTTCTAATAAAATGTGCTACTACTCATTTGATTTGTTTTGTCTTCCTTCTGCCTCAAACACTTCTCCTCAAGCAATGCAGATTGTCTTAGGGGAACACTTTAATAGTAATACATTTTAAAGTAAAATAAATCCTGGCTTTCTTCATACTTACCAGTAAAAGTAGATGACCTAAACCCATAAGAAATGTTGGTGCTATGATCAAAAGAGATTTGTGAAACTGAAGGTCTCAGCAAACTCTGTTTTCAAAATCTGACTGAGGCTGGGTAAGATTCAGATTACTTTCTTTGGCAACCTAGACCTTTGTTTTTTGATGGAGTGTAGACGTATTGCTGGAATATGCAACCTATGTATTAAGAAAACTTATTCCCCAGGACTAGTCACTTAATTTGGTGTCATTGTTTTGGACTCAGTCTCCTGTTTATGCATAGAAGCAGTCCAGCCTGGAGAAACGAGTGCCTAGCTCATAGCTGGAGTCCCTGGATTAACCAGTGAACAGAGAGTCTCAGTGTTCCTCCTGATCTCTTGTCCAGATTTCTTTCTGTCTTCAGAACACCCAGCACTAAATCGTTTTGGTTTGTGTACCTTACTGAATGATTTTCTATTACCTATTTTTTATTTTATCTTTTCCGTAGGTTACTATAACTATCATTTAGGATTGAGAAGCTGACCATCAGCTAAGCCAGAGGTTTCATAAACATTTTCAGCTTTCAAGACACAGTGCCCTGAAAAATTTCATAAACTTCAAACTGGAACAAATCACCAACACATTCAGCTGCAACCAAATAAATCGCCAAGAAACAGACTAAAAGAGTTTTTTGTTTGTTTGTTTTGTTTTTGTTTTGTTTATTTTTGTCCCCTAGGAACAAAACCCAGGTTCTTGTTCTCCCTGGCAGGCATTTTATTTAAGGACTTTAAGGAATCTTTGAGGAATGTTTAANTCATCCATATCTTCATTTGCATCGTCTAAGAAGTGTGTTATTCTTTAAATAAAATGTGTCTGAAAGGTAACTAAAGCTCACAGAAATTTCTTGAAATGAAATAAAAAGCTGTTTTTGAATGCATTTCTCTGTTTTAATATTAAAGCACATAGTGAAAATGTTTCAGTATTCCCCAGAGGTCATAGCTTTATCTTTTGTTTAGGTTCTGTTATAATGATCAGCTTCTGTTTTAGCTGCAGAAGACTGAAGGAGTGTACATCACATTATAAATTTACATGATCTGATACAGTGACGAAAACCTTTTACATTCAGATGTTCATGTCTAGAAGACTAAAGCTTATTCGGCATGTAAACACCGCGAAAAAGCAAGCTTCTGTCCTTTAAATTATAATCTGTATGGTGTGAAACTCATTGGTGCCTGCATCACATTGGTACAAATAAGCAATGCAATATTGAAAAAAATGATAGTGCCAGAACATTTTAATAAGTAGAGTCTCCTCTGCTAAAGCAGTTAGAAATGGTGTCTTTGTTCTAATTGGGAGATCTTTTAGCTATGGCAAAGAATTATTAAGCATGTTCAGCCTCCTCTGAACACTATAGAGGACTGCCACTTGGGGTGTCTTTCTGTTTGTATTTGCTTATATGTAGGTAATGTGATATCAATAGGAACTATATTAAGACCTCTCATTTCTCAGCAGGTATAAGCTGAAGTTTACATCACTTTACTTGTGTTAATTGTATCCCTTTTAAAACTGTTGTGAATCTGACCTATGATAGGATTTTAAGTCAAACTCTGTGGGATTTTAGTTTGTTAAAATGATTTACTCTTTGCACAGATAATTTAGGCAAGTTAATGTTTTTGGACATATGCTTAGAGCAAAACCTAGTAATATAAGCGTTCACACTGTGTTCTTCAGTGTGGAATGTCTGCTCCTTACATAAGGAGCAGGATATAAAAGGAAAAGGAAATAACTAATCGAAGAAGCTGCTTTCAGCTTCAACGGCGTGTACGCTCTTGTCTGTTTATGCCGTCTAGTTTACTCCCACTATCCCAAATCAACACAGAAACATTTACTATGTGCTTTTTTTTCCTATGAAAGGTGAAAAATGGTGCATGCCAGTTTTGCAGTATATAGTATTATACCACTTTGACACGCCTCAGATGAACTAAACAGAAATTGCACTTCTGTACCTCAGGGCAGATGCAAGTTCAGAAGATAGGAAGCACCTCTTGACAGTGCTGGGCTTGAAATATGCATGACTGTTCTTTTGAGAGTCTTCAGGCTTCTTGAATGAACATAATGAGTATTTAGCAGGTATATCAGGTTAAAAGAGTAAGAAATGGTTTTCAACCCTTGGTGTAGTCTCTTACAGTAGTAGGTCTTTTACACATAGTGTGCAAATAGGCACAGAAGTGGCAATAACACTCTAACCAGTGTTTTTTGCAGTTTCAAAACTTTTTTTTTTAAAAAAAAATACCTTCTCTTTGCAAAATGCCATCCTAGCCCATTCAAAGACTCAGTTCTTGGTCTTCTCTTTCCTCTGTGTTATTAGAGCCAGGACTATGTAATGTGCTAAAAACTAAACTGGATTTCCAGACTTGTGATCCTGAATCAGTACAACTTGATCTTAACTTGTGCTGTTACTACTCTAAACACTATGTAGATCAGGCACAGAAAGCAATATCTAGCTTACATTGCCCACTGGGTAACACAAAAACAATAGAAAAAGAAATAATTCATAGCCTGTGTCATCATCTTTGCAGAGCTGTATTGACTGGTACACTCGTGCCAATAACATGACAAGCATTTCCCATTTCGTAGGTAAAGGAGCACATTTGTGGCATGGATGTCGTACAAAAAAAGTGCTGTATTCTGCTGCCTTTCTTTTTGGCTGCAAATCTTAGTGACAGCACAAATGATTTGACAGAGGGACTGGCGTAAAAATAGCACCATGATGTCTCTCTGGGATGGTTTTGGAAAACACTGAGATAATTTCAAAAAAATCATTTGGCTTGAAAATTCCGTCTTTAATCTTCCAGTATAAATGTAAATATGTCTCAGATAGTGTTAGTCTCATTTAAGAGGATATTCTGTATAAAACCAGGTTAGAGAAAATGTAAGAAGCTTGTTCTGTGTTTGGCAGTAAGAACAAAGTACCTCTAACTACCGCTCCACACTGCTTGCATACAGAAATGCATGACATTTGAAAAAGATATCTCTAGATTTTCTTAACAGCTGGAAATTACTGTAAGTTACTTGGAGGATTTAGTGGCAGAATAAATTAGATTAACGTACAGCCAATAGATTTGTGTTACATTTTGAACTTCTACAAATATTAAGGTGAACTAAAAGGAAAATTAAGAGTTTAATTTTGCCTGGCTTACATTTCTAAAAGCAAATACTTTAGCCTTTGTACATAATGCTTGCACAAAAGGACATACAGTAAGGAAATTAAGGTCCACTTTTAGCAACAAAATATGTCACCTACTCTCCTTCAAGGATCCAGATGTTGTTCAGTAGCATTCCTTACTACACAGGTTATATTTTAAGAATCCAGAACAGTAACTTTTTATAAATTTGCTGTAACCACAAAGCAATGGCTGGTCTTCATGGAGGACTCTGCAATTCCAAATGCTTGCATGAGAATAGATGGCTTGATATTTCCTTCACAAGTATTGAAAACATAAATTAAATACATGTTACTCGTTTCTAGCACAGATTTGTGCATGTGAATTTTGTAGATAACTGTTTGCTATTAGAATGGAAAATGGCACGAAGCTAACTTCATTGACGCTTTAATAGGATATGTCTCATCTAACTTTAGTTATCTGAAAATTACACGTCTAGCCTAAGGTGCTTGTCTAGATGGCTCTCAAGTCAGTGGACGTATTTTCAGAGTGTGGGTCATTACAACCAGAAATAGATTCTAATACAGAAAGGGATTAGTTTCTCTCTGGCTGTGCTCATTTTTCTCCACAGGTTAGAGAACATTGACAAGCCCAGACTGGGCACATAGTTACATGAAATAAATCCTGCTATTAAATGAGTGAAACTCACATTTGGTCAAACGAAAGGGGAAGATGGAATTTTAACTTAATTAATTGACCTTCCAAAATGACTTTGAATATATATATTGTCCTGAGATATTTGTTCACCACAAACACTTGTTGAAATTATTTTATGAATATGTATCTAATGACCACTGAAAATGAAATTCAGCTTTTCTGTTGAATAGAAAGTATGATCCACAAGTGCTGTGAACTGAAACTTCTTAACAGTGAAGGGCTGCAAAACTTCTGCAGTAGCACATGTTGGGTAGCATGCGCCCACTTACTACAGTCATGTGATGAGATCCAATCCCATTAACTTCAAAGCAGATAACATTTTAGCCATGGAGACCATTCATTCCATTATCCCCACTTTCCACCACAGAAGAAAAAAGCCTGTCAAAGTATACCTAAATGATGTCAAATTATACTTAGTCCTTTCTCAGTGAGAAGCAGCAGCTGAAAGAGCAACAGTGCTTTGAAGCAGATGAGAACTGAGAGGAAATCTTGAATAATGACACACCATTGGTTTCAGGTCTCTTGATCCTTTGTCTCCCTTTTAACCAGAAGGAGATAAAGAAGGAAGACTGAAGGATCTGATTTCCTCTCCTCTAAACAGCATAGTTTAATCTTGGGCCTGAAACAACCAGTTCTGGTTGGTAATAGAGAGATCGTTATCTAGTCAGGAATTGCATTAGCATTTTGTAGCCTTCCAACGTCTCTCCATGTAAACCAGGTAGCCTGAAGAAGAATTAAGTAAGAGGTGGCTATATAGTTGTATATCTGTGTGATTCTGAGAAAACAGGTGGAATAGAGTGAAGAATATGGCCTTTTATATCCACATTTGTTACAATTTACCTTAAACTGAAATACTTCAAATGCTTTTAAATGCGTTTATAATACACACTTGCTCCTGTAAGGGTTCTTTTATTCAAAATAACAACATAGAGTAAGATTGGCTAATCACGCATAATATACCACAGAACATTAGGAGTTGTTGAGATAATAAGGGGTGGCCTTTTTTAGTCTTTCTTATCTTATTACAAATGTTTTTTATCCTATTACAAATGTTATATGCAGCCAGGCAATTGCATTTTCCTGTAACTAAAAACAAATAGACCTCGTCAGGTGGAGGAAAGCATAAAACAAGAGACTGAAAGAAGTTATTTAACGCCTTTTAGCACCTTGAATCCAAAGGAAGAGCACTCAGTGGCTCCGCCCTTGGCTGCTTGCTCTAATTCTTGTTCTTCTGCAGAGAAACCGTACAAGTAATTTTTTTGTTGTCCTCCAAATCTGTATTTTGGCTTCTTGACAAAAATGAAGTAACTCAGCATGTAGAAAAACTCTTTCTTAAAAAAAAAGTAATAAACCTAGGATATGGCAGTCAGAGTTTACTGATCACACTACAGGTTATGAAGCTGAGCCGCTTGGAGGCACTGAACCATCTGCATATGTAGAATCAGTTCTGCAGCATTGCTCTAATTCTCTCTGGGTTTTGTTTTGTTTTGTTTGTTTTTTTTTCTCTAGACCATATTTCACAGCCTCTTCTGCCTCCGCCTGATGTGTCAAAATGCAGACTCTATGTACTAATTGCTCTGATTATGACATTAAAAATCAAACTGCTGACTCCTCAGCTGCCGAGGGGTCAACTTAGCAATCTCTAGTGGGTGAAGGATACATAAAAGGTTTGAATATAGTGTCATATTTACTCCATAAATGTCACAGTCTTTCCTCATAATTAAATCCATTGGGCATTCCTTTGTAAAAATTACTTACAGTAAATTTTTATTATACACTTTTGGAACAGAAAGTAACATTGGTTGATTTCCTTTGACTGACAGAGGAGGAACTTCAAAAGTAAAATGTGGTGCTAATACCTCCCCTTCCCTCCCCTTCCTGATCTTTTAAGTGGAATATCTTGATCCTCCTTACAACACTTTCCCACAGAGATGTTGATGTTTGCACATAATAATGAGTTGCAAGAAGTACTGTAGATAAATGTCAGAACGGAAAGAAAATGGGCCATAAATGTAAAGGAGAAAACACTACCAGATATGCAAGATAATGTACTGGGCTGTTTTTGCTGCTATTTTAATCCAATACATTTAAACAGATAGACTTAGGCTGAATAAGCAAAAGCTGTAGGAGAGAAAATATAGAGACACGAGCATACATATGGATACCCTATAAAAGAGATTCATGCTGAAGAGAGAACTTTCAAAGTTATTTATGTTTGAAATGATACCAAAAATGTATGAACAGAGGAAGGAACTTTAAGAGAAATCAGAGCTAAGAGCAGCGCTGCTGGGACTGATCTATAACCCTGCTCTGCAGCTTTCTTCGTTAGACCCACTTTCATTTATTCATAACATAACAGAGAACAGAGAGAGTCCAGGCTGGCTTCTAGTAGACTGTTGTCATGGACTTCAACAGGCACTGGAGCGAGTGTAACTTGACAGAAGATGGGAGTGTTTTCTCAAAGATTTTCAGAGAAACATTAAGTATGTATCTACCAAAGAGAGATCTTCTGCTCAGTGATTACATACAATTTGTCCTGCAGCATGCCAGAATTTGGTGGCAGCGCCTTTATTCTTTGATGTCAAAGTCAGTGAAGTTATGTTGAGGGTTCCTCTTGGGCAGCAAAGCAGCATTTTACTCCTTACCATGATTCTTCTGGCTGTCAGCTCCCCCAGCACCATGCCACACACACTGAAAATGGAGCCTGGCTAATAGCTGTCCTAGCAAGCTAATCAGTGGAAATCTGTTTTTTTTTTTTTTTTTCTGGCAGTGTGGAAATCTGTTTTCCTCTGCCCTGTTTCATATTCCAGTTGGGGAGGGGAAGGCACGTACTTGTTTGTATTACTGAAATGACAGGCATGGAGTGGAATTGTGTAAGTAACCATAATTCTGTGATTTTCTTTTAGTTAACTTAGTATAATTGAAATATATATTTATATATATGTCTGCATATATACACTTATTTCATACTGAGGAGAGTCAAAACAGGAACAGAGAAGGAAAGGTCAGTATAATCCAATTCCAGTAGGCTAATTTTAAGAAGAAAACAGAAGTGAACAAACATACACATAGACTGCTGAATTTCATCCTCTTCTGCATATGGCTGTGTGGTTGCACGGTATAAGCTAACCTCTATATTTCTCCTTCCCACAGCAAATCCACCCTTAATAGGGCACCCACACACAGATATATGCAGAAAGAAGTTCAGCTTCTGTTCTGTTTACACAAATCCACAATTTCTCTGTCAGCTGTGTTAACCCCTTACCAGCTTGTTATACAAGAAGAAGAATCAAAAAAAAAAAGGAAAGGTGGTGAGGAGGTAGGAAGGTTCTGTGAATGTGCCACTGGCACTATATGGCCATATGGGCATGTGTGCTGGCTCTGCATCACTGCCTTAAGGCCCAGCACATGACCACTTATATAAACCACTTTTGGAAAATGGCCCTTGGTAGCTAATGAGCTAGATAGGTTTTCTAAGGAGATTTTGCCAAATGAAACCAATCCCTTGTCCTCAATATCTTGATTTATCTGATAAAGTGAGTTCTGTAAATGAATTCAATCTATCTATCAATTGTAGAATAGCATACTGTATGAAGTAACATGTAGCTGGATGAAAATACTGTAGCATGGATTTGATGATATATTTCTCTATCAGAGAAATAAACTGAAGAACCTCTCAGGATTAGAAATGGGAATAGGATTGTTAAAGTGAAAGGAATCTCAATTTGATAAAATAAATGTGACTTAAATCATGATTGTGTTTGCAGCTAGCACTTATTGTGGTACAAAGATAACATAGGGCTCAGAAACATGCCCAATTCTTGCTTAACTTTGTTACTAATTTCCCAGTGCTGGCTTACTTCTCCATAAGGATACTTTTTTTTTTTTTTCTCAATTTAGTTTAGATAACTGTAGCATGCTGTAGCCCTAACAAAAATGAAGTCAGAGAGACCTAGCCAACTATAATTATTAAAGGCTTATTTCATAGTTACCCAACACTTGCTGCATCTTTTTTCTACCAGTTCACCATTCTTAAATGGAGCAAATAATTTTTTGCAGTGAAGTGTTTTTCCCTGGAAAGGGATAATTTGATAAAAAGTGGAGCTTCTAAAAAAAAAAGTGGTTTTTAAAAATATCTGTCCTATGATATATTTTAATCAAATATTTCATTCCTGTTTGCAACATTCATATTAATATTTTTGGAAATGCTTCTTTTGCTTTGAGGGATTGGGGTTCCCAGCTCAGTACAATTCAGTACTTTATTTCTGACGCCACCCCAACCCCCTGCCTTGTTTCCAGCAAAACTGAAAGATTCTTTAAAACCTAACACTGACTGGGTAAGAAAGCCACTGAGACACAAAAGCTAATTGCAGAATGACCTGACCATATCAGTAGAGTAAAAGTTGTACAAAATTCACTGCCAAAAATTACAAATGAGTTAATTCTAGGGCAAGAGAGTAAGACGCACACAGCTTTCTGGGCCCATCCTCATCCCCAGGGACGTGGTCAATGCCCAGGGTTAGGGCTGTCCCTTGCTGTCCCCCAGCTACCTTGCTCCTGGCTGGGGGCATGTAGGGCAGGACCCTGCAGACAGACCCTGTCCCACCGCAAACGGGCCCTAGCTGCGAGGTCCTGCCCTGTCCACCCTGAGGGCTGCAAGTGAGAATAAAATCTGACATTAGTTAATTAAATATGAACTCCAGTAGAAGCCTATGTTTTTTTTTTTTTTTTTTGCAGGCACCTCTGATACTGAAGAGTGGGAGGATGTGATGGAGGAGGGGGGAGTCAGAAAATGCAATGAGATTCAACAAGAATAATTCAATCCAAGGATAAGCATAGGAAAAATGATGACATTTTATAGTCTAGGAAAGAGAAGTCTCAGGAGGAACATGATCACAGTCTGTAAATACCATCAAGGTAACAATAAAAATGAATGAAGGGAATTACACTGTCTCAGAAGGTAGCATGACAATAAGTGATAGCCTGAAGCTAAGAAAGAAACAGCTTAAGTTAAATGTTAAGAAAAACACCTGAACAGCCAGAACAATTGGACTCTGAGAAATTACTAGGGGTGGCAGTCAAGTCACCAACACCATGGGGTGTCTTTGAGAAAAAAAGGTTACTTCATCAGCCTGGAAAAAGGAGACTGAGGGGAGACCTCATCGCAGTCTACAGCTTCCTCACGAGTGGGAGCGGAGGGGCAGGCGTCGATCCCTTCTCCCTGGTGACAGCGACAGGACCCGAGGAAATGGAGTCAAGCTGTGACAGGGGAGGTTCAGGCTGGATCAGGAAAAGGTTTTTCACCGAGAGGGTGGTCGCACACTGGAACAGGCTCCCCAGGGACGTAGTCACAGCACCAAGCCTGCTGGAGTTTAAGAAGCGTTTAGACCATGCTCTCAGTCGTATGGTCTGAATTTTTGGGTAGACTTGTGTGGAGCCAGGAGTTGGACTCGATGATCCTTGTGGGTCCCTTCCAACTCGAAACATTCTATGATTCTATGATTCTATGATTCTATGCTTCTGATAAAGAAGTGCAGCAAGAAGTAGAGTGACAGGCCAGCTAACCAATTCACTTTTTCATAACTGAATTTGTGAGATTATGACTTTGTATATATATGGCTCTGTGTAGTTAAAACAACTAGTTGTGGGCATTGATTTTGAAAAAGCAATGTCCTCTTTTTAGCTGCTATTGATTGAAGTCAACTTTCATTTAGGACAAAGATTTTTTTTTTTGTCTGCTTGTTTTGTTTGTTTGTTTGTGAATGTTTTAGGGGAAAATATCCATATACTAAGATTTCTGGCTCAAAATTTTTGGAGATAAGTAACCAATTTCTTTAATAAGTCACGGACTGTGCTATTAAATACAGGAACAAAATACAGTTGTGCTAACAAATGTCTGCATTCTGTTTCTGCTGAGGTGAGATATTAGACTACAGATCATAATTACCTAGAGAAAACCATAGTGCCACAAGTTATGGGAACAAACTGATTTTTTAATAAAGAAAAGCTGATGGCCATTCATGATTCTGGAGATACATGAAAGACATCTGTTGCTGGCAGAGCTGGAAAGGCATAAAGTGAAATTGTGTATGCTGTACAATTATGTAAGAAATAGCAGCTGAGGACTTGATGGATTAGGAAAAAAATATTGGAAAACCCTTTTACAGAACAGCTCAAGTTTTCCACAGTGTGAGGGTGTATGTAGCTGTTACAATGCCAATACTGCCAAAATTACACCTCAATGGCTTGGCTTCTTCTCGTGAAGTGTGTTCCAGGGATATTGAACTTTTTTTTTTTTTTTGGCGGTGGTGGGTGAGTGGATAATAATACACCTCATTCTGACAATCCCCAGAAAGTACAACTTTTTTTCAGGAATTGAAAGGTAACTTTTTTCTTTCTTCTTCTTTTTTTTCTCTTTCTGTCTTCTCTTTCTCCAGCAGCCCAGTAGAAATCTTGGAAGACAATCACTTCTGTGGACTATGATGTCTAAGTTTAGCATAACATTAAAGCTTTAGACCAAAAATCTAATCTTGGATTTCGTTGTAGTTTATTTGAGTTAATTTAGGATTTTCTTTTGGGAGTCCCAGCTGCAGAGATGTTTCAGCATGCAAAATAAAAAAAATAATAATGCAAATGTCTGTATCTTGTTACAGTGTCTCTAACTGTTTCTACAGTCCATATGTAGATATAAATTTTCTGTCAAAGACCTATTTTGATCTTGGTAGCAGACTGGTATTATGAGGAACTGAATTTGTGCTGTAAGGATGACTAAATGCTACGTCGTGTGGAAGACAGTAGTTCTGGAATGTTAGACTGTGTTTTGAGATGGCCTGGTATGTACAGATATTTTACTATGATGGTTGAATGGGCTGATCTAGATGATGATGATGATGATGATGATGATGATGATGATGATGATAATAATAATAATAATAAAGCAAGCATAATGATAACTTCTGTCTCTTTTTTTTGCAGCTCTGTTCAGAGAAAATGTACCACAGGACTTTTAAATTGATGATACATTTGGAGTACTGCATTATGATTCTTGGGGTGGCTGAAGGGCTCTTTTTTCTTAAATCAATGATCTCAGAGGGCTTTTCAAGCAGTAATTAGGTGTCACAAATCCATGGAGATGTAGGTAAATAGAATTTATTCACCCGCCACAGGAGTACAACCATATTCAGACTGGCATAGAGCAGCTAAGACAGACAGTAGAGTTATATGCAATTTTGCTCTAAATTATATCAAGTAGCAGTCACGAGGGGGACTAGACAGTATGGAAACTGAAATTAGACTACTGTGAAATGAATAATGGCATCTATGTTTGAAACATTTAGGTAGACATACTGTAAACACAAGTAGATTACAGGTAACTACAAATCACTAAAATCCCTTTCCTATTCCAGTTCAAAAACACTACCCTTTACTCTCCCAGTTCCCTTTTTATCTCAAGGGCTTGGTTAATTTTAGCAATAAATAACGTTCATTGAATACAAGCAGTATTTCTCCAATACTCAACCTTTCTGGGGTTCTGTCATTTAATGGTGACCCTGTTTAACTTGTGACATTTTAAAGGATCACCGTACAATGTGGTAAGCATGCAATATCAAACAATACAGTTAGCAAAAGAGCTTAGAGCAGAGGCTGCTTAAAAACTACTCCTGAGACTAACAAACATGATTAGTGTCCTACAATGGAACTTTAAATGAATTAAAAAAGATCAGTGCTAGATTTGGTGGACCAATGAATGAAGACTGGAAGCATTTTATTTGAAGAGAAATTTGACAATGACTGGATGGAAATGTTAAACATGAGTAGGCTGGAGTATTGACGGAACATGTGGGAAGGAGAGGGGACACCAGAGACACTTAGATGGGAAAGTTGTATGCTATCTATTTGTGCACTTGCAGATAAGAAGTCTATTTATAGAAAGTACTTTAACACCAGAACTTAGTCCAATTACATTTTCATCTATTATTAACATAGAAAATTGAAAGCCAGATTCACACACTGGTGGGTTGGTGGCAGTAGAAACCACCCAGTGGATCCCAGAAGGGGAAGAGGTGCTACTACACATACTGCCAGAAAACAACTGGCCCAGAGCTTCTGAGGATATTTCATACCACTGGGGAGCCCAGTCTAGCAGAGGATCAAAGATACCGTTGTTTAAAACATCTCTCAAGCATCCACTTCTTCTCAGAGCTAGAACTGAAAGCTAATATCTGGCCAGAAGGATGCTGGAGTTTGCTTCTCCCAAAGTGTAAAACCTGTTTTTGTACTTTGTATGGTGGGTAGGTTGTTGTAATGTCTTCAGTGGGGCAGGCTGCCCCATCTTGTGTTTATAGATAGATAGACAGACCATATTTCAGTCCATATTTTGGCCCCCCTCTTTGACTAAGTCTCAAGCCTTGCCTGATGCTTGCAGACTCAAGAGAGGAGTCTCTGGGAATGCTAGAAGGTTCTGAAACAAGTATACCAACACTTTATGCACAAGCGTCAGTGTAAATATACTTTGCATGATTATTTCCAAGAGTGTCTTTACTCAAAATAAAAACCTGAAACACTGGTACAGATAATAAAGACTTAATAGCAGAGGGGGAGGTCATCAAAGCTGTTAGCGACTTCCAGCTAAGTAAATGACAAATACTTTCACTACTTACTGCATTTTCTTTGTCATCCTTGTGCTGAAAGGAGTTTATCTGAGAAGCAGTTGCTCACCTTGGGTTGATTTATCAGGAGGATATTGTTGTAAAATAGCCTTCTTAACGGTGCAGTGGTAATTTAAGGAGGGAAAAATAAAAGAACTAAACCAAAGTAACCACTATGAAGTCAGCAGATCAAAGCCTACTCTTAACTCACAAAGCTAATGAGAACTTTAAATAAAGTTAGCGTAGGCTAACATATAGAAGAGAATAGTGGTCCTTTCTTTGACATATAACAACCATAACACATTTTTCTTATCAAGTATTACAGAAGGCTGTAAATTGATTATTCTAGTTGAAAGCTTGGCGGTGAGGATAAAATGAAATCTTGTATGATTCCCTAAATTTAGAGCTAGCGCAACTTCAAAGTTTATTGTTACTTTGGCCTCAGTACTACAAAGAAATATGCAAACTGCAGTAGTTTCACTGTGGGATTAACAACTTCAGTTATGGATATTTTTCTTTAATAAAATCTTTTTTTCTGACAAAGTCAATCACTAACCTGACTTAGCTCGAACATATTCCATGTAGCATGTCATGCCTACCACAAATTTAGTTTTTCTTGCGTCTGAGGGAGCTGCAACATGTGTGAGAAAATGTATAAATTCAGTTTTGATTTCACCTGGAGACAAATCAGCTGGGCATTCTCTTCTGGTACAGAGTGTTGATAATCAGGCGTCTGATTACTCTTCATGGTACTTTGCACTGTCCTACTCAGCTAACATAAAAGTACCATAAAGATAGTGTTTCATGATGGTCTCCTCATCTGGCTCAAATACTATAGCTTCTTATTAATCAGAATATAAAGTAATCTTACATGGAGACAGAGCAAGCAGAGGAAGTAAGTCCTCTTTTACTGTCTGCTGCATAATTAATACAACAGTAACAGATGTTAACTCTTCATGGCTAGACAAAATTCCACAATATCTTTATCTAAATTAACTCATTTTCTAATACGATACATCATATGATACATCACAGTTAAAAAGAAAACATTCATTTCTGGTCTTTCATTGGACTGATCTTTAAAAAAAATCCAGAGGCTTCCTTTTGGCAGTTTTGGCAAAGTCAGTGCTAACTTTCTAGATGATTATTGTTAGAGAAAACAAAATTCCTTTAAGGCAAGTCCCAGCATTTCACAATGTTCCTGAGCTCTAATATTACATGGGAGCTTAGAGTGTAGCGTGGGGATCCACATCACTGTTTATTTTCCCCAGAAACCCACATAAATGCTCCCATGTAACTGGGTCTCAGTAGTTTACTGTAGGTGGTTGTGATTATTCCCATTTTGATCTTTTTTTTTTTTTTAAATTCTGTTAACCTTCTGCTTTTTTGAGTGATAAGTATGGACTTATATGATGCAAAAAACAGTCCCATACTGTTGGGATGAGTATCTTTCTATGAGTTAAAATAGATTAGCACAAACAGAGCAGAAAATTCCTCTGTGGTTTTAAAGGTAACCTTGTCAGCAGTAGAGAAGGAAAGTAAACGGAAGACATTCATATTCAGGAGATGCTTGGGATGCCTGTAATTATATTTTGCTTTTCCTGCAAAAGTCTGGTCTCAGCACCAAGAGCTGATTACCCACTTGCCTCTCGGTCCATGGTCTTTGAGGCCTTTGAGGTGAGGGTAATGGCTGTGTTCCTACTCGGTGACATCTGGATTTTCAAAGCAGCTCTTTGTTGTCCCTATGGGCTTCAAACATTACACTACAGCAGAAGTCAATAGATGGACAGCAGTACCACCCATTCCTGTACCTCCTGTGTACAAACATCATTAGGAGGTAATTTTGCTATTATAAACAAGTAATATATTTTTTCCCTTGAACTTGTTTGGTATTTAAAGCACTATAAATATCTGTCAAGGCTCTGCAAGACGGCTACAGATCTGTTTTCTGCTGATCACATTTTAGAGATCCAGGGTAGAGTTATTCTTTTTAAGAAACCACCAGTACTTTGTTTTCTGACTGTACCTCTAATATGTACATTTCTTTATTTCCTTATTTATTTATTGTAATATAATTTCATTGAGAGATGTGCCATTGTCAAAAATAGAACAAATTGGTGGGCTGGCCCTGAGTTCCTGCTAGCTGGAGAGCACAAGAGGACGCTACAGCTGGCCAGCTTGTTGATGGGGTGTAATTTATCTTCTTTAGTTTAGTTTCTTTGTTTTCTGGCATAGAATTCTTCTGTGTGAATATTTTTTGTCTCTTTGCCAAATTTGTGGCTGGTTACAATTACACATTTACTGACAAAGTAATATTTTGTCTTGGCATCAGCTTTATTTTGTTCAGATATGCAACACTTTATTTGCAGTATCTGTGTATTTTTAATCAGTTTTAATCAGGTTGTCAGTATATAGTTCCTCTTTTTGGGGATAGGAAGAGAACAGAAAGCTAAAATGTATTAAATTATATTATACATGTATATTATAATATGCATAATGAATAGCTGGGTTAATCCTTTATAAGGCTTTCCTGTTCAATAGAAATGATAAACCTCTCCCCCTCATTTCTCCTTTTTGATTGATCTTTGTTAGTTTTTTTCAAACAGTTTCAATCTCTTCAGAATGCAAAGGAAGGAACGTTACAGCAATATAGTCTTTGCTGTTCCTTTATAATTATTTTTCTCCCTAATTTTCTTCTCTTTGTTATTATCTAGATTCTGGTGGTTTCTTTTGCATGTCCTATGTGGGAAGTTACATCAAAGATACTATTATTTCATCACCTTCAATATATAATTGCTTGATACACTGTGAAATAAGTCCCTGGAGCTTTTATGATTAATTTATCCTTATTATGCTGCTTCAGTAATATGGATGAAATAAATAGTATGGAAAAGAGATGCTGAATCTCAGTAGGTGGCCCTGTTATATTGTTTCTGATGCATGCAGGAGTATGTGTGATGCCAGGCATGGTGTTATTCTTTAAGGCCATGCAGGACAAAGGTTATTTCTCTTTTTGGATGGGATGATTTTCTTGGAGGAGGTTTTATACATTGTGTGATTTCTCTGTGAGGATTCTATTTGCTTATCTGCTGCAAGGATTATTCCCTTTACAGTTTTTCCATTCTTTTCACTATCTTCTTGTCCCCTTGAGAGCTCTAAACATCCTCTTGGCAGCATCTTGGAAAAGGAGGGACATGACAATAAAATACTTCAGAGAAGCAATGTAGAACACAGCCAAATCAATCCCTCTTTAGGATTTCATACCCATTTAAGCAAAGATACACGAATCAGAAGAAATCTATCACAGTCTCTAGTAGCAAGCAATAGTACTGCAGCTCAACAAAATATGAGTTTTCCAGTTTCTTAAACTCCCTGAAACATTCGTGCTACATCCATCTGCAGAGGACAATCACATACCTGCTTTTCAGCCTGAGTTACACCTAAGTGCCACAGAAGAGTCTGGGAAAGCCTGTTGTGTGTAAATCTTTAAAGTGAATCTGTTTTCTGATTTAGCCTATTTTCTATAGGGAAATTCGTTTTACTTCAGGTACAGCAGGCTTATGAAAGCACCTTTAGAGTGATGGGAGGATTGTATGTCACTTCATGTGTGTTATTTTCATTTACTATTCCTTGCTGGTCATATCTGAGGAATTCATAATATCCCAGTTGCTTAATACCTGTGTGTGATGTTCCTTGGTTCCCAGGTTCTGGCCAGGGCACATCACTGGACTAGAGCTCCACCTTCAATAAGACAGTCATGTAAGAGGTCTCCTCTATCCTGGCAGAGCATGTATTAT
Organism: Chauna torquata; assembly: GCA_013399475.1. Lineage (NCBI taxonomy): Eukaryota > Metazoa > Chordata > Aves > Anseriformes > Anhimidae > Chauna > Chauna torquata. The sequence goes on along the minus strand of VXAL01006609.1, from coordinate 4,083 downwards.
CAACACACTGCACAATATTTAATGGAGACCATTTGTGTGAAAAATGGATGTATTTAATAAATTGAGAGCTTGCTGTCCCCTCTGCCTCAGAAAATATTTTTATATATATTTAAAAGCACAGCCAATGAAATGTGATTTATGAAAAAAGTCTGTATCTTTATCTCTTTCTTATTTATGTTGTAGCAACACTATTTTCCATGAAATTTGGTTCCTCACGCACATGGCATTTTGTTTAGGTATGCCATAAGATGTCATCTTTCCTGATTTTTAGCCGTGTGAATACTAAACTACCCCACTCTTCTGACTGTATAAACAACCATCTGATTGAATTTTCATGGTAGATGTATTTATTGTGATCCATTATTTGAATTACAATTAATTTAGAGCAGCCCACTCTAGACACAGGTGGCTCTGTAGCAGTAGACATGGTTGAAGCCAAAGTGCAAGAGAGAATGCATATGTCCAGGACAGTGTAAACAGGCCAGAAGTCAGCAGATAGAAACCCCACTGCAGATCAGCTTCAATTAAAGAATGATGACCAAATTTCAGAGGGTCTGCCAAATATTCTAGTTATAGACTCAGACTGACCTCTTTGATGTGGTTCCAGTCTTGGTTTTCCATNCTGAAGGTTTTCAGACTTTCATAACTTCATGAAACAAAAACAAATTTCTTTTGGAAATGCACATGGCCAATATCTAACCGAAATACCCCTACATACTAACCCTTTTCTTTAGACACACTTGTCTGAAAGACTGTAGATACATAAAAGAATATGGATATTTTTCTCTCCATCTTTGATGTACGCAGAAATACTAAATCACTTTTCCTCAAACTTTTCATGAAGCTTATCATTGGGCGAGAAGAATTTTTTCAGTACGACTTATAAAAGAA